>CM043120.1:63177921-63517527 GCA_023701765.1 Hylyphantes graminicola | reverse complement strand
TATCGTCTAAGTTCCAATTCCGATGTTTTTTAATCAATGTCGCTTTGTTAGTACTCACAATTTTTTTTTTTGCACGAGCAGACATAAAGTGTGAGATAGGACACTAATAGCATGGCCTAGAATTCATTCAATAGTAATAATTTATAAGAACTTCGATATTCTGACACTAACAAACAAGATAATGTAGGAGGACGATACGCTCAGACAAGTGAACTAAAGACGGACGTACAGAATGATTGATAAAAATATAGAATAAATATCTCTGATATCATACCGTTTTAACAAAAGAATAATTTTTAAAGATGAGTTTATCTAACTGGGGTAATGCCACGTCATCACTCCGGGGTATTGCCGCCACAAACTAACGGATGGCGACATAACCCGTAAAATAGAAATTTTATATATTGACCCTACAACCTATAGTTTTCGTTCCAGACGCCACGTATATGGAAAGGAATAACTGAAATGGCTTAGTAGACCAAAGAAACTTTATAAAAAAGCCTGCCCAGTTAGTTGCAAATGGAAAGTTAATAAAAGTGTAGCTGTAATGTGCAATTTACCTTTCCAAGGTTAATTAAACCTATTTTAACCTAACCCTGCTTGAACGCGCCCTCTAGTGTCTGTGACAGATACCGCAAAAGTGGTTGCCGTGACATTCTTAAAGTCCGATGTCTTTTCGATCAAGGTCGCTTTGTTACAACTCACAGATTTTTTTAACACACGAACAGACAGAAAGTAAGCGATAGGCCATAAGTCAGGCCGCCAATGGGAAAACCCTGCAATGATAGGTTATATTTTTTTTATTGATGATTCTTACAGATTCGAGGGTTTAGATTACGAATCTGGAAGGTACTTTTTTGGTACCCTTGAGCATTTTTAGTTATTCAAGGCCCTCTTGAATTTTGTAATCTTAATATTTGATGATCTATTCGACAAAAGTGAATAGTATTTGTCTTTATAGATGCATTTGGTAATAAATATTCACAATTATCAAGACAAAAATAAAAAAAAATTCAAAATTTCGGAATCCGCCATATTGAATTTTTTCACTTTAATATTTTTGTTTAAAATTTAATCCAACAAAATATTTATATTTTAACTATATTTTTTATACATAGTTACTACAGAACGTCACTTTGAAGAAAATATGAATAATCAAGACGGCGGCATCCGCCATATTTTTTTTTTCACCGTTTATATAAAGCGATCCATAGGTCCTAAATTAAAAATTCTTTTATATGGCTCGAAGTTAAAAAATACTTCAGTTTTATTTGTATATTTTATTATAAAATGCATTAAAATCATCATATGGCTGAGATCATCAAGATGGTGGAGACGCCACCTAGAATAACTGAAAATGCTCAAGGGTACCAAAAAAGTACCTTCCCGATTCGTAAACTACACCCTCAAATCTATAAGTATCATCAATAAAAAAACCTTAACCTCTCAGTGCAGGGTTCGGCCAAAAATTGGGGGCTGGCGACCTGCCTATCACTGATGGCATATCCTTCAATAAATAAAATAGGAACTTTAATAATTCCGATACTTAGAAAGCAAGATACTGGAGGAAGGGGGAGGATACAGGTACACTGACTGGCGATTAAAAGAGCACGTACAGACCGATAAACAAAAGTATATAAACCCCTTTACGACCGGCGGTCAGGTGGCGCTGATTTAAATTTATGACACTAAATTTGGAGTTTTATAGAAAAAAATGCGTTAAGCAGCATCAATGGCAGCAACTCCTTAAAAACAAAATAATTTTTTATACAAATTACGAAAGATACAAGTCAGATGCTTTGTTATCGATATTTTTGAAGAGCTTGAACATCCTTTTTAATACTCGCACGATCGGGTTAGCCCGGTCGTGTAAGGAATCTAACAAGAAAAATCTTGATGATGGGTTTTGATAAATGTACAAATGGTAAGTATCTGATATCATACCGATATACACCAAAATAAAAGATGGGAAGACGAAACTTGGAGAGGAATTTAAACGGACAGAAATCTGTACCATGTAAAAAGAAGAACTTTTAACTTTCTTTTTACTAATTATATGTGTGTGTGTGTGAAGCCTGCTTAAGAGCGCTCTCTGGTGTCTGCGACTGATACCGCAAAACTAGCTATTGGGAAAATCGAAGTTATAAGTCCGATGTTTTTTCAATCAATGTCGCTTTTTTACTAATCATAATTTTTTTGTATCAGCAGGCGTGAAGTATGAGGTAGGATGGCTTATCCATCAAAAGAGAATATAAACATTGATATTCCGACACTTAGAAAGCAAGACATAAAGGGAGGGGGTTGATACGGGCAAACAGACATGTAGTTAAACGTACATTCCGACAGACATACATGAAATAAATATTCTGTAGGTTTCTTATATTTCAATTATTTATTTTGAAAAAGCACACCAGTAATTCTATTTTTTAATTTTTTAATGTTTTTTAAAAACTTTGAATGTGGATACGTTTTTTGTAACAAAGATAATAGTACAGACGTGGGAATGGGAAATGGATTGACTTTCATTTTCCAATTTATACGAAAGATTACAATTTGGTCCTACAGTGGCGAAAATATTTGCTTCCTTATCATTCGTGCTCGTGATAACCACAATCTCTAACTGCAAATTGAACTCATTACCGTAGTCATCGGTAATGCAATCCTTGGACATCTCTTCTGAGGTGGTCGCTGCAGATTGGCGAGATGTGGAGGTTTGAACTGGAACTTTCGGACGGGCGGAGCATGCCAATGAAGAACAAGTTAAGACCCCTGCTCCTCTGCAGTTTGATTCTCGTTCGAGAAGGAGTCAAGGGTGGCGAACTTTATCTGTGTGGAGATTGTAGCTTCACCTTTGGCCTATTCAATTTCCGTAAAACATGCGGCAGTACCGTGCATTCTCCAAACGATTTGGCCGTAAAGAAGATGTAAATGGTTTGTCTTTCTTCAAAGTGGAGTTGTAGTTATATTAATGTGCGCTATTTGATTTTCCGCTGTTAAATATCTAGCCATTCTCAAGTTGAAACGTTAGTTCTTTTGAAGAGGAAATGCATGGTTATAGTGACAACGCTCTTGTTCCTAGAACTGTAGAGTAATTGAGTTTATGAGGAATCCCACTTTTGCGCCTGTGGTTAGTAGAGTTGCAGATCTATAAGGTGAAAATGTTATGTTAATAAACTTAAAGAAAGGTACATTTGGGCATTGTAAGGAACTTCGCTTATGTGGATGTCATAATTAGCCGTTATAATATCTTATCAGCATGATTTTTTAACTACATAATTCCGTAGTGTATTAAAATGCCATCTTTAAATTTCTGTAAATCATTTGAGTCAATTTTAGCAAGTTAAAATGTTGATTTTTGGATTTTAAAAGCAATTGTAGCTTTCATGGTTGAATTACTGCTAATCGAAAAATAAAGATGGATGACATGAAAAAAGAAACTAAATACCTGACGTTCTACTCAAGATGGCGTTACTGGTGCAACATTCAAGACTTAATATTTTCTTTAACTTATGGGAATGGTGCCTGTTTAAGCTCATCCTCTAGTGTCTGCGATAGATACCGTAAAACAGGTTGCTGTGAATATCGTCTAAGTTCCAATTCCGATGTTTTTTAATCAATGTCGCTTTGTTAGTACTCACAATTTTTTTTTTTGCACGAGCAGACATAAAGTGTGAGATAGGACACTAATAGCATGGCCTAGAATTCATTCAATAGTAATAATTTATAAGAACTTCGATATTCTGACACTAACAAACAAGATAATGTAGGAGGACGATACGCTCAGACAAGTGAACTAAAGACGGACGTACAGAATGATTGATAAAAATATAGAATAAATATCTCTGATATCATACCGTTTTAACAAAAGAATAATTTTTAAAGATGAGTTTATCTAACTGGGGTAATGCCACGTCATCACTCCGGGGTATTGCCGCCACAAACTAACGGATGGCGACATAACCCGTAAAATAGAAATTTTATATATTGACCCTACAACCTATAGTTTTCGTTCCAGACGCCACGTATATGGAAAGGAATAACTGAAATGGCTTAGTAGACCAAAGAAACTTTATAAAAAAAGCCTGCCCAGTTAGTTGCAAATGGAAAGTTAATAAAAGTGTAGCTGTAATGTGCAATTTACCTTTCCAAGGTAAATTAAACCTATTTTAACCTAACCCTGCTTGAACGCGCCCTCTAGTGTCTGTGACAGATACCGCAAAAGTGGTTGCCGTGACATTCTTAAAGTCCGATGTCTTTTCGATCAAGGTCGCTTTGTTACAACTCGCAGATTTTTTTAACACACGAACAGACAGAAAAGTAAGCGATAGGCCATAAGTCAGGCCGCCAATGGGAAAACCCTGCAATGATAGGTTAGATTTTTTTTATTGATGATTCTTACAGATTCGAGGGTTTAGATTACGAATCTGGAAGGTACTTTTTTGGTACCCTTGAGCATTTTTAGTTATTCAAGGCCCTCTTGAATTTTGTAATCTTAATATTTGATGATCTATTCGACAAAAGTGAATAGTATTTGTCTTTATAGATGCATTTGGTAATAAATATTCACAATTATCAAGACAAAAATAAAAAAAAATTCAAAATTTCGGAATCCGCCATATTGAATTTTTTCACTTTAATATTTTTGTTTAAAATTTAATCCAGCAAAATATTTATATTTTAACTATATTTTTTATACATAGTTACTACAGAACGTCACTTTGAAGAAAATATGAATAATCAAGACGGCGGCATCCGCCATATTTTTTTTTTTCACCGTTTATATAAAGCGATCCATAGGTCCTAAATTAAAAATTCTTTTATATGGCTCGAAGTTAAAAAATACTTCAGTTTTATTTGTATATTTTATTATAAAATGCATTAAAATCATCATATGGCTGAGATCATCAAGATGGTGGAGACGCCACCTAGAATAACTGAAAATGCTCAAGGTACCAAAAAAGTACCTTCCCGATTCGTAAACTACACCCTCAAATCTATAAGTATCATCAATAAAAAAACCTTAACCTCTCAGTGCAGGGTTCGGCCAAAAAATTGGGGGCTGGCGACCTGCCTATCACTGATGGCATATCCTTCAATAAATAAAATAGGAACTTTAATAATTCCGATACTTAGAAAGCAAGATACTGGAGGAAGGGGGAGGATACAGGTACACTGACTGGCGATTAAAAGAGCACGTACAGACCGATAAACAAAAGTATATAAACCCCTTTACGACCGGCGGTCAGGTGGCGCTGATTTAAATTTATGACACTAAATTTGGAGTTTTATAGAAAAAAATGCGTTAAGCAGCATCAATGGCAGCAACTCCTTAAAAACAAAATAATTTTTTATACAAATTACGAAAGATACAAGTCAGATGCTTTGTTATCGATATTTTTGAAGAGCTTGAACATCCTTTTTAATACTCGCACGATCGGGTTAGCCCGGTCGTGTAAGGAATCTAACAAGAAAAATCTTGATGATGGGTTTTGATAAATGTACAAATGGTAAGTATCTGATATCATACCGATATACACCAAAATAAAAGATGGGAAGACGAAACTTGGAGAGGAATTTAAACGGACAGAAATCTGTACCATGTAAAAAGAAGAACTTTTAACTTTCTTTTTACTAATTATATGTGTGTGTGTGTGAAGCCTGCTTAAGAGCGCTCTCTGGTGTCTGCGACTGATACCGCAAAACTAGCTATTGGGAAAATCGAAGTTATAAGTCCGATGTTTTTTCAATCAATGTCGCTTTTTTACTAATCATAATTTTTTTTGTATCAGCAGGGGTGAAGTATGAGGTAGGATGGCATATATTTATCAAAAGAGAATATAAACATTGATATTCCGACACTTAGAAAGCAAGACATAAAGGGGAGGGGGTTGATACGGGCAAACAGACATGTAGTTAAACGTACATTCCGACAGACATACATGAAACAAATATTCTGTAGGTTTCTTATATTTCAATTATTTATTTTGAAAAAGCACACCAGTAATTCTATTTTTTAATTTTTTAATGTTTTTTAAAAACTTTGAATGTGGATACGTTTTTTGTAACAAAGATAATAGTACAGACGTGGGAATGGGAAATGGATTGACTTTCATTTTCCAATTTATACGAAAGATTACAATTTGGTCCTACAGTGGCGAAAATATTTGCTTCCTTATCATTCGTGCTCGTGATAACCACAATCTCTAACTGCAAATTGAACTCATTACCGTAGTCATCGGTAATGCAATCCTTGGACATCTCTTCTGAGGTGGTCGCTGCAGATTGGCGAGATGTGGAGGTTTGAACTGGAACTTTCGGACGGGCGGAGCATGCCAATGAAGAACAAGTTAAGACCCCTGCTCCTCTGCAGTTTGATGCTCGTTCGAGAAGGAGTCAAGGGTGGCGAACTTTATCTGTGTGGAGATTGTAGCTTCACCTTTGGCCTATTCAATTTCCGTAAAACATGCGGCAGTACCGTGCATTCTCCAAACGATTTGGCCGTAAAGAAGATGTAAATGGTTTGTCTTTCTTCAAAGTGGAGTTGTAGTTATATTAATGTGCGCTATTTGATTTTCCGCTGTTAAATATCTAGCCATTCTCAAGTTGAAACGTTAGTTCTTTTGAAGAGGAAATGCATGGTTATAGTGACAACGCTCTTGTTCCTAGAACTGTAGAGTAATTGAGTTTATGAGGAATCCCACTTTTGCGCCTGTGGTTAGTAGAGTTGCAGATCTATAAGGTGAAAATGTTATGTTAATAAACTTAAAGAAAGGTACATTTGGGCATTGTAAGGAACTTCGCTTATGTGGATGTCATAATTAGCCGTTATAATATCTTATCAGCATGATTTTTTAACTACATAATTCCGTAGTGTATTAAATGCCATCTTTAAATTTCTGTAAATCATTTGAGTCAATTTTAGCAAGTTAAAATGTTGATTTTTGGATTTTAAAAGCAATTGTAGCTTTCATGGTTGAATTACTGCTAATCGAAAAATAAAGATGGATGACATGAAAAAAGAAACTAAATACCTGACGTTCTACTCAAGATGGCGTTACTGGTGCAACATTCAAGACTTAATATTTTCTTTAACTTATGGGAATGGTGCCTGTTTAAGCTCATCCTCTAGTGTCTGCGATAGATACCGTAAAACAGGTTGCTGTGAATATCGTCTAAGTTCCAATTCCGATGTTTTTTAATCAATGTCGCTTTGTTAGTACTCACAATTTTTTTTTGCACGAGCAGACATAAAGTGTGAGATAGGACACTAATAGCATGGCCTAGAATTCATTCAATAGTAATAATTTATAAGAACTTCGATATTCTGACACTAACAAACAAGATAATGTAGGAGGACGATACGCTCAGACAAGTGAACTAAAGACGGACGTACAGAATGATTGATAAAAATATAGAATAAATATCTCTGATATCATACCGTTTTAACAAAAGAATAATTTTTAAAGATGAGTTTATCTAACTGGGGTAATGCCACGTCATCACTCCGGGGTATTGCCGCCACAAACTAACGGATGGCGACATAACCCGTAAAATAGAAATTTTATATATTGACCCTACAACCTATAGTTTTCGTTCCAGACGCCACGTATATGGAAAGGAATAACTGAAATGGCTTAGTAGACCAAAGAAACTTTATAAAAAAGCCTGCCCAGTTAGTTGCAAATGGAAAGTTAATAAAAGTGTAGCTGTAATGTGCAATTTACCTTTCCAAGGTTAATTAAACCTATTTTAACCTAACCCTGCTTGAACGCGCCCTCTAGTGTCTGTGACAGATACCGCAAAAGTGGTTGCCGTGACATTCTTAAAGTCCGATGTCTTTTCGATCAAGGTCGCTTTGTTACAACTCGCAGATTTTTTTAACACACGAACAGACAGAAAGTAAGCGATAGGCCATAAGTCAGGCCGCCAATGGGAAAACCCTGCAATGATAGGTTAGATTTTTTTATTGATGATTCTTACAGATTCGAGGGTTTAGATTACGAATCTGGAAGGTACTTTTTTGGTACCCTTGAGCATTTTTAGTTATTCAAGGCCCTCTTGAATTTTGTAATCTTAATATTTGATGATCTATTCGACAAAAGTGAATAGTATTTGTCTTTATAGATGCATTTGGTAATAAATATTCACAATTATCAAGACAAAAATAAAAAAAAATTCAAAATTTCGGAATCCGCCATATTGAATTTTTTCACTTTAATATTTTTGTTTAAAATTTAATCCAGCAAAATATTTATATTTTAACTATATTTTTTATACATAGTTACTACAGAACGTCACTTTGAAGAAAATATGAATAATCAAGACGGCGGCATCCGCCATATTTTTTTTTTCACCGTTTATATAAAGCGATCCATAGGTCCTAAATTAAAAATTCTTTTATATGGCTCGAAGTTAAAAAATACTTCAGTTTTATTTGTATATTTTATTATAAAATGCATTAAAATCATCATATGGCTGAGATCATCAAGATGGTGGAGACGCCACCTAGAATAACTGAAAATGCTCAAGGGTACCAAAAAAGTACCTTCCCGATTCGTAAACTACACCCTCAAATCTATAAGTATCATCAATAAAAAAACCTTAACCTCTCAGTGCAGGGTTCGGCCAAAAATTGGGGGCTGGCGACCTGCCTATCACTGATGGCATATCCTTCAATAAATAAAATAGGAACTTTAATAATTCCGATACTTAGAAAGCAAGATACTGGAGGAAGGGGGAGGATACAGGTACACTGACTGGCGATTAAAAGAGCACGTACAGACCGATAAACAAAAGTATATAAACCCCTTTACGACCGGCGGTCAGGTGGCGCTGATTTAAATTTATGACACTAAATTTGGAGTTTTATAGAAAAAAATGCGTTAAGCAGCATCAATGGCAGCAACTCCTTAAAAACAAAATAATTTTTTATACAAATTACGAAAGATACTAGTCAGATGCTTTGTTATCGATATTTTTGAAGAGCTTGAACATCCTTTTTAATACTCGCACGATCGGGTTAGCCCGGTCGTGTAAGGAATCTAACAAGAAAATCTTGATGATGGGTTTTGATAAATGTACAAATGGTAAGTATCTGATATCATACCGATATACACCAAAATAAAAGATGGGAAGACGAAACTTGGAGAGGAATTTAAACGGACAGAAATCTGTACCATGTAAAAAGAAGAACTTTTAACTTTCTTTTTACTAATTATATGTGTGTGTGTGTGAAGCCTGCTTAAGAGCGCTCTCTGGTGTCTGCGACTGATACCGCAAAACTAGCTATTGGGAAAATCGAAGTTATAAGTCCGATGTTTTTTCAATCAATGTCGCTTTTTTACTAATCATAATTTTTTTTGTATCAGCAGGCGGTGAAGTATGAGGTAGGATGGCATATATTTATCAAAAGAGAATATAAACATTGATATTCCGACACTTAGAAAGCAAGACATAAAGGGGAGGGGGTTGATACGGGCAAACAGACATGTAGTTAAACGTACATTCCGACAGACATACATGAAACAAATATTCTGTAGGTTTCTTATATTTCAATTATTTATTTTGAAAAAGCACACCAGTAATTCTATTTTTTAATTTTTTAATGTTTTTTAAAAACTTTGAATGTGGATACGTTTTTTGTAACAAAGATAATAGTACAGACGTGGGAATGGGAAATGGATTGACTTTCATTTTCCAATTTATACGAAAGATTACAATTTGGTCCTACAGTGGCGAAAATATTTGCTTCCTTATCATTCGTGCTCGTGATAACCACAATCTCTAACTGCAAATTGAACTCATTACCGTAGTCATCGGTAATGCAATCCTTGGACATCTCTTCTGAGGTGGTCGCTGCAGATTGGCGAGATGTGGAGGTTTGAACTGGAACTTTCGGACGGGCGGAGCATGCCAATGAAGAACAAGTTAAGACCCCTGCTCCTCTGCAGTTTGATTCTCGTTCGAGAAGGAGTCAAGGGTGGCGAACTTTATCTGTGTGGAGATTGTAGCTTCACCTTTGGCCTATTCAATTTCCGTAAAACATGCGGCAGTACCGTGCATTCTCCAAACGATTTGGCCGTAAAGAAGATGTAAATGGTTTGTCTTTCTTCAAAGTGGAGTTGTAGTTATATTAATGTGCGCTATTTGATTTTCCGCTGTTAAATATCTAGCCATTCTCAAGTTGAAACGTTAGTTCTTTTGAAGAGGAAATGCATGGTTATAGTGACAACGCTCTTGTTCCTAGAACTGTAGAGTAATTGAGTTTATGAGGAATCCCACTTTTGCGCCTGTGGTTAGTAGAGTTGCAGATCTATAAGGTGAAAATGTTATGTTAATAAACTTAAAGAAAGGTACATTTGGGCATTGTAAGGAACTTCGCTTATGTGGATGTCATAATTAGCCGTTACAATATCTTATCAGTATGATTTTTTAAACTACTTAATTCCGTAGTGTATTAAATGCCATCTTTAAATTTCTGTAAATCATTTGAGTCAATTTTAGCAAGTTAAAATGTTGATTTTTAGATTTTAAAAGCAATTGTAGCTTTCATGGTTGAATTCCTGCTAATCGAAAAATAGAGATGGATGAGATGAAAAAAGAAAGTAAATACCTGATTTTCTACTCAAGATGGCCCCCCCGTTACTGGTGCAACATTCAAGACTTATTTACTTATTTTTTTCTTTAACTTACGGGAATGGTGCTTGCTTAAGCTCATCCTCTAGTGTCTGCGATAGATACCGTAAAACAGGTTGCTGTGAATATCTTCTAAGTTCCAATTCCGATGTTTTTTAATCAATGTCGCTTTGTTACTACTCACAATTTTTTTTTTTTTTTTGCACGAGCAGACATAAAGTATGAGATAGGACACTGATAGCATGGCCTAGAATTCATTCAATAGTAATAATTTATAAGAACTTCGATATTCTGACACTAACAAACAAGATAATGTAGGGTGACGATACGCGCAGACATTTGAACTAAAGACGGACGCACAGAATGATTGATAAAAATATAGAATAAATATCTCTGATATCATACCATTTTAACAAAAGAATAATTTTTTAAGATGAGTTTGTCTAACTGTGGTAATGCCACGACCTAGGAGGATGGAAAGAACATGAGTAGTCATGTGGTCTTCGGGGTGAAGCGAAAAAGCTTTCCCCTCCCTCTTGGGAGAAAGGGACCTTTATCTACCCCACTTTTGCATGGTGTTCTATGGGAGAATTTACGATTTTTCATTTTAAAGGGAAAAAATGTGATCACATTATGGAAAACGGATACACATATGTATATTTCTAATATGCTCAATAGATATACATGTATTATTTAAAATACAATAACAAATAAACACCCAAAACTAGGCGATTTTAATATTGGTTCTTCTGGAAATCATAAAAAAGTATTTTGTTATAACTTGAATTTTTTAAAAATCTTTTATTAAATTTTAAAAATCTACTGTTCATCATTAAACGTTTAATATTTTTGATAGAAGAGATTTTTTAACGAATATATATTATAACTTTTATTTAAGTTGCATATGAAATGCGAAATAAAGTAATCTTATTATTATATTTTATTCTTATTACTTGCGTATATTCTTTCTATTAAACAATTTTAATTAATGATAACCAATAAATGCTTAAAACTGATTTGATTACTATTTTTGATGCATACGTGTTAGTTTTAATGAAGTTAATATATTAAGTATTTTTTTTTACCAATTTGCAATTAATTACTGTGATACTTATGCTACTAAACCACTAATACTTGTAGCTATTTTTACGAAACAAATAGATTAATTAAAATTAATAAATTATAGTAGAAAGTTGAAATTTAAAAATTGATCCTGGACAGTTGGCATTCTAATAGTTTTTCTTTCCACTCTTTGACAGACCACAGGACATTGCAAGCTTCTCGGACAAGCTTTGCCCCTGGTTCTACGAAAAAATCTGGGTGGTCTAATGATCAGTGATCTTTTTCTACCCCCTAAACTATCATTCTTTGCATTTTCCCACCCCCATGTGTTATGTAAATGAATGCTGGACAACGCAAAAGACCGTCTAGACATGGCTATTTAGGAATTTCTGTTCTTTGTGTGGGAATCCGATATCGCAAATTGATAACACCAAGCAAGACATTTTTTTTAAAAGGGACGAAAGAGATTTTCAACGAAAGTATAGATTGTTTGAAGTTTAGAGGAGGCCCGAAAAGGGAACCGCGAATTGGTCCCTTTGGATATTGAACGTTCAGAAAAAAGTAATCAAATCTGTTTTAAGCATTTATTGGTTATCATTAATTAAAATTGTTTAATAAAAAGAATATATATGCAAGTTATATGAATCAAATATAATAATCAGATTACTTTATTTCGCATTTCATATGCAACTTAAATAAAAGTTCTGTTATATATTCGTTAAACAATCTGTTCGATAAAAAATAATAACTTTTAATGATGAACAGCACATTTTTAAGATTTAATAAAAGATTATTTTTTTAAAAAAATCCAAGTTATAATTAAATAATTTTAAGATTTCTAGAGGAACCAATATTAATATCGCCAAGTTTTGAGTGTTTATTTGTTATTGTATTTTAAATAATACATAAATATTTACTGAGCATATTAGAAATAATAAGTGTGCATTCGTTTTTCATAATGTGATCACATTTTTTTCATTTAAAACGAAAAATCGTAAATTCTCCCATAGAGCCCCATGTTAACTAGGGGTAGATAAAGGCGGCTACCTTTCCCCCGGTTCCCCTCCACCTCTGGCTTCACTCAGTTCCCGTTAGTTTGAATCCGCGTGACTACTCCTGTTCTTTCTATCCTCCTAGGCCACGACATCACTCCGAGGTATTGCCGCCACTCACTAAAGGATGGCGACATAACCCGTAAAATAGAAATTTCATATATTGACCCTACAACCTATTAGTTTTCGTTCCAGATGCCCCGTATATGGAAAGGAATAACTGAAATGGCTAAAAAGACCAACGAAACTTTATAAAAAACCTGCCCAGTTGGTTGCAAATGGAAAGTTAATACAAATGTAGCTGTAATGTGCAATTTACCATTCCAAGGTTAATTAAACCAATTTTAACCTAACCCTGCTTGAACGCGCCCTCTAGTGTCTGTGACAGATACCGCAAAAGTGGTTGCCGTGACATTCTTAAAGTCCGATGTCTTTTCGATCAAGGTCGCTTTGTTACAACTCACAGATTTTTTTTAACACACGAACAGACAGAAAGTAAACGATAGGTCATAAGTCAGGCCGCCAATGGGAGGACCCTGCAATGATAGGTTAGGTTTTTTTATTGATGATTCTTACAGATTCGAGGGTTTAGATTACGAATCTGGAAGGTAATTTTTTGGTACCCTTGAGCATTTTTAGTTATTCAAGATGGCGTCTCCGCCCTCTTGAATTTTGTAATCTTAATATTTGACGATCTATTCGACAGAAGTGTATAGTATTTGTCTTTATAGATGCATTTAGTAATAAAGATTCACAATTATCAAGACAAAAATAAAAAAAATTCCAAATTTCGGAATCCGTCATATTGGATTTTTTCACTTTGAATCATTTGAGTCAATTTTAGCAAGTTTAACTGTTGATTTTTAGATTTTAAAAGCAATTGTAGCTTTCATGGTTGAATTCCTGGTTATCGAAAAATAAAAATAGAGATGGATGAGATGAAACAAGAACCTATCTGACTTTCTACTCAAGATGGCCGTTACTGGTCCAACATACAACACTTATTTTTTTCTAGAAACTTATGGGAATGGTGCCTGCTTAAGCTCACCATCTAGAGTCTGCAACAGATACCGTAAAACTGGTTGCCGTGAATATCTTCTAAGTTCAAATTCCGATGGGTTTTTTTTCAATCAATGTCGCTTTGTTACTACTCACAGATTTTATTTTGCACGAGCAGACATAAAGTTTGAGATAGGTCGCTGATAGCATAGCCTTATTCCAATAATTTATAAGAACTTAGATATTCCGTCACTTACAAAGCAAGATAATGAAGGGGAGGGGGACGATACGCGCAAACAGACAGATGAACTAAAGACGGACGCACAGAATGATGAATAAAAATATAAAATAAAAATCTCTGTTATCATACCATTTAATCCTTTCAGTCCCAAAAATTTACTACACTACAGAAACATCTGATATTCACAAAATAAGCTTATTTTAGGTCAAATATACGAATTCTATAAGAAAAAATAATTCATTTAAATTTTTTATATGGTTTTTGAAACAGTGCCAAAATTTTTTAACTGTGGAAAACAACAAAATAAAAAATATATATATTACCTAAAAAACACTTCGAGTTATATATTTAAGGTATCTGACCATATTACTAAAAAAAAATTTAGTAATTATTTTAAACGAAATAGTTTAAATTGCGTTTTAAATATGTGGAACTGAAGTGAACTTATCGAAAATCAGGAGAAACGCTTTTTGACTATTTTCTAAATAAAAAAAATAGTAGTTCTGACCTCTATTGAGATTGAGGTAAAATATTGTCTGATAGAACAAAGTGTGAAGAATCGAATGCTGTGTATTTGGATGTCATAGCAAGACATAAACATTTTGAAAAAAAATATTGAAAGTGATGATGCCAAATGGCATCACTGGGACTGAAAGGGTTAAAAAAAAGAATAATATTTGAAGAAAGATTTGGATACATGTACAATAGGTAAGTATAGAATCATACTGTTTTACACAAAAAAAAAATTCACTCGAAAGACGAAATGTAGAAGGGGGGTATGAAGGAAGGAAATTTTCTCCACGTCAGGAATTAACTTTTCATTTTTAAATATTAATCTTTCAAATTCAAAATTTACCTTAAAAAGTAGAGTTTGTTTTAACTATTTATTTGAAAGTATATACCAGTATTACCATTTTTCTTTTTTTTTAATGATATTTTTTAAATTAAAATTTGTCGCCGACGTGGTGGATTGATTGAAGAAAAAATAACGTGGGGAATGGATTAACTTTCATTTTCCATTGTGTAAGAAAGATAGGATATATCTCTGTTGTTTTAGGTCGCGCTCTTGATAGCCCCCGATCTTCTGCTGGAAAGAGAATTCATTGCTCAAATCATCGGTAATGCACGACAAGAACTTTGCTCCAAAATCCCGAGGACCAAACAAAAAAAATTCTGTGGGCTTCTTGTATTCCATCTGAATGATAATATGTACCAGTAATTTTGAATGTGCTTTCTTTTTTTGCAATTTAAAATTCCAAAATTTACATAATAAGTACCTAACCTGGCATTTTGCCATCATTGGATGCGGGTCCCTTCGTTCCCATATTGGAGTGAGGCACAGGGCCCCCAGACCTAAGTCACTTTCTCATGGATGAAATGTATCGTATTAGTTTCGGTTTTCATTTACTTTTAAGGCGCTTTCACATGTGCAGAACACTTGGCGGCATTGTGCCGCCAATTTTGTGAAACCTTATAACCAAATTCACATGCAGATACCAGTATTGCGGAAGGAACGTCGCTCGTAGCTCTAGGGTCATTGTTTTTTTATTAGACAAGCCTATTGCTTTGCACTGGGGTCTCTCCCACGGGTTTTCCACATTATTTATATATGGACATATAGTTTACTTTTGGAAATCACAAACGCTCTCCCTTTTTGGGGTATCTTAGATGGAGAAGTAAGGACGCTTCGCGTCGATACTTCATATTGCTATTTCGATCTCTTATCTCCGGCCCCCAGACCAAAGTCATTTTCTCATGATGAAATGTATCGGATGAGGTTCGGTTTTCATATACTTTTAAGGCGCTTTCACATGTGCTGAAAAATTGGCGGCATTGTACCGGAAATTTTGTTGAATCTTACAACCAAGTTCACATGACCGGCATTACGGAAAGGACGTCGTTCGTAGCGCTAACGTCTCATCCAGTGTTACTACACGGTGCAGCTCTTTTCGCCGTTTTTGGTAATGTAATGGAATATGAAAACACAATAAAATGAAAAATTAACAAAACCTCAATAAATAAAAGCATACTCCCAGTTCTATAAGCAATCTAGCATTTTAAAGTATTTGTTCCTAATACTATTTATGCACTGGACAGACGAGTAGTTGACGCGACGCCAAATATTCCGTTGATCAACAAACCGCAATGCATGCAGAGGTGGCATAATATCATTACTACCAACGACGTAGGTATGTTTTCGTTACCGCAATTTTCCCTATGGGTGGATATTTTTCCCGATTGGCGGCAAATTGTCGCCTTCTGCCCTGCAGTGAACGCGCTCTTACTGTATATATGCATACCCGTTAGAGAATACGTAGCACCATATCGCGCCACAAGATGCGCGACACAAAGTCTGAACTTATCTGGGATATTTAAAGCCTCTGGGAAAAGTTTCGGTCGACGGCAGGTGTCTGGCAAATTTATTATTGACTTTTAATATTATTTAGATACGTGAAAATCAGCCTTGAGAAAAATTAACATACAATTTACTTACTTTTTGCAGCCGATACTTGTAACTCTAGCGGGTACGCATACACTAAAATTAAATAAAAAAAAACCCGATGAAATCCGATACATTTCATCCACAAGAAAATTACTTACGTCTGGGGGCCCTGGACTATCGGTCTATATTGGACTATCACAAATGAATTGATGGAGACCTATGGATCGGCAGCGATCTTACGTCAGATGGTCAGATCCTAATCAACCTCTAAGGATTTGAAAAGAAAATAGTACAGACGTGGAAAATGGATTAACTTCCTATTCCATTCATTTCTATTTATTCAAACAATGAGGATTGTATCTTGGGTGTTCTAAGCGAACTAGAAATCACTGTGTAGAAATAATCCAAAGAAACGAACAATTATTGAAGCGAGAATTTAGTTCATTGCAGCAAAATGTCTCGAAAAAGGTTTAAGATTGTCTGGAATCCACGTGAGCTAAGAGTTCGTGCATTAATATTGTTTGATAAGGATCAGTAAGTATCTCGGTCAGTAGGCTTTCTATAGGAATGGGAGTTCAGAAATGGCAGCAATCTTTGCTGCATTAACAGTCGTGCTATTGATAGTCCAGTTCCTCTCACGGAATGTGGACGCATTATCGAAGAAATCAGATATGCAATCCTTGAGCATCCAGGAGATAAGTTGAGCCTCTTTTGTGGGGCAACCGTTAGGCGTCGCTGATTTGGCTTGATGGTTCGAACCGGGGACTTTCTGATGGCCAGAGCCATGCCACTAAAGAGCTGGGTTGGACACCGCTGCAGTTTGCGTGTCAGCCGAGAAGGAGTCAAGGCAAGGATGGTGATGTGATTTTGTGTGGGGATAGTGGCTTCCCTTTTCATTTATTCAATCTTCATAGAACATCCGACAGGACCATGTACTCTTCCAAAGGCTAGAATATAGAAAATGTGTAGCACACGAAGAATGTTTACAATTTAAATGTGCGAAATTGATTTTCAGCTGTTAAATATAATCCCAGTCTCAAGTTGAACCGTCAGATATTTTGAAGAAGGAATTCATGGTCACAGCGACACTGTCGTGTTCCTCAAATTGTTTTCTAATCGAGTTTATGACGAATCCCACTTATGTGCCTGTGGTTAGAAGAGGCAGTAGAGTTGCAGACCTACAAGGTGAAGTCAACTTCGTAGAATCGTGGCTCAATCTACAAAGGAAAAATGCAAAAGAAGATAATAGGGTTTCAGTGAGAATTACTGTATATATGTTATGTTAATATACTCAGAGAAAGGTACCTTTGGGCATTGTAAAAAGGTTTCCTTTGCAGATGTCATATTCAGTCGTTACAACATCTTATCTGTATGATTTGCGCAATTTTAAACGGAGTTCAATTTTTCCAATTTCCAGCTTGATGTTTATGAACAAAAGAAATGAACTCTGAAACGAAATAAAACCTAAAATGAAACCAAAACCCTTAAAATGATCTTACAAAATTCTACTTGGAATTGGTAATGCGCACAAATTCTTTCCTCTAAATGGCCTTCAGCAACTTGATTTGCAAATTTTTTTGGTTGAAGGAAATTTGTTAAAAGATAAATGTTTTTAACCGTTTTATCTAAAACTCACGTGTAATACCAACAACAAACGAATGGGAATGTTTCTTTTGGTCTCACACTCTTCTTACTGCAATGACATTGGTTCTTTGGTATTCTTCCCGTATTTCGAAATCAAGCCAATTGGTTTCTAGCAATTTTATTGGTTGTTTCTTTCCATACCACGTGAAACAAGCCCATTGTACAAATCCTTTAAGACCGATCTCTCACGATCGTGCGGGTATATCAAAAATAGCGTAGCGAAGCAGGTGACTTGTACCAGTCGTTTATTTGTGTAAAAAATGACGGGGGTGGCTGGCATTCATGCTGCAGACAATTTGTTCGATAAAGCTCATGAAAATTTGTCTCATAAATTTAAATCAGCGTCGTATGACGGCCGGTCTTAAAGGACTGAAAGATGTAAACCCAAAACGTACACGGTGCGTTTTGGCACAACTGCGGGTGGTCGTAGAATACCTGTTTCCAAGGGAGACTGCCCCACGTGACACGCGTCTATTGAATTATTTCAACCTCTTATCCCTTTCCGATCGTGCGGGTAGTAAAGAAAATGTTCAAGCTCTTCAAAAATATCGATACCGAAGCAGCTGACTTGTACCCTTCGTTATTTGCATAAATAATGACTTTGCTTTTAAGGAGTTGTAGGCATTGTTGCTGTTAAACGCCTTTTTTTGATAAAACTCCAAATTTAGTCTCATAATTTTAAATCAGCGCCACGGGACACTTAAGCTTACTGACCGCTGGTCGAAAAGGGATATAAAGGACCATTTGGTAGTAATGATTACTTTGATTACTACCTTGTTTCAGGACATCTCTGTTTTCCCACTAGCAGGAATTCAGCCATGAAAGCAACAATTACTTTTAAAATCTATAAATCAGCAGCTGAACTTGATAAGATTGAGTTCAATTGATTGATAAGATTGAGTTTTTGTTGTTTTTCATTGTCTTTTATGATGTGCATTGTAATTGGATTTTTCTGTTATGTGCATCAGAAATAAATAAATAAATTAGTCATGGAAGTGTAAGGATGGTTTTTTTACACACTACGGTAGATTTTATGTACCAAGGATCCCACGCTAAAACAAAGGACACAGCATCTGGTCTCAGAATTTAACGACGCTTGGAAGTTGTCAAATTCTTTGAAATGATCACCACACACCAATCTCGGCTTGGAATTGCTATTCGATACAAAATCTTTTCTCGAAATGGCCTTCAACAACTTAATTCGCAAATGTTGAGAGAAATTTCTAAAAAGATAAAGCTTCCTTGCCGATTTTTGCAAACCAGAACACAGCACTGAACTATTCAAATACCTACTCATTCAGGTAATTTTTCTAAAAGTCGCTCGTCAAAAACATCAAACGAATGACAGTCATATCATCGCCAAACGTAAACAAGATGGTGCGTATTAGCTCCCTCTAGCTGCGTTTATACACCCAGAATCTTACCCAGGTCGTTTTCACAAAGCAGTAGAGATAACCACGATAATTAGGATAATTAGGGAATACCAGACAGCCTAAGAAAGTGCGTTTACACACGTCTTTGATGTTTACCCGGTGTTCGGCAGTGCAGTTTAGAATGTAATGGAACTATTTCAACAAATTTCTGTCTTTTTAATTATTATAATGCTTATTTAAATAATTTTTTTTCGGTCATAATTATTTAATTATTATACCCTTAAATAGGTCGCTAGAGCAGTAAAATGATTTCTTCAATAAAATTCTAACACAATTGAAGTTTTCTGAAATCATTGTATCTAAGTTTATAATTTTATTTAACTACTCAGTTTCATGTACCATTCATACAACTTTTTTTCAATTTAATTCCAACATAAAAACCAAAAAATATCTGAATATAAGCTAATAATAAATTACGTATTGTATTTAGAACATTGCTGTCTTCCAATTTAATGTTGACAGTTCTCTCTGGATAACCCTTTCCGACCGGGCTCGCACGATCGTGCGGGTAGGAAAGAGAATGTTCAAGCTCTTCAAAAATATCGATACTGAAGCAGCTGACTTGTACTATTCGTTATTTGTATAAAAAATGACTTTGTTTTTAAGGAGTTGCTAACATAGATGTTATTTAACGCATTTTTTGCGATAAAACTCCAAATTTAGTCTCATAATTTTAAATCAGCGCCACCTGACCGCCGGTCGAAAAGGGATAAGGAGACGAGAGCGGCTCCGCCGCTAGCTCTTCGTCACAGTAATTGCGTAGCGTAGTATACGGGCAAGCAGACAGGTGAACAAAAGACGGACGAATAGACCGATGGGTAGAAAAATAAAATAAGTATATCTATTGACATAACTTTCTAACAAAAAATTATAATTTTTGAGGAATGTTCACTATGTAACGATTTGATATAATACCGTTTTACACCAAAAATATTTCTCCCTTTCCAAATAAAAAAAAATATTTAAAAAATTAGAGCTAATATAAAACATATCTC
The DNA here is from genome assembly GCA_023701765.1 of Hylyphantes graminicola. Taxonomy (NCBI): domain Eukaryota; kingdom Metazoa; phylum Arthropoda; class Arachnida; order Araneae; family Linyphiidae; genus Hylyphantes; species Hylyphantes graminicola. The sequence continues at coordinate 63,497,023 of CM043120.1, read as the reverse complement.
TTTATTCAGCGACTCAAAATATAACTAGACTTTGTTCTAAAATCTTAGACAGCAAAAAAAAATCCTTAGACTTATTATATTCTATTTATTTGATTGATAGTGTATACCAGTACTTTTGTAATTTTTTTTAACATATAATTTAAAATTGCACGTATTAGATTATTAATCTGAAAAGACAAGTTATAACAAAAAGGAAATTGGATTAGTTTTCATTTTCCTCTGCCTAACATAGGTTATTACATCTGGGAAGCTCTAAGCGCACTAGCAATCACTTAAAGCTGGGGTTCGGCCAAATTTATTTCTCCCAAGTTCATGCTAAAATTAAAAAAATTCATGACTCCACTTTCTAATACTCCCAGGATTTCTGACCAACCCTGTCCATTTCAACCTGATTTGCTCAAGCCCTTCGATTTAATTAACACTTTAAATTTTTTCGATGAATTTCACACATCCCTGTTAATTGGTTTTTGTTTATAATTTTTTTTTGTCCGTTCTATTTCATTCGGATTTTTATATTACTTGTTTTGTTTTGTGCAGCATTGTGTAATGTATACCCTTCACATCTTCTGTTTCTAAACATGTGCTAAAGTATCACTTATAGATAGTGCAAATTGATCCTTTAATTTTCCCTTTAATGGACCGTTCCCTTGCTTAGGGAGGGGATACGAGTGCAATTTTCGAGCGCGTGGTTTGGGTGAAGGTCTTGGAACCAGGTTCTTGCACTGCCTTCTTTACTGGCTGCCTGTCAGATCCGCGAGGGAGAAAGCTTTGTGTAGGGACCTTTCCTTTCGCCAGTTGGTGGTAGTTACGTATACTCTTTTGAGGTTTTTTTTGTATGGGATAATCGCGCGGTTTGCATGCCGTTTTTATTTTTTTTTTTAATTTCGTCCATTTATACTAATCGAAGGAGTGCATAACTCAACGACCAAATGTACTGAGTTTTTCTTTTTATTTATTATGTAACTTTTATATTTTAACTTGTTTAATCGAAAAATTGTCATTAATATAGTTGTAAAACGAAATTTAGTGGGAATCGGTTAATGGAGGAGAAATTGGTCCCTGGCTGAAACGACGGTGCTTCAAGAAATTGTTAGAATTAAAAGCTGGCTATTAAAAATGATCCTCTATCTAGAAAGATTTTAACTGCGTAAATTTCAACGTTTACTCATTAGAGCTAATTTTTAAACCACTGATATCTTTGGTATAATTTTTTTCTTTATAAAATTATGATGTTCCAAAAAATTATGTAAATGTCGATATGTAAGTATTGTTTTTATAACAGCGTGAAGTAATCCGACTTTTACATTATATTTTCAATATCAGACGCTTGCAAAAAATCAAACTTTTTTAAAACAGTGACAAAAAGTACTTTTTTTTATAACAACGTGCAAAAAAGTTCATTTTTTATATCATATTCATTCATAAATCGTTGCGAAAATGACACTTTACGTTCTTACGTCAAAGGCAGTGCCAAAAGTGGGACTTAGTGCGTTAAGTAAATAATTTTAAAGTAAATAAGAGTATCTGATTGGTAGAAAAACAAAATGGTGTCATGAATATCTCCATGGAAACTAAATGATGTCATGAAACTAACTTATTTCTATTCGTTCATTACCTTTGCATTTTCTAATATCTCCATTGCAACTACAAGTGCTACAAAAAAAAAAATATTAAAGGAAATTAAATAAGACAAAAGTAGGAACACAAATTCCACGCTTTTGCACGTTATTATAAAAAATATTGTAAGCAAGCACGTGCCAAATAATACTTTATTAAGCTCTTGTCGTTACTCGGCCTACGGTCTCGTGAAATAACAGCCACTCACTTAATAAAGTGTTATTTGCGGCACTAGTTGCTTAAATAACTATTTTTCACCCAAAAGCAGTGAAAAAAAGTACTTTTTTTCACTCTTTTCATACGTTGCCAACATTTCCAGTAAAATTTCGATTTCATAATAATTAATAAGAGCCAGAGATTTATCGATCTGCTTTATTTAAAAATATTATTATAAAAATATTATACGATAATACACTTCTTTGATTAACTAGACAAATATGTCTCTTCATTTTGAAATTTATTGTTTTTAAGATAATCGCTTTGTAGCAGAACTTAATAATAAAAACTTACTCAGTTTTTAAAAAGCTTGAATTTTTTATGCAATATATTCTCAAAAATTAACACAGAATATTTTTGAAATTGTTAAGGAACATTTCAATATTTTAATCTATCATAATTTTGCAATCAATATTTGGTGCATAAAATATATTTTCATGTTACGTGTAATATGCGTTATTACACAAGTAATAGATAAGTAAAGAAGTTTTCTTAAATTTATATTTTATTCTTAAATATGGAAAAATATTTTGGATACTTAAAGTATGTTTCAAAAATTCTGGTTTTAATTAAACTCTAGCTCAATTCATTCTCAAAATGTATAAGTTCCATTGGCAAAAATTCTAAATAAATTTATAATGCAACAAAAAACAGACATTTTCAGCTACCCTTATAAGTAATATATTTTTTTTATACAACAGTGGAGTTCATTTTATTATTGCAATCATTATGTTTTTAAGTTTTTTACAGCAATTCAATTCTTAAATAATGAAATATAAATACTAATTATAAAAATAAACCAAGCCAGTTTTATTACAAATACAAATACAAATACAAAAATTGTCGACCAACAACAGGCCAGAGGCCCAGCAAGGTTGGTCCAAAATATATCTAATTCCTTACCAGTTTCCAATAGTTATCGAGATTCTTCTTAAAATCTTCCACTCTCTTCGAATGCACAACATATTCTGGTAAAGCATTCCACTCATTGACGACTCTATTGTAAAAATAATGTTTTCTAACCTCCCTTCTAAAGCATGATTTATTCAATTTCTGTCCATGCCCCCTGGTCCGGCTATTTAAGGTAAAACCTAAGCCCTCCATGTCTCCCTGTTTAATGAACTTGAACAACTGAATTAAATCACCCCTTGATCTCCTATTTTCTAGGGAATACATGTTTAACGATCTTAATCTATTACCATAATCAATACCCGATAAACCCTTAATCATTTTTGTAGCCCTATGTTGAACCTTTTCAAGCATTTCAATATCTTTTCTGAGAAAGGGGGACCAAAACTGAACAGCATACTCCAGATGTGGCCTTACCAATCCCCTATACAATGGCAAAATAATCTCTTTAGATTTAGAAGTGATACTTTTTCTAATAAATCCTAACATTCGATTGGCCTTCTTACTTGCTTCAACACATTGTTTACTCATTTTAAAATCATTGCTCACAAAAACTCCTAAATCTTTAACAAACTCACTGTCTTGAATACTCTCTCCCTGTAAAACATAAGAATAATTAACATTGTTCTTGCCCAAATGCAAGGTTTGGCATTTATTCACACTGAACGACATGCCCCACTTTGCAGCCCACTCAGTAATTTTTGTTAGATCACTTTGCAATTGCTCAATTTGCTCAACAGAATTAACTGTACTCGTCACTTTTAAGTCATCTGCAAAAATACTTAACTTGCTGTTCAACCCCCAGCTGATATCATCAATAAACATAATGAATAAAATTGGCCCTAGTACAGAGCCCTGAGGCACTCCACTTACTACTTCATTCCAATCAGAGTACTTACCATTAATGTGAACCCTTTGTTTTCTAGTGGTCAACCAATTTTTAACCCAACAGATAACGGCTGTTTCGATTCCAAATCTTCGCATCTTATATAGCAAAGCTTCATGAGGAACTTTGTCAAAAGCCTTTTGGAAATCGATGTAAATAATATCAACCATATTGCCTTTATCAATCTCTTCAGTAACAGTGTCATAAAACTTTAAAAGATTAGTTGTACAAGATCTACCCTTTCTAAAGCCATATTGATTTTCTGAAAGTAAATTATTAGTTTCCAAAAAAGTCATTATATGCCTCTTCAATAACGTCTCAAAAACTTTACCTAAAACAGATGTAAGACTAACTGGTCTGTAATTACCCGGATCAGATTTTGGCCCTTTCTTGTACAATGGAGTAACATTTGCCAATTTCCAGTCTGCTGGCACCTGTCCAGAAATAAATGATGACCTAAAAATAGTCAGAACTGCATCCCCTAACTCTTCTGCACATTCAACTAAAATTTTAGGATAAATATCATCAGGCCCAGGTGCTTTGTTAGGTTTCATAGTTTTCAATAGATGAACAACATCCTCTTTAGAAAAATCACACTCGATACATACCTGTTCTTCAGTTACTTCCCCTGAAACATGAACATTTTTAAAATCTTTATTAAAAACACTAACAAAAAAGTCATTCAAAAGATTTGCCATTTTCATGTCGTCATGGATTAACTGCCCTTGACTACCTTTAAATGGCCCAATAGAGTTACCCTGCTTTACATTACCCCTCGCATAAGCGAAAAAATCTTTAGGGTTCTTCTTAATATCCCTAGCGAGATTCTCCTCTAATGCAGATTTATGTTGCCTACTCATATTCTTAAACTCTCTCCTAGCAACTCTGTAAGCTTCCTGATCAGCTTCTCTACCAGATTGTTTAGCAATTTTGTAAGCCTTCTGCTTTAACCTAAGGGACTTTTTAATATCCTTCGAAAACCACATAGGATACAATTTCCTTTGGGAACTTTTATTCTTGAATTTAACATGTTTTTTCACAACATCATTTAGTTTAACCTTAAACTCATCCCATAGTTCAAAAGTATGGGTACCCACCAGCCCTATATCAAAAGCTAATGCAACATCATGTCTCAGGTTGTCGAAATTAACATCTCTGAAACATGGAACGACTCTTACACTATTATTCTGTATGACCTGAAAAATAATATCAAATTTAATACTATTATGATCACTCTCCCCTAAGTGATCACTGACTATAAGGTTCTGCACTCTATCTTCACAACTGCTCAAAACTAAATCCAAAATAGCATTACCTCTAGTACACTCCTTTACTAACTGGTACAAAAAATAGTCATCTAAGACCTCTAGAAAATCTAAACCCTGACAATTAGTAATCACATTATTGTCCCAGTTAATGTTTGGAAAATTGAAATCCCCCATAATCACAACTTCATTTTTGTGACAAATCTCTCTTATGAGGTTATACAGTACGGTATCTTGCTCTGCATTACTGTTGGGTGGTCTATACACATTACCTACAACCAGATGATTACCGTTGACATTAGTCAACTTAACCCATACAGAGTCAATACCTAGAGAGTCACTCTCTAAGTTTAACTCAATGCAGTTCAAGTCACTTCTAATATACAACAGCACTCCACCCCCTTTCTTATTTAATCTATCACGACGGAAGAGATTGAAACCTTTAATGGTGAAAAAATCATGTACATCATCAGCATTCGCCCAGCTTTCTGTGATACCAATAATGTCGAAATCCTCCATTGCAATGATTCCCCTCAACTCATCCATTTTGTTTCTAATACTTCTAGCATTGCAATAGAAGACCTTCAATGTAATTTTTCCACATTTACTCGAACCGTTGCTCCTGTTACTATTACCTCTTCCCGAATTCCCCACTATGGCCTTCACCCTGGCCACTCCTTCGCCAAACATACCTAGTTTTTTGAAGCAAGACTGTTCATTACAAGCCTGCTTACCTCATTTACCCCTCTAGTGCTCAAGTGTACTCTGTCTCTTGCCATCCACTCAACTTGGCAACCTTGAAAAACAGTCACATTGTCAACCTTTCTCCTAGAAAACAGATCTAGAAACGTTACCCCCTCCATCTCACATACCTCTTTTAAAACCTTGTTCATTGATAATGCCCTAGCATTCATCCAAGCATTGGACCTCTGCTCCTCCACACTCGACCTGCTCTTCCACCCAGGAAACCTCGGTAACAAACCAAGAACAGTAATGTCCTTTGTCCTACCCCTATTGAAATTTTGTTTATAAATACTTCTTGTATATACCGTCTAAAGTATAAACCTCCCCGGATATTTTAAATATTAAACTGGGCCGTGTTTAACTTAAAACAACGCGAAAAAACAGCATATCCTAATGGAAATAAAAGCGATTCCTAGTATAGGTAAGCAGCGCCTCTATTGGAGAAAAGGGGAAATTTTCTTGAAACCGGAGATCAAAGTGCCGACCCCCGACGTGACAGGCAGCTAAGTTAAGAAGGCAGTGGTTCTTGTGACCTAATCTACTCTGGGCTTATTTCAATTGATTTTTTGTTTTCTCATTTTTTCTCATCTTCCCCCCCCCCCCCCTCTTTTTAAGGATTTTCGATTTCTCATGCTCATTGTGTTTGTGTTTCCCCCTGTGTTTATAGTACTAACGTTTTAGAACTCAAGTGAACTACATCACCAGACTTTGCCATTCAGGCAACTCCATTATTCACTGTGAAAACTGTATGAGTCGGAGACTAAAGCGCCTGCGACGCTGGTTCTTCAATAAAATTAAAACGTCGTCGTAGCAGTTAAATTGCTAGAATCCGACCAATGTATAACAAAAGGAAAGTGGATTAGTTTCCATTTTCCTCTGCATAACATAGATTACTGAATCTGGGAAGCTCTAAGCACACTAGCAAGCACTTTTAGCGGGGTTTCAGCCAAAATTAATTCCCCCAAGTTCATAGTAAAATTAAAAAATTTCATGACTCCGAAAACGGACCAAAAGTACATTTTCAATTCGAGAATTTGATGTGCAATGCATTATCTTCCAAAATACAATTTTGTATTCTGTAAATAATTATTTATTTGCATATCTAAACCAAGTGTATGAAAATAAGAATCTGAACTAAAGAAAAAAAACACCTAGCAAACATAACTACTTAACGGCTACACAAATTATTCCTTGCGTAGCAGTTGAGTAATTTTGTTAAGTAGTAAAGCTTAGTAATACATGGATATTTTTTTATGAATCACGACATGACAAATTTATATAATACTATACTTCTAAAAGTTTTTTAATTTCTTTATTAACACTTTAGGAGGCCCAGTGGCTTTGTGGTAGTGCATCGCATTGCTACGCCACAGTTCTAGGGATCGAATCCCGGATTAGGCGAGAGGTTGACCCATCCTTTCATCCCTTGAGTGGGTCGATGAAATGGGTACCAAGCATGCTTGGGAACTAAACACTGGGGATTCCACGTAAGGCTGACCACCTTAAATGGACATATGCCTATCACCCCTGAAGCCTAGGTCACGGCAGGCCTTGGCTCAGTAATGGGCTACCTGTACTTTAATTTATGGTGATGGCGAGGGATCATTTGATTATATTTCTCTTGTGTGTACATCTGTAGCTGTTCATTTGATGTATTACCCACAAATTTTGGTCTTTGGCAAATCCCTTACTCCTTTCCCTTACCCTTTTTTTCATTAACCCAAGACAGGTGGTCAGATGGCGCAGATTTAAAATTATGAGTCTAAATTTGTTTCATCGGGGGAAAAATGCTTTTAACAGCTTCAATGCTAGCAACTCCGTAAATCAAAGTCATTTTTTTTTATACAAATAACGAATGGTACAAGTCAGCTGCTTCGGTATCGATATTTTCTTTAATACCCGCACGATCGTGCGAGCCCGGTCGGAAAGGGTTATACCCGAACGATCGTGATAGCTACGTCAGAAAGGGTTATGGCCTTAAATATTTAGTCGCCAGGTTTTAAAAAAAAAAAAAAATTGGAATGCCTCTTTGCAAAATTCAAAGACTCGAAATTTACTAACATAACATCTAAATATATAAGCATGTATATGCCAACACGCCATTTTTTTAAATTAAAAATTGTCTAAAATCACAAAATCAGAAACCTCAGTACACGCCGAAGTCCTCTTTTAATGGGTGATTGCACTGACTGGTTGAGATTTGAAAACATCTTAGTGCAAAACCTATTCTTACTTCATCTTTAAATTTTTAATTAAAATTTTTATCTTCATTATTGAAATATGGTACTTGAACTTGTTTATCGAAATTTAAGTTAAGTTTCACCGAATGACGGTACGAAGAAAAGTAAACAATCGTTAAAAAAATGCATAGGAGTTCTAGCGAATCGGTGACTATTTTTTTGTTTGCTATTTCAGTGAATTGGATGCCATTCCTCTTAAAACAAACCTGCTTACGGCTCTGCGGCATTTATGGCAACACTTACGTAATTGTACATGAGATGTTCCGAAATTCATACAAATATGACATTTTTTCTTGACTTTTGGGGTCAAATTCATGACCTTGACAAAATATACCTATTGTCAAAATTCATGACTTTTCATAAGCGCAGAAACCTTGTATATAGACAAAATCCTAAGAGAATATGATCTTGGAAGCGAAGTGTCACTTCCACTTCATCGAATTGTGCCGACAAGGGGTTACGGTTGTCTGGAATCCACAGGAAATAAGAGTTCATGCATCGAAATTGTTTAAAAAAACCCCGAAAAGTAACTTTTTCGGTAGGCTCTGTAACCCTTTACAACCGGGCTCGCACGATTGTGCGGGCAAAAAATAGAATGTTCAAGCTCTTCAAAAATATAGATACCGAAGCAGCTGACTAGTACAATTCATTATTTATATTTAAAAAAGAGTGTTTTTATGGAGTTGCTGGCATTGATGCTATTTAATGCATTTTTTTCGATATAACTTCAAATTTAGTCTCATAATTTTAAATCAGCGCCACCTGACCTCCGATTTTAAAGGGCTATGGAAAGAGAGTTGTGCAGAAGACGGTCGTAAATGTCTAATTGACAAAAATATAAAATAAATATAGCCTCACTACGTGAATTTGGCGACTTTCTGATTCTCTAATAAAAGCTAGAATAACAGCGCATTTTCCTTACCTCTGAAGGAAATGATTACTATCTTGTATAAATTCAATTATTGTGCTTACAGCCACCAACTGCGCAAATAGTCATTTTCTGATTTTTAATCTGCACTTTTGAACGAATAAAACATTGCGCTTAACATTGAACTAACGTCGTGATAAGTTTATTTGGGTTTTCTATGATTACTCTGCAACTTTCTAGAACCGCATCTTATTTCGCGCCAAGCATCGCCATCTTCCAATTAACTCGAGGCAATTGAATTCTTTGACATCTAGACTTACAGTGTAAATGCTATAAAATTGATGGTAAAATAACTGCGGCAAAATCTCCATCTCGAGTTCCTTTCACCGGGTGATTATAAAGAAACTTTGCCAGCAACTGCGCTTCTAGAGTTCGTTCCAGTCAACCGATCGAGATGTGTAGTTATTTGGAGGTATGCGCTCAAGATGCACACACACATGCGCCCTGTGAATGTCATGACAGTGGTGCTCACGGTTACGCCTATAGTTACATAAGCTCGAAAATTTCAAAAAGCAACGCCTTCTTTTTCCAGTTTCAAAATGTTCAGCGCATGCGAAAAATTAATCTAGCGTTGAAACGGCGTCGATTTGTCCAAAAACCGACGCGTTATAAATAACCCTTTAAGACCTGCCATCAGATGGCGCTGATTAAGTTTAGGAGACTAACAGGTAAGAGTTTTATCGAAAAAAAATGTCTTAAACAGCCAACAAAACACAATCTGTGCGCACGCAGTATATTTGAATATGACTGAGGTGCGCAGTCAGTAAATACTGGATGGACTCTAGAAGCGCAGGTGTTGGCAAAGTTTCTTTTTACTGGTCAGCTGCTTCGGTATCGATATTTCTGAAAGCTTAAACATTCTCTTTTACACCGGCATGATCGTGATAGCTGGGTCTTAAAGGGGTATGGGAAGGGAATTCAAAAATGGCAGCAATCTGTGATGCCTTATTCTGCCGGATTGTGGACGCGTGACAAGACATCGGTAATGCAATCCTGGAGCATTCACGGGAGAGGTTGGGCCTCTTTTCTGGGTGCTGGTGGGCATTTCAAATGCAATGGCCACTTTTAAACGTCGTAAGAAAAACTGCGACCAGATGCCATGACCTCATTTTTTTTGAAAGGGGGGGGGGGAATCCCGAAGTTGTATAAAATACCATCTTTTAATTTCTGTGAATCATTTGAGTCAATTTTAGCACACTTAAATGCTGATTTTTAGTTTTTTAAAAGTAATTGCAGCTTTCATGGTTGAATTCCTGCTAATCAAAAAATAGAGATGGATGAGATGAAACAAGAAACTAAATATTTGACTTTCTACTCAAGATGGCGTTACTGGTGCAACATACAAGACTTAATTTTTAAAGTAACTTATGGGAATGGTTCCTGCTTAAGCTCACCCTCTGGTGTCTGTCGAAAATTTCCAATTTTGCAAGGAAAATCTGTTTTATATGAAATAAAGTTTTTGAGAAAAAATATTTAAAATCTTTTTTTGGAAGCACAAGATTCAGAAAGAGGATGGGGAGATTATTTTATGCAACTGTGTCAGCATTATTAGTCTCCTATATTTTACTGACCTTTCATAACGGTACTTCGTAACACGCAAAATTGCGACACTTAGACAATTTAGAGTACTGACAGCTACCTGGACGAACACCAAAGCACACAGAACTAGACAGTTCCGAGAACCCTCAGACCCCCTTTTTTAGAAGACGTTAGCGAATAGCTATAGTTAGAACCTTGGACAACGCATTTAAATACAATGTTGGTATATTCCTACGAATAAATTATTTAACCAAGATAAATTTTAAATTTCTTTTTATTTCCAAATTAATTTTTTTAAATATAAGAATATGCTTTTTTTTTTTAATTTCAGAAACAAAGGGAAATATTAAAATTGGTTTTTTTTCTTAAAGGGGGGGGGGGTGTAACAACGTGACGTAATTTTAGGGGGAGGGGTTCGATCAAACTTGACGCAGCGTGATATAGGGGGAGGAAGGGGTCAAAAAAGTCAAAATTTTGAATGACGTAATTTATGTACGCCTCCAGAGGAATTGTATTGTTGCGGGGAGTTAAGCGGCAGGTTCAAATTCCAAAATAAAGTTCAATAAAATATTATTTTATCTAATAAACTTAATAATTGCGAAAAGCTTCGACCAGGATTCGAAAGTAAAGGTTGCTGGTCGCTAAATGCTGCTTGATCTTTCAATTTTGCGACAACTAAATAAATTTAGTCGCAGTTACGCTACTAGTTTCCCAAAATCGATAATACTAACCTTTTTTTAAATCGTGGTAGTTTAAAGAATTAATCTCGCTAAAAATAATCATTTTGGAACCTCAAATTTTTCACTCACCATAAATTTGTAGTTTGTTTCTGTGTTCTTGTAAACCGCGGCAAACCAAGGCAAACGCTGGGGATCTATTAGTATTTGTTTTAATGGTTTCAACGATTCTCAATATTTGATCGATGAAGAAAAGTTTATAAGCATATGTTTCCTAAGATATGACGATATTTAGATTTTTAAATACAGGCATATTTCACACACACATCCAATTGCAAGTTGGTTGGTTGGTATACATATATTTTCAGGCTTGTTGCTTGCTCAGAGAGCCGTTTATAAACCTTCGTCAAATAAGACAGTCACAACACACACACTCATCCTCACATGCACACATATATGTGACAGATGCTGTCACCTATCACGCACCACCACCACAATTTAGACATGTCCCTGAAGGGGAGGGAAATAGTCTCCAGGATCCTGCACCCGTGGGAAACTGCGCAATGACCGCCTACAGGACTTTCGGACTCAACAGATTTAACGAGCACGTACTCCGCATATACTCGGTGGGTTTTCAGCGACCAGGACTCGATCGGGGGACCTTCCGATCCGTAGATCGAGACACTGACTACAAGGCGCCTCACAGCCCAAATTGCAAGTTGTTATATTCAAAAATACTTTTCTTTTTCGCTCGAATTTAATAAGGAAGGATTCGGATCAGAATTGCGATAAACCATCCTTCTTTCGTATTTTATAATTTAAAAAAAAGTTGTGAAAGAGCTCAAATAGCTTTTACTTCCGAAGCGTTCTTGAAGAGAAGATAGGAATATTTCTATGAGCCACGTGGGCATTCACTCTTGGTAAGCGGCAATCTGTAGATTGAGCTAATACGCTGTTTACGTTTTTCGATGATATGTGTGTCATTCGTTTCTTGTTTTTTGACGAGTGAGTTTTAGAAAAATCTATTTGAATGAGTAAGTATTTGAGATTAAAAATAGTTCATTGCTGTGTTCCGGTTTGCAAATGTCGCGTGTGACCGTGTAGAATAATTGTTCAAGCAACAATGTAGATTTACATATTTACTTAAAACAGATTATATTTAGATTTACAGAAGGTTTAAAACATTTAGGATTGGTGATGACAACTTTCAGGTGACGAGGTTAAGAAGTGTTCTCAAAACAAGGAGTCCAAGAGACGCGCGTCGCGAAGAGCCGAGCTGGAGCGGAGTAGTCAAGTTGAGAAGTCCGCTGCTTCTGTTGACAGGCGTGGCTCTGCAGTAGCTCCGCTGCACTCCCAGTGTCAACGATACTTAGAAGGGAAACGCACAGTTCGACCTGCTCTGGTAGTTATTGGGGGTCGGGTAGCAGCTGCCGGTTCTAGTGGAGGGGCAACTGAGGGTCGAACTGGAGAGGTTGCTTCGTGTGCCTTCCTGTGATCCCCACTGGTGGATAGGAGAAACGCTGGTTTCACACGATCAATGGATACTGTTACGGTTTTTCCCCGAACATCTATTGTGTTGGTTTTATCTGTTCGGTGTAACACAAGAAAGGGTCCGTCATATGGTTGTTGAAGAGGCTTCTTAACCAAATCACGACGCAGGAAGATGTGAGTTGAAGTGGTAAGATCTCCATGGATGAATGTTGGTCGCTTTCCGTGTTGCTTGGGAGGTTGGGGTCTTAGAAGGTTCATGTAGTCATGGAGTTTGCCCACAAAGGTTACTGGATCTGAAGGGGGTCCACTGGGGTGCAAGAACTCTCCTGGGACAGCCAAAGATTTCCCGAACACAAGGTCTGCTGGGGTGCATCCAATGTCTTCTTTCAGAGAAGCCCGGAGACCAAGAAGGATAGTTGGCAAAACCTCTGTCCAGCGTTCCCTGGCATGGCATTTGATAGCTGCTTTCAGAAGACGATGGAATTCCTCGATCATTCCATTGGCTTGGGGGTGGTAGGAGCAGGTCCTCGTTCGGTGTGTGCCAAGGAATTTGGTAAGGCAGTTGAAGAGAGAGGCTTCAAACTGACGTCCCTGGTCGGTCGTCACAGTGGCAGGAACACCATATCGTGCCACCCAGCAAGTGTAGAATGCCTCGGCGACAGTCTCTGCAGTGATGTCCCTAAGTGGTTGAGCCTCAGGCCATCTGGTAAAGCGATCTATCATGGTCATGCAGTATGTGTAGCCCTGAGATGGAGGAAGGGTACCTACCAAGTCAAGATGAACATGTTCGAAACGCTGTGACGGTTCCTTGAAAGTTGCCAGGGGTGACTTGGTGTGTCGGTGTACTTTTGACTTCTGGCATGCCAGGCAGTGTTTAGTCCATTTTGTGGCATCAGCAGAAATTGACGGCCACACAAACCGACTCTTGAGCATGGTTGCTGTACGACGAGCTCCAGGGTGGGCCAGGTTGTGTACAGCAGCAAATACCTGCTGGCGATGAGGTTCAGGGATGTAGGGTCTTGCTTTTCCAGTCGACACATCACAAACCACTTCAAAATCACAGTCAGGAAGTGTTATTTTCTTGAACTGGAGGGATGTACCAGATGCTTGAAGGGTTTGTAGCTCGGCATCAGATTTCTGGGACTCTGCAATTTCTTTATAGTTGACAGAGCCAGGAACACAGATTGCAGAAATGCGGGACATGATATCAGCAGGGATGTTCTGTATTCCAGGGACGTGCACTATGTCAGTAGTGAGCTGTGACAGGAAGTCTAGCTGACGAGCTTGACGAGGCGAACATTTGTCACTTTTCTGTTTGAAGGCAAAAGTCAATGGCTTATGGTCAGTGTACAGGGTGAATTCACGTCCTTCCAACATGTGGCGGAAGTGCTTTACAGATGAATACGCTGCTAATAATTCACGATCATAGGCACTATAAGAAACTTCTGCTGGACTCAGCTTCCGTGAGAAGAAACCAAGTGGTTGGAGGTCCCCATCGATCACCTGGTGTAAGGCTCCACCCACTACTAAATCAGAGGCATCTACATGTAGAGCAAGGGGTGCCGAGGGCGCAGGGTGGGTAAGAAGTACTATGTCAGCCAGTGTTTGCTTGCATTTTTCAAATGCCTGCACTGCCTCAGGAGTCCAATTGATCAGTGTGGAGTCTTTTTTCTTACGGGATCCTTTGAGGTAGTCATGGAGCAAATATTGGTATTCAGCAGCATGGGGGATGAAGCGACGGTAGAAGTTGATGAAGCCAAGAAATTTTCTGAGGGCAGAGACAGTCTCAGGTAGTTTGTACTGTAGCACAGCTTCTACTTTTTCAGGCAAGGGCTTCAGGCCCTGTGCAGTGACCAGGTGTCCCAGAAAAGTCAATTCAGGAACTCCAAATTGACACTTGGAGATATTAAGTTTGAGACCATGGGCTTGTAGTCTTTCGAAAATGGTCCTCAGGTGACCTTTGTGCTCTTCATGGCTTTCAGAGAAACACAAGATGTCGTCAAGGTACACATAGCAGAATGGAAGTCCACGAAGAACCTCATGCATGAAGCGCATGAACGTTTGAGGTGCGTTCACTAACCCGAAACACAGACGAGTGTACTCATATAGTCCCCAGGGTGTTGTCACAGCAGTCTTGGGAATGTCCTGCTCTGCAATTGGAATTTGGTGAAAAGCTTTAAAGATGTCTAGCTTGGAAAAGATTGTATTTCCATGAAAGGCATGGGCAAAGTCATGAAGATGAGGGATGGGATAGCTGTCAAACTCAGTCACAGAGTTCAGGCGTCTGTAGTCCCCTACAGGCCTTACTGTAGAGCCCTGCTTGGGAACGACATGTAGAGGAGAACTCCATGAACTTTTTGATGGGCGGATGATCCCCTGAGATAGCAAAAACTCAAATTCAGCTTTGACTGCATCATGAGATTTTGGGTGCAAACGTCTGGGCTTTGCCGTTACAGGAGGTCCCTTCGTAATGATGTGGTGGACAGTGTCGTGGGGAGTGGAAACACCAATTGAAGAGGGGTTGGTGATGTCTGGAAAATCTCCCAAGATGTCAGCAAAATTCACTGCAGCACAAACGGTGACAATGGAGGTATGCTGCTGTTCCACTGGGGCGAGGTGACCAGAGGTGTGCAGAGAAGTCTGTGCATTAATCAACCTCTTGCGTTTGAGATCGACAAGGAGGTTGAAATGGGTGAGAAAGTCTGCTCCAATAATGGGTGTGGTAACATCGGCCAACACAAATGTCCACATGAAGGGCTTTCTGAGTCCTAGATCAAGAGTTCTGTTGACAAAACCATAGGCTGGGATTTTGGAGTTGTTGGCAGCAAACAAGGCAAAGTTAGCCGTTGGTGAGAGCTTACTCTGTCTTGGTGGTGGCAGGACAGAGATTTCGCTGCCAGAGTCAATGAGGAACTTTTGATTACTCTTGCGGTCATGGACGAATAGCCTGCTGGTCTTGTTGGCGACCTCCGTCATGCCAGCCACTATGACGGGTTTTGTTGGTTTTTTGACTTGTCGCAAGGGGGGTTGCAGTTACGAGCTTGGTCACCAAACCTTTCATGGTAGAAGCAGAGAGTTGAGTTGCTGTGTGGAGTGCTAGACCTGTTGCGGGCGGTGGAACCTCGGCTGCGGGAACGTTGCCTGTATTTGGGACGTCCTCTTGAAAGCTCGGCTACTTGAAGGGACAGCTCCTCCACTTTTTTCATCAGAAGGTTCAAGGGGGCAGCATCTGGCGGCTGGTTGAGGAAGGTGGGAGTTGACTCCTGACTTGCAGCACAGATGGATGCTGGGGCCACAACTTCTGCAACTTTGTCAGCCAAGATCGCCAGCTGATCTAACGGTTCTGAAGAAGCAGACAGGACGGTCTGTATGTGAGGGGCATTCTCTGCATCCAAAGGTTCTTTAAGAAGTCATCCTTCAGCTGACCTGCCGCCAGGCCACGCATCTTCCTAAGCAGGTGGCTGGGTTTCTCATCCCCAAGCTGAAGATCGCAGAGCAGCTTTTTTATTTTCTGTTGATCGGACTCCGCGAATTCGGAAATTAACAGTTTTGAAAGGGCGTCGTACTTGCCTGTAGCAGGAGGGCTTAAAACGATGTCAGCGACGTGTTCCAGTGTCTCAGCGTCGATATTCGCCACCATCGCAGAAAATTTCGTGCTGTCGCAAGTTATCCCGCTGTATGAAAAGGCATTGTCGCATTGGGCGACCCACAGTCTCACGTTACCTCGCCAGAAGGGCGGCAACCGGAGGGCGACGCGGGCAATCTGGGCCGGTGGCTGGGGACCGAGAGGTTGTTGCTGCTGTCCGGGGGGTTGTAGTTGCTGCTGAACTAACGCTGGGTCCGGTGTCTCGTCTTCGAGTGTCATCGTTGATGTCAAGGTGCACTGTCCTCAATCTCGTTGCATCCAACTATCACGTCCTGGTAACCACTTGTCGCGTGTGACCGTGTAGAATAATTGTTCAAGCAACAATGTAGATTTACATATTTACTTAAAACAGATTATATTTAGATTTACAGAAGGTTTAAAACATTTAGGATTGGTGATGACAACTTTCAGGTGACGAGGTTAAGAAGTGTTCTCAAAACAAGGAGTCCAAGAGAAGCGCGTCGCGAAGAGCCGAGCTGGAGCGGAGTAGTCAAGTTGAGAAGTCCGCTGCTTCTGTTGACAGGCGTGGCTCTGCAGTAGCTCCGCTGCACAAAAATCGGCAAGGAAAAATAGAAAAGGCGAGTAAAAAATCGGCAAGGAAATTTAGAAATTTCCTTCAACACATTTGCGAATTAAGTTGCCGAAGGCCATTTCGAGGAAAGATTTTGTACCGAATAGTGGGGACTGGGGAGCGCAGTCGGTAATTAGGCACTCGCCTAGCATGCGAAAGGTCCCAGGTTTCGAGTACGGGCAACGCCAAAATAACTGCTGGCCTATAAACAGCCCGTGTAGCCGAAAATGACCAACGTGTAAAGGTAGTGCACGTTAAATATCCTTCAAAGTCCTAACGTTGGTTATGATGTCGCCCTTAACGGTTGCTAGATTGGTATGTAGTGATCATTTCAAAGCCAATGACTACTTCCTGAACTGAAACCATATGATGTGCCCTCAGTTTTTAGGGGTATCCAGATACATGATGCCTACATAAAATCTCCTATAGTGCATAAAAAACCATCCTTACACTTCTATGACTAATTAAACTTATGCCTATTCAGGTTTCGTCATTTGACTGTGGTTCTAAAATACGACGCCCGTCGCCAAAAGCTCTAGGGGACGATAATTCAAACCTAACCTGACTAGAGCCCTACATCACTACTGCGTCTATAAGAGACGCGACATATTGGCAGCCGCTCCTGATTGGTCGAGGTCCAAAATTGTCCCCCTTGGGCGGTTTTCGTTTCGTCCCTCATAGAGTTAGCATAGGGGAAAAAAAAAGTAGCCTTTGCAATCATCAACAATCCATAAAATTTAGGAAAAGTATAACTATTTTATGTTTATTTTTAGCTTCCTAAAGGCGCGTTCACATGGCCTGTGAAATCGCCGGCGTTTAGCTGGCTATTTTGTGAAGCCTTATAATCCCGTTCACATGAAAACGCCGGCGTTCCGGAAATGACGTATGTGGGTACGTCACATCCTGTAGGGGTATTGTTTGTTTTGATTTGATACTCGAGATGGTTTCTGTACTGTGTATTCTTTTTTAACGTTACTTTGTTAGTGATGTCGTCGCAAGAATAACTAAAAACAATTATTTTACTAAAAATTCGTGGACTGACATCTATCGATTTTTTTGATGATGAAGAAAGTAGGAGGTTGATGCGAGTAAATAAAATAATTTTAGAATATTACAAGTGGCGATATAAATGTAATTAATATCACAAAATACAAGTCATACTTCATGATTTTTTTCAGACTAAAGAAAAGTTTTATAGCATGCAAAACTGATTGATTTCAAAATAAGGGGCAACATTTTAATTGAAAACATGCATCTGGTTAATTGCAACTAAAAAAAATTCTCTCTAATATAATTGTGATGCTGAAATTGTTTAAATTCTTTTATGGAAAGTAGAATTTATCTACAAAATAAAATTTGAAACACCTAATAATGAAATACAAGGAAAACTTTAATAAAAATTCATTAAAAAAGACATAATCAGGTTTATTTTAAGTATGCCAAACCTTCAATTCTTTAATATTGAAACATTTTTTTTTTCAAGTTTATATTTTCTAAGTTATAGTTTTCATTGTCAATAATGATGAAAAATGATTTGAGTAATCCTATGAGAAATAAAACTAATTTACAAAATAAACACACCCAAACACTGAAATTTTTTTTTAAAACAATTCAAAACTTTTGTTAAAAAATAAGTTGTTTATGAAAAAAATCAAATTTAATCAGTGCCAACCCTGCTCTAGATACACATTAGAAAGTAATTTGGGACCTTCTTATACTAGTTAAAAACAAAGTAACAGCAAGAAACTGCATCTTCATTCTAAACTCCAAAGCCGAGCACACAAGCTAGAATATATATGTACCTACCATACCATGCCAAAGCCGAAATGCATCATGGGGATGGTAGTGAAATCGCTACTACTCAGGGAGTGGGTACATTTTCGCACCCGCCCCGCAATTTTCCCTACAGATGAATTTTTTCCCCCAAACGCCGGCGGTTAGCAGGCGTTTGAGAACGGGGCCTAAATATGTAAAGAATATTCTAAAACCATAATTTTCTTCAAAAATACTTTAGTTGTTAGAAAAAAGACAGTTTTCCTTTAACAGTACGCTTTCTGAATGTATTTGTGATGGCTATTAAAACATATTATGCATAAAATATTGCTTCATTTCGTTTTAAAAAAACTGTATTTATTCACTTAGTGTGTGTAGAAATCTTTTCACCGTTTAAATATTAAAAGAATCTTCGTATTTTCTTGAAATACGAGTATAAACATCGATTCGCTTGCTTTTCTGGTTGGCTACTTCTTGGCGCCTCTTGGCGAAGATTCTTTTTGTAAACCGACTCGTTTGCTGAAAACCTAAAAATACCGTGTCACAAATTAAATATTATTGGTAAATTTGGAATTTTTGATCTTAGTAATTTTTTTATTTCGTGATTTATTAATAAAAGAATGTTAACTTGTATTGCGAAATTAACTTGAAAAGCGATAAACCGCCAGGCTCAAGCAAGCCTGACCAGTTTCTCCCCGGCGGTTTCGCCGTGGCAACCCGGCTTGGACAATTTCGTGCCCTATTGTCGCATCTCTTTCTACACAGTAGGGATAGAGCAGGGCCATCTTGAATAGGGAACGGGCCTAACTGCAGGTTGCCACCGGAGATATTGCGCAATACTAGTGGGCCCAAAATCGTAGCGTAGCGTGTATGATGGTGTGTATTGTTGTGAATTTATAACGTTTCAGATTGCTTTGATAATTTTTAATTAAACAAAGAAATATCTTCAAATTAACCTACAGGTAACTTCTTGAAAGTTTTTGTCTCTTTATGTTCGAATTATATGGCTGTATTAATGACTTTTGATGGCATTGAGTGTGTTGTTAGTGTTAACGTTAACGAGCTTTGTGAACACTCACAAAGCTGGTTGATTTTGTTATAGAAACGCTTATGTTTTGTGTTTAATTATGTTTTGTGTTCTTTTTTTATATCAAGTTCAGATTTATCTTAAAATATGGCAGCATAATTTTGATTTGAAACGAGTTAGAATGCGTTTGCGAAAGGGATAAAAAAAACGTAAACATTCATTTGTGATTACTTTATATTATATACTAACTAACCAATGAAAATAATACCCTATAGTTAAATGAAAATGTGTGTTCCTTGAGTATTTGTCCTTAATTTTGAGGTATTGGATGTTTATTTTGCTTTTTAAGTGTTTGAAATTCATGATAGATTCTTGTTTACATTCTATGTATATATTGATATAGTAATTTAGTTGACTTGTATTTTAAAAAATATATTTATCAGACACATTGTGCATAGAACTTAAATGCTAAATACAAAGAGTATAATGTTTAACTATTTAATACTTAACTCTTCATTCTTTAAAAAAATTGTGTATACTTACTGAAAGGTCGAATCTGGAATCGAAAGTATGACATTATTGTTCACTATGAAACCGTTTTAAATCATACATATTGGCTAAAAAGTGATTTGCAGTTTTACAAAGCTCTTCTTATTTTTTGCACATTTAAATGCAAAATAAAACTAAAACAGGGAAATTGTGATATCCATTTTCTATCATGCAGCGTGCATAACTTATTAAAGAATTGTAGTGGAAGACATGAATTATATCTGTCTGCACTTTATTGGTATCTGATATGTTTTCAGTGATTGTAGAGTGTGTAAGAATTAAGAAAGGTTTGAGCTACTGCTAATTAATTTAATTATAGTTAATATATCTTTAAATTTTTAGGAAGATCAAGGTAAATGCGTTCTCTTTAAAAATTTTAAATATTCCATTTACTGTGAATAAATCTTCCACCCGTATGCATATGATGAGTAAAGCATGTTTTGGTAGTTAAAGCCTAATGGCTTAGTTTCATCGACTACCACTAAAGCTGGGCTGAAGTATTCTGTGAAATAATTTACTTACTTACACTCTTAAAACAAACACTCCCAACTTACCTCAGTCTGAGTGGATTTCACTCCTCCAGACTGGAAAATGCACTTCTCCTTTTGGAGCGGATCATTTGTGTGTTAAACCTCCGACAGGATCACTCCAAACGAGTGATTTTAACTCAGTCTGAGAAAATGTGCATGCCTTTAGGGTGTCGAAAATGCACTTCTCAAACTGGAGTGGATTTCACTCTTTTGTTTTAAGAGTGTACTCCTCGGCACTACAGTCCATGAAGGACCTTGGCCTCCTTTAACACACAGGCCACTTGTGAAATACTTTAACCACTCTATAACAAAATATGACATGTGGATGAAATGTTGATTTCGTTAACCGTCTCATTTATCATTTAATTTTGATATGTATTGTTTATGTATGACAACCGCTTCAAATAATGTGCATTTCAAAATGTTTTTTAAGGTCATCCCTTTGAAAGATTGAAATGATTAATGATTAAAATGATGGTCCTTTTTAATGATTAAGAAAGGGATACATCCCAATGACCGAACTTCTGTGATTTGACCCTATTTATAGTGTGGCCTATCATTGGTGTTCGGTTTTTAGGAATCCCATTATTCATGTGACGAGTAAATAACATATCAAGCATATATTATTGATGAGGGAAATATAATAACCCATTACATGCCGTTTTATAAATTTGAGAGGAATGTTAGAGCACATTTTTTTTTATGTTCGACTCTATGAAATTGCATTATTGTATTGTTACAGATTGTGTGTTACGAGTAGAAAAGATGGTGTTTAAATCTGGTCATCATAACCTTATTTCTTTTTTTTTAGGTTTTTGTGACTATCTGAAGCAATATTTTCAAAATATAAAGATAAATTCTTTTGAAGTACTGATCTGAAAACAACCTTAATGTACAAAACGATGGAAAAATTATTTGTTGTAAAAGCATGACAACAATAATGTGTACAAAATGTTTGCCAGTTATTTCTAACGTTTAGCAATAATTATTGTAATTAGGAAGGGTGAAGGATGAATTTTTATAAAAAAGTAAAGGAACTAAACAAAAAGTAAATTGACATCTGTTTCAAATAGCAAAAAAAGATATCAAATTCTATATGTAAATATTGATGAATAAAATGTTTGTTTCTTAAAATTGTGGTTGTTTGATTTTTAGTTTTCTTTAAAGTACTGTTAAAAATGATAAATAATTTTTTTGCTAATCTTTTCATGTGACCATAGTAAACTATATGAAAGAAAAATAGTAAGCCGACTTGCTAACTGTTGTAAAGCAAAGGGAATCCTTTTACAAAAAGAGAAAATCATAATTTGTCAACTATTTCAAGTAAAAAAAAATTTTAAATAATAAAAGAAAAAGATCTCAAATTGTAAATCTCCTTTTGTAAAGTAATAAGGTTAGTGTTTATTAAAATTTAAGTTTTTATTTCTGATTTTCTGTTAAAAAATGTTTCTAATAATATTTCAAAAATTATGCTTCTTACTAATTTCCTAAAATTAGTAAGCTAATTTAATATGCAGCTTTCTTTTAAATACTTTATTTTAAGTTCGTAAATTATTAAAAAAAACCACCTGCAGATAACCTCATCTTTCAGTTTAAATACACTAATATTTAGCATCAAATTACTTGAAATCAATAGTTAGTAAACATTTTAATTGAAATCAATATTTAGTATACATTTTAATTGAATAAATTTGAAAGATCATTTTCACGATGTATAAAAAACTTTCGGTAGAAAGTAGCGAAGGAAAAACTTGCCTTCACGGGAGAAAATGCTCTCTTGTGGGCCCACTATGATTGCGCAATCTTTTCTGCACTCAGGCCCGTTCCCGATTCTAGATGGCCCTGGATAGAGGGCTCTAAACCTGACTGTACCGAATAGCGATTCCCAGTCGAGATTGGTATGTAGTGATCATTTCAAAGCCAATGACTACTTCCAAACGTCGTTAAAAACTGAAACCGTATGCTGTGCCCTCAGTTTTAAGCGGTAGCCAGATACATGATGCCTACATAATATATCATATAGTGTAAAAAAACCATCCTTACACTTCGATGACTAATTAAACTTATCTCTAAATATTGGCATGTTCAACTGCTGCAGGGTGTCCCAAAATGGACTGCCTGTTTTTAAAAATTAGTAAACGAAGAATGGATAGGGATATTTACACAATTCTTGCAGAAAACGTATGGGCCATGTCTGGAATTCGATATGGAACCCTTTATTACGTTATTACAGTTTATTTTGTTCAATTTAACCGAAAGATGGCACTTCAATGACATGTGTTGGCTGTACGAAAGAACTATTCATACGTATACACCGAAAAGAAGGAAACCTGGTCAGAACGAACATTTCTTAAGACAAAAATAAAACATATCTTTTTATTAAGCGACCCAAAATATAACTAAACTTGGGTCTAAAATCCTAAGCACCAAAAAAAAACCCGCAAGCTAATTATATTGTATTTCTTTGATTGATGGAAAATACCAGTAAGTTTGTAAAAAGTCTTTGTATATATAAATTTAAAATTGCCCTGAAACTTTGACGAAAGAAAGCTATCTAAAAAGTAGTATTTCAAATGTGGGAAATGGATTAATTTTCATTTTCCACGATATTACAAACTGAAGTACGGCATAGCCCTTTCGACAGAGCTCTATCACGGTCGTGCGGGTAAAATCGAGAATGTGCAAGTTCTTCATAGAATATCGATACCGAATCAGCAGACTTGAACCATTCGTTATTTGAATAAAAATTTCCTTTGTTTTTATGGAGTTGCCGCATTTTTTTTTTCGATAAAACTAAAAATCTGGTCTAATAATTTCAAATCAGCGCCATTTGACCGCCTGTCTTAAAGGGATAGAGTAAATATAGCTTCGGGGCGTTGGAGAGATTTCACCAACCAATTTTGTAGACGATTGATGCGCTATCTGCGGAAAACGATATTGAAATGTGGACCCGATTCACCGCCTCCCACGTTGAAATTATACAGGAAGGGAATTCGAGTTCGGGAGACACAAAAACGTGAAGATTCGACCGTCAATTATTATGTGTTTGCAGTATATGTGTGCATTATTATTTTTTATAATTGCGTGATAAAAATCTGTCTTTTACACTATATTTTTAATGCATAATGCAACGCGTGCATAAAGTTATACTTTTTTGAAACAGTGATAAAAAAAATACTTTTTTTCACCAAAAATAAGTGAAAAAAAGTAATAATTTTCACTCATTTTATTAGATGCCAACACTTCCAATAAAACTTACTTGAAAAAAATCAATCTCATTGGTTCAAAAATAATTCACTTGCTAATTTTCTTTTTACCTAAAGAAGATCGGCATCGATAAATCTCTGGAACCACAAAAAGCAAACTTATTTTTTTAGTTCAAAGTAAAACATTTGAACAGGGATTCTGATACTAATTTTGAGTCCATAAAAGATATAAATAGCAGCAAATGATGTTACTTCAAATATGCTCACGGAAATTTTTTTAAAAAAAATTACGAAAAGGAGTAAGAAATGTTCTTCCCTGGAAGCTCAAAATTCGTATCAGTATCCATGTTCAAATATTTGACTAAAAACTAAAAAATAAGTTACCTTTTTTAGTATCTGGATAAGAAATTTTTATAATTTCTAAAACCTATTTATTAATAATCAAAACAATCTTTCAACAAATTACAAAAAAAAAAAAAAAAAAAAAGATAGGGACTTGGAAATCAGCTGCATGTATCATTTAAAAA
This sequence comes from Hylyphantes graminicola, assembly GCA_023701765.1. Taxonomy (NCBI): domain Eukaryota; kingdom Metazoa; phylum Arthropoda; class Arachnida; order Araneae; family Linyphiidae; genus Hylyphantes; species Hylyphantes graminicola. The sequence goes on along the minus strand of CM043120.1, from coordinate 63,472,682 downwards.
AAAAAAACCGGTTGTAAAAATATTCAATACAGCCGGAGAAATGTGGCAGTTTTTTCCCCCATAGGATTAACACAGAGAGAAGCTTTCGCTTGAGAAGATGATTCTCGGTTCTATGGTCGGTTCTTGGTTCTCGGTTCTTCACGTGACCTCCACTTTAATACTTTTATTAAGATCTCTATGGCTGGTATCGATATTTTTGAAGAGATAAAGTGGATTATGTTACTTTTTGCCATAAGGCAACAGTTGCATTCGAGGGTTATATAACGAATATATGCGTAGGATTTTTTGGTAGAGTGAATACTAGGGTATCTTCATAGATCGCAGATATTCCAGTAACCCTAGTGAATACATTAGCTGCCTATTGTCACTACTTAGACATAATTGTTTGCTTCAGGCTGCAGGACTTCTCCGTGACCCCCTACAACCAGAACTTCCACAAGTGGTGCCAGGAGATGCCGGACCCCAAGATCTCGGAGTCCAACGGCTACCGCCAGATGCCAGCACTGCACTTCGTGCGCGACTCGGTGTACGCCTTCGCGCACGCCCTCCACAACGTGCACCGGTCCCTCTGCGCCGGCGAAGGAGGCATCTGCGAACGGATGCGCCACATGGACGGGCTCATGCTCAAGGAGGCGCTGGGCAAGGTGCACTTCAAAGGTCAGTTTTAATAAAAGTCGCCTAGCATGCGAAAGGTCCCAGGCTCGGGTCCGGGCATCGCCAAAATAACGGCCGATCTATAAACGGTCCGTGCAGCCAAAAATGTCCGATGAATAATACCCCGTGTAAGGGAGTGCACGTTAAATATCCTTCAAAGTCCTAACGCTGCGTACGATGTCGCCTTTAACTGTTGCGTTGGGTGCCTATTCAGGTGTTGGCTCGTCTCTTGACTGTGGTTCTAAAATAAGATGCCCGTCGCCAATAGCCCTCGTGTAGCTCCAGTGATACGATAATTCAAACCTAACCTAACCAGTTTTAATAACCACTTGAAAAAGTCGGACGCCCGCCATCCCATCCCCGCAGGGCCTGTTCTTTCACAAGGCCCATTAGGCCCGGGAATGAAGGGTTTCAGTATTATAAGAAAAATTAATATAGTATGGGGGAATTCACGGCCATATCCACCTGAGCCACAATTCCAAATCGCTGTGGAAAACAAGCGGTTCGACATGTTAGAGCAGTAGGATAACATAAGTACGTGGTTCGAGAGATGTAGGATAACAAACCGCGTGACATCACATGAATGTTCTCCAATAATATAGAAAGTTTTTAAATAATATAGAATCCGTGACAGTGGCTAACTAGTCCAGGCAACGAAGAGTTATAGAGGGAAATTTTTGGAACACAATTTTTGACTTCATAACTTTGTTTCGACTAGTTAGGAGGTAAACATATCAAAAGTCCCCGCCCCTTACTCCTGTGCTAAAGGGGGGAGGGGGTGTTGAATGTCCCATTTTTCGTTTTTTTTTCTTATATCTCGAAAACTATACGTTCTAGCGATACAATTGTAATACACCAAGTGAAAGCTGATTAAATTTGCTACAAGCTGCACCCCTCAAGTGTTTTAATATCTTGTATAGTTTTCGAGATATCCGCTCTTGAAAGTCAGTAATTTTGGAGAACACTCTTCCCCCCTCACATTTTCCCTATTTGTTGACCGGATAACTCTTCAATAATGCACCGAAACACTAAATGTTGGCTCTAGAGTGGTAGAGAATTTAATTCTTTTCAATAATATATCTGATTTTACTATTTTATCTATATTCCTTCAAATTTTAAAGCAGTTTCAGTGTTGAGTGAAGATTGGAAGTTGAGTGAAGAATATAAAAATTATGAAAGAAATAGACAAAATGGGTTTGGCTTATTCCCTACTTCTTTCTTGTATTTTTGTGTTGTCATAACTTCGAAATAAAATATCCGTTAGCCAAGATGCATCATGTGTTTATTATTTATTTAGGTAATTTAAATAATCAATATGCAAAGATATTTTTTAGTAAGTAAGCGTTATATTAGATTATGTTCCACTTGAATGTGATTGGTAAATATTTTGGCTAGCTGTAGAAATTACCTTACCTTTGGTGTTATATATATTATTTTTTACAAAAGGGTGAAATAAAAGATCGCGAAAGTTTTATTTCTAATTTATTTTATTGATAGTCCCTCAATCTAAAATGATGTCCCAATTTTATGAACTCTTTACATTTTTATACATTTGTGTTACATATTTCAAGTTTTTCATTTAGAGCTTTTTACTACCAGTAATGAAGTTTTAGAACAATTTATTTGTAAAATTATTCAATTATTGTAGTTTAAACCCAGGACTATCCATCACGACCCGTACTGGGCGGTAATTAAGGGTTGCTCACTCCACCCTGACGAGTTCATGCCCCGCCTCAATCTCCCAACTCTTTGCCAGAGGCAAAGAGCTGGGGTTTGGCTTCTTATTTGGCGCTATGAGATTTTGGCGAGAGAAAGCCCTTCTGGCCGCATGTTTAAATATTTACTGTTCTGCAAACTTGGGTAAACACATAGACTTGTGTTGTTTGCAATAGCGTTTTAAATTTCATTTTTCGGAAGTGTTTTTGGTATTCTAATAGAATAAGAGAGTTTTTAAAAGACAAAGTAGTTATTTATGCAACAAGTATGAAAAGTAACACTTAAAAAGTGGATTTTATTTCCGAACGAATGAAATAATGACACGTGTTTCAGGTGTCACTTGACTGTGTCTAAAACGTCACTTGACTGTGGATCTAAAATACGACACCCGTCACCACAATAGCCCTCTTGTAGCTCTAGTGCGACGATAATACGAGCTAAACTAAACTAATGATACGCATTTTAAGAAGTTTACAATTCACGCGTGTTTCATACATTATTTTAGCTTCCACACTACGTTTATAACGTAAAAAGTGGAAGGTTTTATAATCGTTCTATTTGTCTGTCTGTCCGTCACCCACTTTCACAGAACGAACCGCAAGTTTCACAAACAATGGGATACGTCATTTTTGAAGCAAAAAATCAGTTTAGACTACATTCCAAATTTCATTAAAAAAAATTTAAGTTAGAAGTTCATTTAAAATTTAAATAACTAAAAATTTAATCTACATTGAAATAACATGCGAATTCCATTTTTATTCAATATTTTCACTGTTGCCATGACATCAAACGTACGAGAAACTTTATTTAAAATAAAAATAAAATTCTTGAAAAAAATATTTATTTTTGTGTAATAATTCAATTTGGATTGTTGTAATAGCACAATAAATTGTGCTATTACAACAATCATTTTATCCAACAATCAACAGTTATTTTGATGGTTCATTGTATTTTTTTGAAGAAAGATGCAAAAACAATCGAAATTTGCTTAAAAAATATGCACATTTTCGTTTTTATTTTTAAAACAACAATTTTTACTAATTTGTTTTTTGAAATGTAAACTTGTGACTGCTTAATATACATCCATGGTGATTGCAAAAAGATATTTATTAAAAAAAAATTCATCACTATTCTTCTAAGTTCAAAAAAAATTAGCAAACGATAAAGATTAATTATCAAATCTGCAAAAGAAGATTAAAGAAAATTATTAGTTTTTGCTTATAAAAGTTTGAATTAGAACTAGCCAAAGGCCCTGTTTGGCGAATTTCTTTTTGAGGTGTTAGTGTGTTTAATATTGAGCGTAAAATGTTGTGTGGAAGCGGTGTAAGTGACAGATTTTGTAACAAACCAACTTGTTTTAGTTTAAAGTCAAATATTTGAACATGGATACTGATACGAATTTTGAGCTTCCAGAAGATATGTCAAAGAAAACAAAACAACCAATGAACTCGCAGTACGGAGAACGTGACATCATAATAAATAAATATATGTATGTATATCTCATTTACGTGAAAAAAATATAATTGTTTCAAAAATAATTCAGGCGCATAATATTTTTAAATAAAGCAGATCTATAAATCTCTGAATATTATGAAATATAAATTTTAGTTGAAATGTTGGCATCTTATAAAAAGGGTGAAAAAAAGTACTTTTTTCAAAAAGTCTAACTTTTTGCACTTGTTTGATATTGAAATTATAATGTAAAAGTTGGATTTTTTTTACACACACGTGATTATGAAATAGTTATTTAAGCAACTAGTGACGAAAAGAATAGTGGCTTTTATTTCACGAGCTAGGTACGAGCGAGTGAAATAATGACAAGAACTTAAAAAAGTATTATTTGGCGCGTGCTTGCTCACAATATTTTAATAATAACGTGCAAAAGCGTGAAATTTGTGTTCTTACTTTTGTCTTATTTAATTTCCGTTAATAATTTCTGTAGTACTTGTAGTTTCCATGGAGATATTAGACAATGCAAAAGTAATGAACCAATTGAAATACGTGAGTTTCATGACATCATTTAGTTTCCCTGCAGATATTCATGACATTTTGTTTTTCTACCAATCAGATACCCTTATTTATTTTACCGCACTAGTGTCGAAAATAGCATTTTCGACACTGTCTGTGACTTAAGCACGTAAAGTGTCACCTTCGCAACGATTTATGAATAAATATGATAAAAAAAAGTGAACTTTTTTGCGCGTTGTTATAAAAATATTATTAACCCAGTTCTTAAAATAATATGTAATATGGTCGAAATCTAATGACTTTCTATTTTATCAATGACAAATTGATCCAATAAAAGTGCCTTTTTTGACATCAGAAATGCGTGCGCATTTAAATTTTTAATTCTTCCTTTGGCCAAAAAATTTATAAAAGCAATACTTACATTTAATGAAAAAACTGTAACAAAAATGCAAACCACACATTAAAAAACTAGACATAGTTATTTAAAATTAAGAGAAGTGTAAAGAGCGTCAGAAGGTGTAAGTCAGTGTAAAGATTAAAAAAACCATAAAATACAAAAAACTTAATGAGCACTCGGAACTCGGAGAGATCAGACTCATGTTTTTCATTTGTGGATACCATCTTTGCTGGACTGGATATTTTCAGCTTCGTGATAGTTTTTTAATAGTTACAATAGATAACAGTAATATAACCTGTCTGTTATCGGTCGCCGGATGTCTTGGAGCCCAGGGAGCTGTCTTGGAATGGTCATTTCAGCTTTACTGCAGGCCAGAGCGCACTTCCGGTACTTCGTAATTCGTGTATACATTGCAACACAACTAAAGCAGAAAAGCTTAAGAAATCTTCTTTTTAAAAATTTAAATGCACGTTGTTTAGACAAAAAATAATTTGTAATTATATATACACTCCACTATCCAGTTCATATATATTCCCCCTTTTTTACCCAATCGCAAACACAAGATATTAAATTTCTACCTCATAATAAAAACATAAAATGTAAGGAATTTTTTTAAAAACATTTTTATATATGTATATTTATTTTATTAAAAGTTTCAACTTTTTCAATTTTTTTTGAAAAGCATACATAATATCTATTTTATTTGTTCACTAATAATTACATGAACACGTGTCAAAAATTGAAGACTTATTCCGAATGCCTACTGAAGAAACTGTTGCTGAGCTTATTAAAATTACAAAATTTTAGAAAGACATCATCTTATTGTTTACTTAATGACCATTAACTCTGTAATGCATGAATTTTTTTTCATCCTGAAAAAATATATTTGTATTTAATACTCATACATTGTGGGAAAAATACTGAAAAAAAATTAACTGCTTTGGAATTTAAATAATTTCAATTTTAAAAAATATTGCCATATGGCAAAAACCAACTACAAAATTCCAATTTTGATAAGAATGATTAGAAAACTACTAGATATATTTTAAAATAACCATCTTGAACTATATTTTTTTTTCAAAACAATTTATTTCTATTTAGTACTATAATATTATTACACTTTGAATACTGCCAGAGACGAAATTTTACAGCATTTAATAGCTTCACTCTTTAATTTTGAATACACTTTTACTACTGTCATCTATGAGGATTTTATTAGTAAATATAGCTTCAAAATGGAATGTAATAGATGAAAAAACACAGATTTGTCGAGATTGAGCTCTACTTTAATAGAATAAAGTGGACCATGTTGCCTTTTGCCATATGGCAACAGTATGCATTCGAAGGTTAAATCTGTAGTTTTAACAGTAAATAATCAGGTAAAATCAGGAATTTAAAATATTGAAATGGCTTTAGATAAAAAAAAATTCCAACGTCAAACCTAGGATCATTCTGCAGAAGATAGCACTCGATTACATAAATATGAATATATTATTTAGATCAAAAAGTAGTTTTTGTTACTAATAATAATTAAAACTTTTAACGAAGTACCATGTATTAAAAACACTATTCAGAATCACAATAATATTTGATGTGAAACTTACATTTAACATAATCGCTCTAAAATTGAACCAATAAATATTGCTTTAATAGATAAAGATATTTAATTTCAACACAATCTTTGTTTTCGTAAATTACCGCAACATCATCTTGATAAACAGTTTTTAGTTAGTGAAGTGCAGTTCTTCATTTACCTACATCTATTATTTGCGCAAGATAAAGAAAAAATATTTTTGTTTTTTAGTTTTAGTAATTTTGATAGTAAAATAAACATCCTTCAGAAGCTTTCCTATTATATAATCGATTTTTAAACATTTAGATCATCAGTTAAGTTAGAAATATCAACTGTGCCTGATAATTGATATGTGACGAATTGGCCTCAACTGTTAGAAATTTTTTATATTTATTTATTTTTATCACAGGAATTTTAATAATCTAAAAGCCAGTCCCAGAAGAATGAACTTGGCTGCATTTACATTCTTTTTAAGTTAGAATATAGTTCAGTTTTACGTGGACGTATCTGATTATCAAAAACTAAAATATTTTTTCTAAGTACAAAACTTGAAGTATAAATTTGCTTGTGTGTGCTCCCTCCGGATTTAAGCTAGTGTTTCCTTATAATTTTATTTTAAAATATTCTATTAAAAATCTAATTTAGAAATATGTTTTATTTCGAATATGATTTTGCTACATTAACACATGCAAAATTTTAATTAGGTTCAATAAATATATTTAACTTTCAAAGATAACAAAACATAAATAAGCTGTAAATTTTTAATTTTGAGCATAGAAACCCTTTTTCAGCTTAAATGTACTACAGGATTTTCAACCAAAATTTAAAAACTGCACTATCACTACCCTACGTGTATATGATAAATGGTGTCTCTATTTCTGTATGAAATAGTAAAGTAAACCAAATATTGTATGTTCTAGCCCATTAGCACTAGTCACCCCTAACGGGCAGAGTAAAGTAGAAGAAATAAAAGAAAAAAAAAACACCTCTTCAATGTTCATTAAATTTGTGCATATTGCATACGAAGATTCTCATCCAAGGGCGCAAATTCCATGTGACGATTGCGAAACCTTGATTATTATATGTTTACCAGTAACATATTCAAAATCTTTTTTTTTTTTTTCGTTTTTGTTATTACTTTTTTCTAGAATTAAATATATTTTTTTAGTTTGCTCTCTTCTATTTTCCATTACTTTTTTAATCGATTTAATTCTTGTAAACCCTACCATTAGTGGACAGGGACAAATCCGATTAAACGAAACTGATTAAATGAATTATATAATGCTGATGGAAAATACTAATGTTTAAAACTTGAGGAATAGTCATGACTTACATAATTTTTATTACTTGCGGACAGAACATGATACCTTTGGCAAGATGTAATACATAATACTTTATTCTAATATAGCTATATGAAAGCTAAAATCACAAATTGCAACAAAGGGGAACCTCAAGCTGACTAAAATTTTCAAATTACAGAATAAACTTTTCCTATAATTTAAATCCGTTTCTTTACTTTATTTACAAAATCTAATTGAACATAGTATAAAATTGTTATGGAGACCTGGCACAACTTGAGATTGATCTCTTATAGAGTTCTTATAGAGACCTGGTGAAGAGGTTTAGAATACTTATTGAGAAAAATTAATTTTAATTAAAAATATTTAGAATCATGAAATATTAGTTTTTTTTTTAATTTTAAACAAAAATGCATTTACACAAGCTGTTTGAAATCGAAATGCCTATATTGCAAAAAAAAGGCTCAAAAGTAATGTTTTTCAAATTATGATTCATAATTTCCTTCTGTCTCTTTTATTGGTCTATCATTGAAATAACCGCTTGTTCAAGTGATTTAACTAACACTAAATTTCTAATTTTGTAACAAACTATAATTTTCCATCAGCAATATATACAGGGAAAATAGTTATTTAAGCCGCTGTGGGTATAATAAACTTTTTCCAAACAAGGAGAAATTTTACAGAATTTTCAAAAAGTTGAGATTCGGATACATGAACTTTTTATAATTACGTGCAATAAATATTTTTCTTTTATATAATATAAAAGAAGGCAATTATATATTTTCCAGCAGTCAGAATTTCCTTCTCTTATATAAGTATTTTTTCTTTGCATTATACACTCACATATACATACATGCAGTATTTTACTTTGATACCTTTAGCAAAAACTGCATAAGCTCCGAAGGACATAAGATCTTAAGGACCTAGGAGGCACGAAATTTCGAAAAATAAATTACTACTCAGTACTCACAATTTAAATTTACCCTTACAAATGTTTCCAATTTGAAAAAAAAGGTTAAATATTAAAGTGTCTAAGAATATTGTTAAAAAATTATTTATTATTAATTCTTTCATTCTAATCCCTTCTACCATATGACTTTGGTTATTCAATTGATCATAAAACCATTCTAAATAATACTGAACACTCTTTGCTTATCTTGTAATATCATAGTTTAAAGATATGCGGATTATGAATAACATTACAAAACCAGGAATTGACTAAAATCACTACTTAATCATGTTAAAAATAAACTGTTAATTTTGAGAAGAAATTTATGTGTTTCTATTTCGGTCTGTTTTATATATTTTCCTCGACTCAACTTCAGTACACGTATATTCCATATCTTATCGGAATTTCTTACAATTAAACGTGCAGGTTCAAATAAAATCCCGTGGTCAAACCATCAAATCAAACGACAACCAGTGGCGGATCTAGGATTTTTCTGAGGGAGGGGCGCACTCAAAAACTTGCATGAAAACCCAACTATGCTAGTATAGTATCACAAAAGCTGGGACACAACTAGAAAAAATTTCTCTGGGAAGGGAGGGGGGTTAAATTTTATCATTTTATTTTTTCATAATTTTTTTTATTAAAATTATTTTTAATTAACATTATTTTAGTTTTGATTCACATAATCTTTTAATTTAATTCTCCATTGTAAATACATATTTTTACTAGTATTTTTTTTTACTAATTACTATTTATGAACTAACATTTTTTTTATTAAAAAATATGTGCACTAAATAGGGAAAAATCAATTAATGGGAATGTTTCAGATGATGGAATGCTCTTGTTTTCACTTTTCTATGTACTGCGATCGCATTGGTTGCTTTGGTTTCACTCTAAAAATGACCAAAATAGATGAAATAGATGATATTCTATGCAAGCTTTCTTTCACAAATGTTTTGAAGAAGCAACTACAGCACAGCAAGAAGTTGCCATTAAGTAGCTAACATATAAACAAGTCAAACAATCAATGTATATCTTAAAAATTGAATAGTTATACGATGTAACCAACTATTAAATTAAATACGACATGTGAAAGCTCACCAGTAAAATAATCAAGTGATTTAATATTTTAAACTTTACCGAAGCTTTTTAGTTAATTTTAGGACTTCGTACAGGCGTGAATCGCCTATGTAAAACAATTTTCAAATTGTATGCATATATGCCGTTATGTAAAAATAACAACTTAATTTTATCTTAAGGTTTTCAAGTTTCTTAATATCCCCAAAAATAACTGCCGAACTGTTAAAGGCCCGTGCAGCCAAAAAATGTTCGATGATTAATAATCTGTGTAGAGGGAATGTGGTGATTTAATTTTGTCTAATTATTTTTTATTTTGTTTACAATATTAAAAAAAAAATGGTCGACAGGATTGAGGAGGGGGCGCGCGCCCCCCGGCTAGATCCGCCACTGACGACAACTTAACAAGTAAAAAATAAGAATAAACCTCAAATCCTCAAAAGCAAACGATACTGCGTTTGGAGGTTGCCTGTCAACCAAATGTCGCGAAACCTAAAAAACCACTTGATCTGCTACTTGGCAACGCAACACTAAACTTTTCCAAATAGCAAGCGCCAGAGGCAAAGAGCTGGGAGATTGAGGGCGGAGCATGAAGTACGTCACGACTGCGGGAGGAGTGAGCAACCCTTAATTACCGCCCAGTCGACCCGTCGTGGTAGTGGTTGGATTCGAAGGCATGGTCCTAGGACCTCCCCCCCTCTTTTGTTTATACCGGTCAGCTGACCACTTCTGAACCCTTGGAACATCTCGCCCCTTCTAGGGATTTTTTCGATGCGTAGTAAAGACGCTCCGCGTCGAGGCTACAAAGAGTTATTACGATCTCCGATGTAGTTTGAAGTATAACTTTCAAAGCGTCGTACATCAAAAGCAATCGTGTGACGTGCATAATGCAGTCGCGCGATGCATTCTAGGAGGTAAACATATCAAAAGTTCCCGCCCCTGTGCTGAAGGGGGGTTGAATGTCCCATTTTTCGTTGTTTTTTTTTGCTTATATCTCGAAAAATATGCGTTGGGACTGTTAGTCAAATAAAGCATTAGCTTTATGGGACTAACAGTCCCCTCTTCACTGAAACTGCTTTAAAATTTGAAGGGAAATAGTAAAATAAGATATATTATTGAAAAAATTAATTTCTCTACCACTCTAGGGCCAACCTTTAGCGTTTCGGGGCATTATTGAAGAGTTATCCGGTCAACAAATTGGGAAATGCGATTGGGGAAGTGTGTTCTCCAAAATTACTGACTTTCAAGAGCGGATATCTCGAAAACTATACAAGATATTAAAACACTTGAGGGGTGCAGCTTGTAGCAAATTTTATCAGCTTTCACTTTGTGTATTACAATTATATCGCTAGAGCGCATAGTTTTCGAGATATAAGCAAAAAAAACGAAAAATGGGGCATTCAACAACCCCTCCCCCCTTTAGCTCAGGGGCTAGGAGCGGGGACTTTTGATATGTTTACCTCCTAACTAGTCTAAACAAAGTTATGAAGTCAAAAATTGTGTTCCGAAACTTTCCCTCTATACCCTTTTTTCGGCCATCGTTGCCTGGACTAAACCCATTTTTAATTTTTATCAATTAATAATAAAATAACCGCATGATATTCCTATCGAATATGATATTAATTACAATGAAATTGTAAACGGAAATCAATGAATAGTCGTTTAAAAGTTTTTTTGCCAGCTGTATACAGCTTGGACCTTTTTCAAAATGTATAAATTTTGAGTGGAGGCAGTTCTAAACTGCCATAAATCTGTTTCTTTCCAGACGAGAGCGAGAAGACGTTTCGTTTCCTGCCAAGTGGAGACGCCCCTCCACGATACAGTATCATCAACTTCCAGAAGAAGAGCGATTCGGATGAGTATTTCTGGAGGCCCGTGGGAACGTACGCGCGTGAGTAAACCTTTCTATCTGCTCACAACAATTAGGGGAGCGCATGGTTTAAACTATTTCAATACCAATGTTTCCGTTTGGTATCATGAGCTTGCGATTTTTTTTTTCACATTAAGCTGAGTTTCTTCTAATTTATCATTAGATGGAAGAATCATGTCTTTTGAAGATGTAAATAATGTTTGTTTTAATCAAATGAAAATATAAAAACATGGTAAAATAAAATTCACTCCCTAAAAAATTTATGAAATAAATTGACCCTAAATTCTTCACACTTGCATTCTCAGATGTTTTAAAATAGATTTTAACTCCTTTTTGCAAATAAAAATTTGAAAAAATTATTGTTATAATTTATTCTTAGTTTTTGATTCCCGTTCCCCCCCCCCCCCCCCCTTAAATTTCTAGTTTAAAAAAATAACATTTTCCCGCCTGTTTTAACCATTTACTTACTTTACTGGATGCATAATGAATCTATTTCACAAATTTTAGATTTTTTAGAATGAAAAACAAAGCGCTGAAGCTGAAAGAGTAAACAAAAGTACGCAAATTGCTCCCCTAATTGTTTTGAGCAGTGTACTTTCAATTGCCTTTGCTTTGAGACTCCTTACGCCCCAGTGGCTAATGACGCCACGAACTTCCTCCACTCTCTCCGGTCCAGACTCCAGGGTAGCTTCTCTGGTCAGTCTCCAACTTGCAAACACTACACTCTTTGCCAACCTAAGTTGGGTAAATAGATATATGCTATGGAGAAGATCCTTCCCCGCATGTAATGAGTTCCATAAATTATTTGTGAATCCCCATTCAGAAAACATGTTTAAAACATCAATTTCATTTAAGGTCTAACAGATATCAATATTGTTTGAAAAAAATTTGGCAATTTTATCTGAAATGAAAAGTTTATTTTGGTTAAATTGTATCCAGATCATTTTGTATGTAAATATTACCTTACAATAGTTTCCAACTAACGGACCAATCTCGATTTTCCCTCTGCCTCTTAACTCTTTGTTTTTACCAAAGTTAGACTGCCACGGAGTGTTGTTTCTTTCTTTTAGTATTATCCCTTGAAATGTCCTTTTTGATCGGTAATTACCTAATATAAAATATGAGGTAATTACTCTCAATAACTTGTCACCCAGCCGGTGTGGTGTTTGCTATCCTCGCTTGTCATGCGATTGGGCCTTGGTTCGAATCCCTTATAAGCCTTTTCGACCGGCGGTCAGGTGGCGCTGATTTAAAATTACGAGACTAAATTTTGAGTTTTATCGAAAAAAATTCATTAAACAGCATCAAAGCCAGCAACTTCGTTAGAACAAAGTCATTTTTGATACAAATAACGAATGATAGAAGTCAGCTGATTCGGTACCGATATTTTTGAAGAGCTTGAACATTCTCTTTACTACCCGCACGATCGTGCGAGCCCGGTCGGAAAGGGATAAGGCATGGATGTGTGTGTTGTCCTGAGTACATGCGGAGAGTTTGCTCATTAAATCTGTCCTTCCGAAAGTCGTGTGGGGTGTCATAGCGTAGTACCATAGGTGCAGATTGTGTGTTGAAAATTGACAATGGAAGCTTTGTGCCAATGGAAGCTTTTTAGACTATGCCCTGGATGCACACGTCAACAAAATCAAGCCAAATAATTCAATTACCTAATCTAAAATATAGAGTAATGACTGCCTAATATCCAACCCTAATTATGACGCATACCCTGCCGCCTGGGCTTCATTTTTCTTGAATCTTCAAGACATCATTTTCGACATGTTTTCCTCCTAGTAGCAGAGACCGGCCTGCCCCACCTTGTATTGGACAAGAACGCACTTCGCTTCAAGCAGCTGGCAACCGAATTCCCCCGCTCTTTCTGCAGCGCCCCCTGTCAGATGGGACAGGCGAAACTTCAGCTAGAGGGCGACACTTGCTGCTGGTACTGCACCAACTGTTCCACGTACCAGTACTTGCCCGACGAATACAGGTAACTTGAACATGCTGCCGCATGAGGATTTAGAATGTTTGAAACATAAAGAATAGCTCATTCTTTTGCGATATTTCATGCTTTCGCAATTCTTCGACATCAGAAGTGTTCATTCTTTAAAAATTAAGTAATTTTCGCATTCATTTAAGTTTGAAATTACTTTCACTTTTGCAGAAATTTCCCGAATTTTCGACGGTTTAAAACTTTTTCACTCATTTTTCGGACTTTTTTTTCATACTCATTTATAACTGCCGTTTACTCAAGCAATAGTTCTAATTTGCGTCACTTTGTGGAAAAGTTAAAGTCAACAGCTTTGTTTCTATTAGTGTTAAATCTGTCAAGTTATTTGGTTTCCTAGTTAGTTTGAAGTTTGCTTTTAACTCAATGATTGTTCAATCTTGTTTGAACCTTTACCTTTTTTTTTTACTTTAAAAAGTGTTTAATGGGAGAAACCGTACTTTACCTTTTATGGACCATATTAAAAAAGAAAGTTTCCGTATTTTGTTACTATTATATACGGTAATTCAGCTGCCAGTTTACCACTGTTAATCCTTTAGACCTGTGACCAGATGGCGCTCTTAAAAATTATGAGACCAAATTCGGAGTTTTATCGAAAAAAATGCGTTAAACACAGCATCAGTGCCAACAACTCCTTAAAATCAGTCATTTTTAAATACAAATAACGAATGGCACAAGTCAGCTGCTTTGGTATCGATATTTTTGAAGGGATAAAGTGGATTATGTTACTTCTTACCATATAACAACAGTATGAACAAGAGTGTTAACTAGACGGCTTTTTTTTCTTCTTGGCAGATGTGAAGACTGTCCATTGGGAACCCTACCTAGCCCAACCAAGACGACATGCGAGCCCATCCCAGAGGCATACCTTAGCTATTCCAGCCCATGGGCCATAGGAACTATGGCCTTCGCTGGCATGGGTATCGTCACCACAATTGCAGTAGCCATAGAGTTCTATGGGTATCGGGACACACCCATCATCAAGGCTTCCGGCAGAGAGCTCAGCGCTTTGCTACTTTTAGGTAAACTAGATTATATATAACCGATGGATTTTATTCTATTAATTGATGTCTAAATAAATTACTACTGCTTAGTGTACTTTTTATTTACATTGAGTCGTCGAACCGTAAAGCAATGTCCGAGCGTTTAGCCCTTCATTACTTTTCCAAGCCATTCAGTAACTAATATATGAAACAGCACAGTTAGCTACCATGCACAGGTAAAATGCAGTTCACCACACCAATGCACCAATGAATTGGGCCCTTTTTGCCCTGGAAAGGGTCCTCTTTCAGTTAACTTTTTTTTAGGGTTCTGCAGAAATAAGTCTTAGTCATTGGTAGGGATGCTGCATTTTATCTGCTCTTCGTCAGAACTAAACATTTCTGACCACGTGTACTGCTTTTCGGTGTATTCGCATGCCTAGTTCTTTCACTCAGCCAACACATGGTATTGAAGCGCCATCTGTCTATAAAATTCAACAAAATAAATTGTAATAACGAAATCAACATAACTATCACAATAAAGTGTTCTATATCAAATTCCAGGCATGATTTATTCCTTTTCTCCAAGAATTGTGTTATCTCTATCCACTTCTTTTTTATTAACTTTTAAAAACAGGTAGTCCATTTTGGCACACCCTGTAGAAACTCTAAGCTTACAGAGACATTCACACTGGAGTAGGATATGAATGACAAATAGGAAAGGTTATGGACACTAGAAATGTATTCTATGTATGTATGGGCTAAAGGCCAAAGCACGCGTTCATATGCAGGACATAGAGCTACCAGTGAATTAAATCCTTAAAGGTTTTTCCCATTGGGGAGGAGAAAGCACTCTGTCATAAGTAATGAAAAGGCTTATTCAGAACACTCAATAGACGCGTTTACATGAGCCATCGAATCCATGGAATGCCAGACCCTCCAGTGGGGAAAAAGTAATCGAGCAGGATTTCTTACCCAAATGATAGTCTGTGGCTGAATCCATGGAATGAAACATCAAACCCTCTTTCACTGGTGGTTTTGCACCCCCTCTCCCCCCCCCCCCAATGAACCCTGCAAATCCGGTTATGCATGGGCGAAAATCCCTAAGAGGGAAAAATTGCGGAATTTACACTTCATTCCACGGATTCGATGGCTCATGTAAGCGTGCCTATTGAGGATCATGTCACAGCTGAACTAAAATCAGAGAGGTTGAAAGCTTCCAAATTGTCTAGATGCTGAGGTTAAGATCAGCAAACGACCTTATATAAAATCTAGGGATTAGCAAGAAAAATCGGTAATTGTCGCCATTTCTCTTTCCATAATTTCAAAACGTATGGTAGTTTTAGGTTATGTTGGGTTGAATTTTCGTTGCACTCGGGTAACAATTGTCGTTTTAGGCATTTTCTTGTCTTTCTCCATGACGTTTGTGATCGTCGCCAAGCCAGCGCCCTGTACCTGTGGCCTGACCCGCTTCTTCCTCGGGTTCTGCTACACCCTGTGCTACGCAGCAGTGGTCACCAAGACCAGCCGCATCGCCAGAATCTTCTCCCAGAGGAGGTGCCAGCGGCCGCGATACACCAGCCCCAAGTCCCAGCTTGTCATTACGGCACTGCTGGTTTCTGTCGAAGGCAAGGGTTTCCTTTTCTGATAACATCGACTTTTCATTCATGTGTAGTAGAAGGCAAGCAAACATTGATAACGTGCTACTAAAAAAAATACGAGGGCTGTTTATTTTTTAACCTACGATGGGCTGTAACCAAAAAAAAAAAGAGTCAAAATACAGAAAGATTTTTTTTACCAAAAGTAATGTGCAATACTGCTTCTAAATATACTCACTTTGGCGATTAAAGCTTTTGGAATATATGTACACAAGCCTTAAAATACCCTCCTTATAAAATGTAGCCACCAATGATTTGAAAATAGTTGTGACGGTTTCTTTGAACTTCAAGTCAATTTGGAAGCTATACAATCCAAGCTACTATGCTAATCGATAATTCACTTATTGTAAACCTTCGAGTTTCACCAAACACATGTTCAACTCGCTGAATAATGCTGTTTGTAGCGACAGACTTGCTTCCTTGAGTCTTGACCCCTTTTTTTCATAAACATCAGTTCGGCCACCTTTAAATTTTCAACAGCATTCACGAACAACGCCATCACTCATGAAAGTGTCTCCATACACTGTTTATTCTTCGGTGAATTGTTGTTGGACTGTTCCCTTCTGTCTGCGAGAAACGACTGACATCTCTAAATTCTCACTTGCGGCTACAATTTATGACGATGGTATTCAAAACTTGTTTACAGATATCACAAATGCTTTAATCGCCAAGGTGATTATGTGAAGAAATTACCAGTATTCTACATTACTTATGGTTTAAAAAAATATTTTTTGTATTGTGACCCGTCTTTTTGTTACAGCCCATCGGAGGTAGAAAAAAAAAACGAAACTCGTTATTATTGCCATAAATTAATTGCAGGTTGAATCATGATTGCAGTTGCTCCAATACTTCATCAAGTTATTTGGTTTTAGGATGAAGGCATATACTGCGCCCTCTGGTGCATTTTGCATTGAAAAATTTTATTACTAAATTTTTAAACATGGATTGTGAATATAGGTAGATAATGTATACCAAATTTGCTTGCATTGCTTTGCAAATTTGCTTTTAACATTTATCGATTGATGAATTTTATTAATAATAAACCATAATCACATCGAATTTAAATCTTTTCCTAAGAAAACTAGGGAAAAAATATGCCTTGTTTAGTACATTGGGAAAAAATACAAGTCTGGCCTAATTTTTTTATGTACCCGTGGCCTGTTAGGCAGTATATTTATAACCCTTTCTGACCGAGCTATCACGATCGTGCGGGTATAAAGGATAATGTTCAAGCTCTTGAAAAATATCGATACGAAAGCAGCTGACTTGTACCATTCATCATTTGTATTAAAAAAGGCTTTGTTTTTAAGGGGTTGCTGGCGTTGATGCTGTTTAACGCATATTTTTCAATGGGGGACATTCACGGCCATATCCACCTGAGCTTCAATTCCAAATCGCTGTGGAAAACAAGCAGTTAGACAGGCTCGAGCAGTAGGAAAACATGAGCACGTGTTTCGAGAGCCGTATGGGATAGCATTAGCCCGTGTTTCGGGAGATGTAGCATAACAAACCGCGTGACATCACATGCATGTTCCCCATAAAACTCCAAATTTAGCCTCATAATTTTAAGTCAGCGCCATCTGACCGCAGGTCTTAAAGGAACAATAGAAAATATTATATAACTCTCTGATCTTAGGTGTCATCAACACAACCTGGCTCCTGTATGACCGCCCAGCCGTGACGCACATGTATCCAAGTCGAACCGAGAATGTCCTGATCTGCGTGGGTTCCGACACTGCATCATACTTGGTGGGGCTCATCTACCCATTCGTGCTCATCGGATTCTGCACTGTGTACGCATTCAAGACGCGAAAATGCCCGGATGGGTTCAACGAAGCAAGGTATGTTTATAAAATACGAATTTTCAAAATAATAATAATAATAATTGCCGCCCCGGTGGCTCAATCGTTAGGACGCTGGCCTTTGGAGCTGCTGGGGTCGGGCTCGAATCCCGGTCAGGCATGGATGTTTGTGACCGTCAATAAATTTTGTTATTTGTCTATGTGTTATTCCTTTCTTTGTGACTTTAAAAATTCTTTCTTTGTCTGTCCTACTTGACGAAAGCTTATAAGCGGTTCTCTGAACAAGCACACATGCTGGAATATATATGTACCATTCCATACCATACCATACCATAATAATAATTCTTAAGTTAACCAAGTATGGAATGGTATGGTATGGCATGGTTCATATATATTAAAGCTTGTGTGCTTGTTCAGAGAACCGCTTATAAGCTTTCGTCAAATGGGACGGACACAGAAAGAATTTTTATGGTCACAAGGAAATGAATAACACATAGACAAATAACATTTATTGACAGTCACAAACATTCATGCCCAACCGGGATTCGAACCCGACCCCAGCAGCTCCAAAGGCTAGAGTCCTAACGATTGCGCCACCGGGGCGGCTAACCAAGTAGAAAATAGAAATTAACTCTAAGATATCTTTAGCCCCATTCAATGGCATTGGAAAAAACCTAAAAACTTATTGCTTAAAAAATATTTGCTTTCTAAATTCAGAAATTCTATGTGTGTTTAAATAAACAACTTAAAACTCTATAGACAATTGTTACATTTTGAGGGGTCTGTTATGCAGTTTTTGACCAACTTTGATGCACTGTATTCCTGGAACCAGCTCAAAATACAATTCAAAATTTTTGCACTTGTTTATATCATCAAGAGGTACTACCTGTGTTAACTTCAATTTTTTTTCACTCAGTCCCTTCTGAGATATTTGACCTTTTCTTTTTCTCTAACGGGGCTGCCGCATTGATGGTCAAGCCTTTGCTGTCTTGGCATATTCCCCAGAACTGAAAGTCATTTTTTGTGGCACCATCTAGGGCGACTCGCGTCACCAATTTTGACACGCAGATTACAATGAATCTGAGTTCTCTGTGGATGTTAAAGTACGCCGAGATTTTGCCGAGAAAACCCAAAGCAAATGGTTCCTCCAGGGATCTTTTACATGCCACATAATCATATGACATGCGTGCCCAAGATTTTCCAACCAGGAAATCCAAAGCCGAAGTTTTGCCGAAAATCTGCGTTGGAGCAAAGTTACAATGACCGCAAAAAAAAATATTATGAGCCCTAAAACATGTCTTGTTTTGGCCAAGGCTCCTTCTACACCAAGTTGGGGCATAACGCGGGATGTCTAGGGGAGAGAGTGTCTCCACTGGTTCGGTGCATTTTCGGCCTTCAACGGATCGCAGCGCCTCTAGCGGGAAAAAGTCAGTGAGCATTAAAAACTGTCCCATAGACTTAAAGGGAAGTGAAAAGGGAGGGTAGGTGTCTGACTTCCCCTTAAAAAAATCACCATGGCGGTAGTTTTCAGCAGACGATCCTTTCTAGAGATATTTTTCTGTCATAATTTAAGATCCTCTTCATTATTAGGTGCTTTAAACAAGGAAAATTGACAATTAATTTCAGTTTTATAACCAGATTTTCATCCCGGAACATAACGCTTTTTCGTCATTTTCAGTCTTCAGCGTATAGCAGCGCCTCTAACGGGAAAAACCGTGGCTCCGATCGAATGTATGGTGTGTCCTAACTTGGTGTAGAAGAAGCTTTGCTTTGGCTTTGAACTCACCTAGTATATGGCAACAAAAATTAGGATAATCAAAAATTTTAAGTAACTGGTTGATTTGTATTGGATTGATTGACCCAAGGGGGTGTATTTTGGCTATTCTAGTTTGAATTTGTTGATATTTTCCTCTCGTATTGGAACCCAAGTTGAATGCTTGAAATTACCTTTCCTTTTTTTATATATATTACTTTTTTTTACAAAAGGGTGGAATAAAAGATTGCCAAAGTTTTTTTCCTAATTTATTTTATTGATAGTCCCTCAATTTAAAATCAATGACACATTTATTTTTATGAACTCTTTACCATTTTTATACATTTGTGTTACATATTTCAAGTTTTTCATTTAGAACTTTCTACTACCAGTTATGAAGTTTTAGAACAATATATCTCTAAAATTATTCAATTGAAGACTTTAGAATTTGTTACTCTTTTGCAGGTAGTCTACAAAAGAGTATATTAACAACTGCTGAGGGTCAAGTCAATGTAGTGTAATTTGAGGTTTCGAACGGTAAAAATACACATTTTTTGTGCGCTATGAATAAACAAACAATCAAGACTTTCGAAGTACACTTGATCCTCTGTCATTTTGTATAACAATTAATTAATCAACTGCTTCATTATCGGTACTTTTAGAAAGCTTAAAAATTTTACCTTACAATAAAAAAGTTAATTTTTTTAATGAAAAATCATAAACTGAGTTGTGAAGTGAATTCTACAAACGTCCACTTTCGTATACATCTGGAGAAAGAATTTTAGAAAAAAATAAAAATGTAAAGAGTTTTATCAAAAAATTGTATTAAACAGAATCAATTCCAGCAACTACTTGAGAACTACGCCAATTTGTATACAAATAAACGAGTCTTTGTGACTGTAAAAATTCTTTCTGAGTCTGTCCCACTTGATGAAAGCTTAATAAGCGGTTCTCTGAACAAGCACACAAGCTGGAATATATATGTCCATACCATAAACGAGTGTTACAAATCACCTGAGTCGGTATCAATATTTTCGAAGATCAATATTTCGAAGGGCGCAAACGCCATTAAGACTGGCTGTCAGATGGCGCTGATTTAAAATTATTAGACTAAATTTGGAGTTTTATCGAAAAAAAATTTGATCAACAGCATCAATGCCAGCAACTTCTTAAAAACAGTCATTTTTTTAAAGAGATTGAATATTCTATTTTTTATATACCAGCCCAGCGCAATTGTATAGCTCATGTCGTATAGGCTATATCTCTTCTAATCATTCACGTTCTCCGTTAGGTACCTGACATTCACCAACTACACGACGTGTGTAATCTGGCTGGCCTTTCTCCCACTCTTCGTGTTGAGCACAAGCAACACTATTCGTTCGGTGACGCTGTCCTCACTTCTTTCTTTGTCCGGAGCGGTACAGCTGGCCTGTCTATTCGTACCAAAAGTGGGTACATCTTAATTGATCATAGTTTAACCCCTTCAGTCGGAATTGAAGAGCTTAGTGGAAGAACGTGCTAAGTGGCAGAAAGGTGAAAACGAGAAAATGAGCCTTGAAGTTTTTCATTTGCATTCAGATTCGTTGAAAACGATACTTGTAAAAGCGTAAAAATATACTGAGCTATAAGTTTATATAAAAGGGGAAACTTGTTATGGTTAAGGAAGTTAGCAATATGTTCATTGACACAACAATCTCAATTTTTTCAAAAATGTCACTTAGCACGTTCTTCCACTAAGCTCTTCAATTCTGAAATGATGGTCTTAAATTGATTTCTTTCACTACATGACCTACTGCTGTCTTAAAGATGTCATATATAACAGTTTGAACATCTTGTAGAATTGTTTAGAGGCTTAAATTAAAATTTCAAATAAATCCATTTTTTTAATGAAACTTTTGCATTTTTTTAGATATAAGATACTTCACTAGATTGCCTAAAGATACAAACCATAAAATGTGTTCAGTTCATTTATGTTATGGGAAAAAATCATTAATATATTTGACCGCTTGGTGCCGCCGCTATTCTAAACTGTAAAAACCGTGACAACAGTCACTGACTCATGTTATTAGTGCACTCAACGTTCGTTATGTCACGAAGAAGACTATGTTTCTACAGAACTATTCAAATGCTTAACGTGTTTCTTCTAGCTACACTTATCTTGCCTTTCTAAGCCCAAGGCCCGGATACTTTTGGGTCCCCTTATTTTTGTAGTGATATTTTAACAAAAAATACATACTAAAAAAACGAACTTTGAAATTATTAACCAATTTAATTATATCAATCTACTCGGGTGCTGACTTTTATAGAAAAACAAAATTAATAATGACGGTACTTTAAATTATGTTGGTTGTAAAATCATACAAAACTGTTAGGTGTGAAACAAAATTATAGGTATAGCGAAATGGGCCTCCTAGAGTCTTAGTAGACCCAGGCAATGATCAGGGCCAGGCTTCTTTTCATAAAAAGATTTTGCATTTTGGTTACTGAAGTGGTTTATCTAGTCACCCATTCAATTATTGGCTCCTAGGTGTATGTGGCCGTCTTTAAGCCGGAGAAGAACACCAAGGATGCTGTGATGTGTCCACATAACAGAAACTCGTCCTGTCTGGCAGTGCCCCAGCAAAACCCAGCAGGACCCTACCACCAGGCAATGCCACTTCCTAACCTACTCAATGGAGGTAAGAGTGCCAATCCCTACTACAGGTGTAAGTTTGCCATCAATATAAAAGGCTATTTAACCCTTTATTTACTGATGGTACTTATAAGTTGTTTCATGACCACCTTGTCCAGTTACCTATAGACCAGGTACATAAGACCAAATGGCTCGAATGAAGCTACAGGCCTATTTTCCCCCCTTCAATCCATAGCTGTCTCACTGGAGGCTCAATGGCATGATGAGCAGGGGAAGCAGGGCAGGAACAATAAGGGCAAGATGATTATGTCTGCACTCCATCGATAAATTTTATGCACATGGGTGAATCACACAAGTCATATGACAAGTTACATGGTTGGCAAGTGCTTACCAGGTCCATGATACCAAGTCGCTCTAATAAATCTATAAGCCCATATCCTCCCTCACTCTATAGCTGCCTAGCAGGAGTCCCCAATACAGTCAATGGCATGACTAAGCAGGACAGGAACAAGGGGAAGATGAATATGTCTGTACTCCATCGATAAATTTTATGCACGTAAAGAGTGATTCAAATAAGTTACATGACAAGTCCCATTTTTGGCAAGTGCCTTCTTATTTATACCAGGTTCATGATACCAAGTTGCTCTAATCAAGCTGCAGGCCTATTTCCCCACCCCTCTACAGCTGCCTCACAAGAGGCCCCAATACAGCATGAGCAGGGGAAGCAGGACAGGAACAAGGGCAAGATGAATACGTCTGTACTCCATCAATAAATGTTATGCACATGGGTGATTCACATAAGTCATATGACAAGTTACAGTTTTGGCAAGTGCTTACCAGGTCCATGATACCAAGTCGCTCTAATAAATCTACAAGCCCATTTCCTCCCTCACTCTTATAGCTGCCTAGCAGGAGGTCCCAATACAGTCAATGGCATGACTAAGCAGGACAGGAACAAGGGGAAGATGAATCTGTCTGTACTCCATCAATAAATTTTATGCACATGGGTGATTCACATAAGTCATATGACAAGTTACAGTTTTGGCAAGTGCTTACCAGGTCCATGATACCAAGTCGCTCTAATAAATCTACAAGCCCATTTCCTCCCTCACTCTATAGCTGCCTAGCAGGATGCCCCAATACAGTCAATGGCATGACTAAGCAGGACAGGAACAAGGGGAAGATGAATATGTCGGTACTCCATCGATAAATTTTATGCACGTAAAGAGTGATTCAAATAAGTTACATGACAAGTCCCATTTTTGGCAAGTGCCTTCTTATTTGTACCAGGTTCATGATACCAAGTTGCTCTAATCAAGCTGCAGACCTATTTCCCCTCCCTCTATAGCTGCCTCACAAGAGGCCCCAATACAGCATGAGCAGGGGAAGCAGGACAGGAACAAGGGCAAGATGAATACGTCTGTACTCCATCAATAAATGTTATGCACATGGGTGATTCACATAAGTCATATGACAAGTTACAGTTTTGGCAAGTGCTTACCAGGTCCATGATACCAAGTCGCTCTAATAAATCTACAAGCCCATTTCCTCCCTCACTCTTATAGCTGCCTAGCAGGAGGTCCCAATACAGTCAATGGCATGACTAAGCAGGACAGGAACAAGGGGAAGATGAATCTGTCTGTACTCCATCAATAAATTTTATGCACATGGGTGATTCACATAAGTCATATGACAAGTTACAGTTTTGGCAAGTGCTTACCAGGTCCATGATACCAAGTCGCTCTAATAAATCTACAAGCCCATTTCCTCCCTCACTCTATAGCTGCCTAGCAGGATGCCCCAATACAGTCAATGGCATGACTAAGCAGGACAGGAACAAGGGGAAGATGAATATGTCGGTACTCCATCGATAAATTTTATGCACGTAAAGAGTGATTCAAATAAGTCACATGACAAGTCCCATTTTTGGCAAGTGCCTTCTTATTTGTACCAGGTTCATGATACCAAGTTGCTCTAATCAAGCTGCAGACCTATTTCCCCTCCCTCTATAGCTGCCTCACAAGAGGCCCCAATACAGCATGAGCAGGGGAAGCAGGACAGGAACAAGGGCAAGATGATTACGCCTGCACTCCATTGATAAATTTTATGTGAATCACTCTTTACGTACATAAGTCATATGACAAGTTACAGTTTTGGCAAGTGCTTAGACCAGGTCAATGATACCAAGTCGCTCTAATAATCTACAAGCCCATTTCCTCCCTCACTCTATAGCTGCCTCACAGGAGGCCCCAATACAGTCAATGGCATGACTAAGCAGGACAGGAACAAGGGGAAGTTGAATATGTTTGTACTCCATCGATAAATTTTATGCACGTAAAGACTGATTCAAATAAGTCACATGACAAGTCCCAGTTTTGGCAAGTTCCTTTCTTATTTATACCAGGTTCATGATACCAAGTTGCTCTAATCTAGCTGCAGGCCTATTTCCCCACTCCTCTATAGCTGCCTCACAAGAGGCCCCAATACAGCATGAGCAGGGAAAGCAGGACAGGAACAAGGGCAAGTTGAATAAGTCTGTCCTTCATCGATAAATTCTACACTATTAAACAAAGAAGTAAAATCCATTCCTGTAGGAGAAGTGCATTTTCAACACTGGAAAGGAGTGAATATTAACTTAGACTGAGTTAAAATCACTCGTTTGGAGTGATCTTGTCGCAGATTCAACTTACCACGGATCCACTCCTGTAGGAGTGTAGTGCATTTTCGACACTGGAGAAGTGAAAATTAACTCAGACTGAGTTAAAATCGCTCGTTTGTTTTAAGAGTGTATGCACTTTAGCGTTATTCACATAAGAGTCACATAACAAGTCACAGTTTTAGCAAGTGCCTCCTCTCATTGACCAAGGTAATTTCATCTTAGAATTCTTTCTTAAATGCTGTCACCAGAATAATTACCCATATCAAAGTGGGTTGCCATGTTGTCAAACTTTTCACAACTCTGTTTATAGTTAGTGCAACAAAAATATCTAGTTAACAGAAATAACCGGGTTTACTAATGGTTTACTTCTTTTTGCAGATTTCAAGGACAACTACCGAAACAGCATTTGCTCGACTGGATCCACGACAGACTCCAAGCTCCAGGGAAAGCACAACTCCGACCACAACCTGTGCTACTCCCAACAGCAGCAGCAGGACCCTTCCAAGAACCTCTGCGTGTCCAACATGAATCTGGCAACAACACCTTCTGCCCCAAGCTGTAACCACCAGGCGAACTACCCCAATATCGAACTGCACATGACCATGTGAAGAGATGATGAAGCAGGATAGTCCATTTAACCTTATGAAGTTACCCGGTGCAATAGATTTTCTGTAAAAGACAAGGTTCCAAACAACAACAAAAAAAAAACACTTTAGGTGCTCTTTTTAATAGAGGCTATATTAAAAGAAAAAAAATAAGATCTTTGAAACCAATGATGCCAATTAATTATACTTTTTACAAATACTTTTAGGTTTTACACAATAATTCTTTACACAACAAAATTTTTAAATAATTTTCTAGATTTTATTATTACAATTTTGCTTATTCACATATGCACAGATTGAAAAATAATATATTGTTATACTATAAAATTGCTTTATTTAAGATTAACTTAATTAGGGAATTGTCCACCCTTTGAAAATAATTTATACTTCAGGGTCTTTTTTTTAACAAAGATTTTATGGCCTAGTGAAGGACACTTGCCCACCAACAAAAAAATATTCTAATAAGGAAATTTGAAGAAAACATAACAATATAGGACGAAAATGGTTTTTAGCATGTATTGAACAAAGGAATTTGTTTTAAGCATTATTTGATGAGAAAAGAATGTTATATGAACTAATTAAAGTATGTATAATTGTTAGACAAAACATTTATGTATTTTGAGTGAGTAGAAATCTAGTCTTGTAATCTATGCAATATCTGCCAATAAATATTGAACTTGGTGGAATATATTTGATTTACATGCTCATCTACAAGAAATAATATATCCAAGTACAATCCAGTTATACCTTGTCTAGCCAGAATGCGAGCTTCAAAAAGACTTTCTTCCCCATGCCTTTGCTTGGTTTCCTAGGAAACGGGGAGAGCATCACTTTTTTTAAAACCTAACACGTTTGAGGTTCTGTTGTGGGGTTAACAATCCGTTCAGTTCAAACCCAGGTAGGGTGTGGAAAAAACACGCTTATGTCGTTTCAAAGAAAACCAAGCGAAGGGATGGGGGAAGGAAGTCTTTTCAAAGCTCGCATTCTGGCTAGACGTGTATAATCTAGCTTTTAAAAGGAGATTTTAGATGAAATACAAATATAACTATCAATATTAGTTACTTTTAGTGACTTACAATGTTATGTAATATTTAGTAAAAAAGAGGTACTTTAAATAGAAATAATTACTTAACTTAATAGGAGTTACTTGGTTCAATCATACAGTTTTGCATCTTCATAAAACAAATTAAAAATTGACTTTGCTTATCAACTTTTAATAAATCAAAATAAAAATTAAACCTTCAATGGGGTAACTTCAAGGAGGATCTGGCAATAGCTCCACAGTCTTGTTTTCCTTTCTCTCGAATTACTTTTGTTTTGGTTGGTAGAGATAATCAGGTTTGTGTGCTGACCAAACAAACTAACCTGAATATAGGTCTGCCATACCCAAAACAAATATTAATGCCAGATCCTCCGTGAAACAACCTCGTTTATAACTAAAATAAAAGCCTTGCTAAAAATATTCAAACACCCATTAACTGTTTAACACTTTATTTGAGCAACTAGGAATGTACATTATTTTCTTTGGACATAAAATATTGTTACATGGAAACAATCACTTCCGATTTTTTAAAACTTAAAATGATATGACATGTGCCATGTTTAACAGTGACAAATAACAATAATAAACGATAGCCTTACTTTCATATGACTAGACACACATATCACGAAAAAAAAAGCAAGTATCTCTTGAAAAAAGATCTCTGGACACAGATGTAAACAATTGTCCGTTCTTATGCAAGGTCAAATAGTAATTAATATTTAAAAAGCTGGAACAATTTAATTTAAGTAATAACAATAAAATGAGCAATATGTTAATTCTTTAAAAAAATTATTCAGTTTTTCAATATATCAATGCATGCTTTGCTCTTTATATTTTACCCTATTTTAATTTAAGCATAATTTTTGTGATCCACCCAAATTTTTGCTCTAGTTTTCTTTAATCCATCAAAAAAAAAAAATGAGCAAGGTTGGGCCTATGTGGACTACCCCTTAAAATGCACTACCAAGATAGAAAAAAATATCATGTTGTCTTTAGACAAAAAGAAAACAAATAAATTAATTCTACCATACAGAATTTGTTAGAGTGGGAAAAAGAAAGAAAAATGTATCTAAATTTAGCATCGTTTTTAGAAAAAATTTCAAGATCATGAAACGTAACACTTTTTTGTGCATAATAAAATTCAAGTTTAGGGGGTCAAAGGGTTTCAAGTGTCAAAATTAAACGTTTTTGGGAAATTTGTTCTTTGTACAGGTTCAAACGTACCAGAAAATTTTATAAGTACTGCAAGTCTTTAATTATATAACATAACAATTGTTTAAATTTGTTCTAGAAAATTCTTTCTTCAAAGAGAGTATTTACTCCAAAAATAAAAAATTAATAAATTAAATTCAGATCATTCACGTAGGAAAAATACATATATCCTACAAACACATACATCCATTCTTGCACTTTTAGTATGATAAAAAATCTAAAATGAAATACACATATTTCGGTAAGAAATGAAAAAAATTCCAAAATAATTTATAAAAGGAATGTTTTGAAATTGTGTTCCAGGCTTGCAGAAATAAGATATATCAATTTTGTTATTTCGATGATCGCCTAATTATAAAGGAAATGAAATTCAATACTTATACTTAAGCAAAACTTATTTGCATTATGCAATTAAATACAATTTAAAATATATATATTAATTAATAAATTTGACTGTTATCAGTTTAAATAAAGGAAATGTTAACAAAACACTAAACAGCATGTTAGTACGAACAGTATAGTTAATTGGGTTTTACCGCAAAGAAAGAATTTAGTGCTGTGCATATATTTTGATTGTGCAGTAATTTTTTAAGTCTTTAACACTAAGATTTAAAAAAAAAAAAATTGCGGTCCTCTTATACTACATCAAGAAAAATCATAGGATTATTAATTATATATAGTTACATACTGGCAATAACTAAAAGAACTGAAGTGAATGGTGATAGCTTGCTAGAAATACTTTATGCTTTGAATGTTAGTTTATCCATACAAGGAGTATGCATTTTTTAAGGCTGTGTTATCTTTAAGGAATCTTTGTCATAGATCCAGTAAACAACAATTGTATGTAAATGTAAAATTAAATGTGGTTTCCCTTTTAAATTAAAAAATAGTTCGTCACAAATTACACAACAACAATAGATAAATGACTAAAATAAGTATTTGGTATGTATGGCAAGGAAGTATTATCACTCAAAATATTATCATTATATGATAATATGTCAAAAATACTTGAAGTAAATGAAATGAACAGCATATAATTTATACTCATTGGAATAACAGTAATATACACTTGCAGTTCTAATCTAACACATTGTTGAACAAAACAAAATTATCATCACCTGACATACTCTGTTGTGTTGATGATAATAACCTCTTATAAGACCCGAGAAAAATCCTACATGTATATTATTAATTTAAACATACTTTTCATACAAATATATGCTAAAAAAAATTTTCAAAGAAATTTTAAAAAAATTATGTGTAATAGTAGTTGAGAACACGACTTAAACTCTAAAAATACATTTTTTTAAGCTATAAATGCAACAAAAAAGGTTGCATCACTTATTTGAAGTAAACATATTTTATCATTGTTTTTAATGCAAAATACCTTTAAAATTAACTACTAAAAGAACTCTTTTGAAAAGTTTAAAAAAAAATTTAATACTTTTTTTAAGAACTCTAATATTGACCCTCGTTTAACTTCATTTTTTTAAAGAAATAAATGACTGATACCTGTAATCAAAGGCTGAAAACTGATATTTGGGTCTTTTTCTATCAGGCTCGGTCAATTTTCCAACTAATTAACTTGTTAATTGTTTGTGGGGAGGTTTTAAAAAATGATGGGGACACCAGGTCGCAAGAGGTTAAGTAATACATACTTACATTAGACTATTCATCTAACACATAGAAGAATGTAAAATCAGTTGGCATAAGGCAGCTTCAAGCTATCATTGATAAAAAATATATTAAAAATAGACACCTAATGCATTTTGTACTACACTGTCTACAGATGGACACAAGTTTAAAATCACATGATCAAGCAGGAACTCGCGCAGCATATATACACTGGCACTGCAATTAACATTCACACAAGTTTTTAAAAGTCACTCTTTCTCAATAAATTATTTAGTCAGAAAATAAGAGCTTAGTGGAAGAACGTGCTAAGTGACAAAAAGGTGAAAATGATACTTAATGTTTTTGCTTGCATACCAATCTGTTGAAAACCGAACTTGCAAACTGTAAAAAAAAAGTACTAAACTTTAAGTTTATGGAAAAATGGATATTTATTATCGTTAAATAAGTTAGCGATATGATCATTAACACAAAAATCTCAAATTTTTAAAAAATGTCACTTAGCACATTCTTCCACTAAGCTCTTCAAATATCAGGGTGTCTACCAGATTTGTCAAATCTAATTTCTTGACTTTTTCAGAACCTTTTTCAGAAATTTTTACAACTGTATAAATGATTAATCCGTTAAAGAAAAATTACTAAGACAAACCATAAAATAATATGTGATGCGAGAGCAAATTCCAGCCACTATTGCATCATACACTTATTATTAAGGAAAAAAATTATCGTACTTTTTAAGGACATTCCCAGAAAAAATAAGGACTAGAAAACACTAACAATAAAAAATCTGGGAAAATTAGTCTTTTTTGACAATTTTTTTAAATTTTTGTGACCTTTGCTCTAATTTCACAACTTTTTGGGACTTTCTTGACCGTTTTTTGATTTCCCAACTTTTTCTTTACCGGTAGACACCCTGACTGTTACATCTATAGATGACTATTTTAGCGATGGGTTAACTAACATTGAAAAATAAAACAAAAGGAAAAATTCATATTTATACTCAAGGAAATCACTTTGAATCAACCACCTTTCCAAATTAAAAACAGAGCTAGTAGTATCTTAGGAATGAAGCGATCTCGAAGCAAGTAAGTAATAATGGTCAATGTATTAAGAAAAGAATATAAAATTTATGTATGATTTGTTACATTTGGTATAAAATAAACGGTAATATACCATTAAAACTTGGAATTCTTTTACGGACACCCAGTACTTATTTTTCCTTACAAACCAAGGCTCAAGATAATATTGTTACTAAATAAACAAAGTGATTTAATCTATTATTTTCACTTCATATTCCCCACATACACACCTTGACTTAGAAGGGAACTACTGAATACACTCAAAATACAGTGGCTCCAAAATCAAGATTAGTCCGAAATATATATACATTACACACAAACACAAAAGATCTTCTCCTATTTTCCAGTTCCCACCTTTTTAATCAGTAATCAGTTGAAAATAGTAAAAAAAATATTAAATAAAAGGAATGTATTAGAAAAACTTTGCTCAATTACATGAAAAAAGAAATCCATAGTCTTTAATAAATTTCGTTTAGGTAACTCAGAGCAAATAGCTTTCTGTAAAAAAAAAATTAACAGGATTACATCTGTATACTATGATTAAATTGTGGTAAGCTAAGATTGTTACACAATTTAGCCTTAAAACAAGCATGTCAGAAATTATTTTTAGTTAAAATCTTTTAGGAGTACACTCAGTAAAATATCAAATTAAAATACATAATCCCGATTATTCCCGAGAACTGTACAAACTTTGGAATTTAACAAATTGAGTCTTGCCTTGAGCTGTCAGTTTGGGAATTTTGGGAAAGACCCAGTAAAATATCAACTTAAAGCTTAATCCTTATTCTTCATGAGAATTGAAGAGCTTAGTGGAAGAACAGTGACAAAAAGGTGAAAACTAGAAAATGAGCTTTGAAGTTTTTTGTTTGTATTAAGGTAGGTTAAAAACAGCACTTACAAAAGGTAAAAAATGCACTTAACCTTAAGTTTATGAATTGGGGAATAGTTTTTTTTTTTTTTAAATGTCACATAGCATGTTCATCCACTAAGCTCTTCAATTGTAGAAACATTGGAATGCAACAAATTGAGTCTAGTCAAATAGCAGTTGTCTGTTTTAGGAAGCCTGCCAAAAATTACAGTTGATGACCTTATTTAAAGAACATGCCAATTGACAAAGAGGTTAAAACAAGAAAACCAGCTTTAAAGTTTTATGTTTGCACTAAGATAGGTTAAAAAAAGAACCTTCAAAAGGTAAAAAATATACTTAAACTTAACTTTAGGAATCATGAATTTTTTCATAAATGCCACTTGGCATGTTTTTTTAAACTTAGCTCTTCAATGGTACAAACTTTGGAATACAACAAATTGAGTCTTGTCCAATGGCAACTGTCTGTTTATATTTTACAGGGTCTATCCCAAAATTCATAAATTTAAAACATAATCCCGATTCCTCACGAGAACTGTACAATCTTTGTAATGCAACAAATTGAGTCTTGCCCAATGGCAACTGTCTGTTTATATTTTACAGGGTCTACCCCAAAATTCATAAATTAAAAACATAATCCCGATTCCTCATGAGAAATCTACAATCTTTGGAATGCAACGAATTGAGTCTTGCCCAATGGCATCTGTCTTTATATTTTACTGGATCTATCCCAAAATTCTTAACCTTAAAACATAATCCCAGTTCCTCACGAGAAATGTACAATCTTTGGAATGCCACAAATTGAGTCTTGCCCAATGGCAACTGTCTGTTTATATTTTACAGGGTCTATCCCAAAATTCATAAATTAAAAACAGAATCCTGATTCCTCATGAGATCTGTACAATCTTTGGAATGCAACAAACTGAGTCTTGCCTAATGGCAACTGTCTGTTTGGAATTCACGCCACAAATGGCGGTCGTTGTCTCGTCACCAGTTTTTCGGGTAACTCACGGTGGGCCAAACACTGTGCCGTCTTGTTGGAGAAGCATTTGTGGATGGGGAACGTGAAGCGGCAGATTTTATTTTCTCTATGTCCCTCTGAACTGCCGTGACTTCTGAGGAATTGTCATGGTCGTCTTTTTCTTTTTCTAGAATACTGAAGGAAAGAGAAAATCGATTAGAAATAAGAGCTAATGCTTTAAAAAAAATCTCTAAACGCAAAGTTGTTTCAGTCGAAATTCCGCTTAGCCAGAACAAAAAAATAATTAAAAAACTGAAAACAAATTTCTAAGTCTTTCAAAGTTTTGAAGAAAAAATGAAAATCATAAAAAAAAATTACTTTTTAAAAATTAAGCTTAATTTTTCTACAAAAATATTCCAAATCAATTTTTTTCAATTCCAAATAAAGTTTATTAATTGAATGACCAATTGTATACACGCAAATTTTTACTATATTAGTCAATATTCGATAACTCGAAGTCCCAGGGGACCCCCAAAAATATTCGACTTATCCGAAGTTTGAGTTATCGAAGTAACCTTCCATTCCTCCCTACTGGCACTTAAGATAGGTAGACTTGGCTTAAACTGTTTTATATGTACCATAACACTATAGAATAGTTGTACGCATTTTAACTTTTTAACAGTCCCTATATAAGCAACAAGAGAAAAATGGGGTCAAAAGATTTATTAAAACTCACAAAATATTGCCTCATTACATATTAATTGGCACTCATACTATGTGAACTTACAATATAATTAAATTTATTCTGAATGTTAACTGTTTCCTCCAAATTAAAGTAATATATATTTTTTTATGAAATATATATTTTCTCGATTAAATAATATTCTTCACACATCTTTAGTTTAAATCTGGAAAAATCGTGAAACTAAGTCGATCCTACTATCGCGAAACTCCGGAGATCCCACTATCCCGAAATTCCGGCGATCGTAACATCGCGAAACTCCTTTGACCATAACATCGCGGAACTCCGGCGACCATAACATCGCGAAACTCCGGCGACCATAACATCGCGAAACTCCGGCGACCATAACATCGCGAAACTCCGGCGACCATAACATCGCGAAACTCCGGCGACCATAACATCGCGAAACTCCGGCGACCATAACATCGCGAAACTCCGGCGACCATAACATCGCGAAACTCCGTCTATCCTACTATCCTGAAACTTCGGCGATCGTAATATCGCGAAACTCCGGCGACAATGACATCGCGAAACTCCGGTGACAATGACATCGCGAAACTCCGTCGATCGTAACATCGCGAAACTCCGGCCATCGTAACATCGCAAAACTCCGGCCATCGTAACATCGCAAAACTCCGGCCATCGAAACATCGCGAAACTCCGGCCATCGTAACATCGCGAAACTCCGGCCATCGTAACATCACGAAACTCCGTCGATCCTACTACACTAAAACTCCGGCGATCGTAACATCACAAAACTACAGCGATCGTAACATCGCGAAACCATCTTACATCACGAAACTCCGGCGATCTTAACATCGATCGTGACGGCGGGCGAGCGATTGCTTTTTCTTTCCTTCAGAGTTCCGACGCTATGCACCCCCCTACCCCTATATATACACAAACAAATTTTAATGCAAATTTGCATCAATCTCAGGGATGATAAATTTCAGAGTCAAAAAAGCGGATTTCCGCGTTTCCGCGGAAATGTACCATGTCTGTATAGTGGAAATCCATCAATAAACTTCGACTTAGAAGATGTTTATTTCAAGTTATCGAGACAGTTTTTTAAAGAAAAGTACAGAAATGATTTGGGACCAGATTAAAAGTTCGAGTTAGATAATTATTTGACTTATAGGAAGTCGAGTTATCGAAGTTTGACTGTACATGAAAAAATTAGAACATTTTTTTAATTACAATACTTTTTAAAATTAGAACACTTTATTTAACATTAAAAAATGTTTACTGGCTCCCTGTTAAACAATTCCTAACAATTAACATGAAATTCAGTTAACACGAAACACTTTGGTGCTCCCTTTGAGTTCGCATAAACGGGATTCTACTGTATTACTATTATGACACACAGCCTAACTAATTTCCATCCAATTAAACTGAGACAAGTCTAAATATCAAGTAAATGAAAGTAAGAAGTCTTAAAACCTCACCCGTTCTTGAGTGCCTGGTTGTCGGTCTTGAGCTTCCTGCAGTCGGCCTCCACCTGCACTCTCCATTCCTGTTCCCTGGCCAGCATGTCGCGTAAGATCTGCAGTTCTTTCTCGCACCCTTCCACGCGGTCACGCCACTCGCGCTGCTCTTGATCCTGAAGGTCCCTGAATAGGAAGGAAGAATTGGGTGCTGCGTTCAAAACAGGTTAGGTTATGTTTTTTAGGATTATCGTCGCACTAGAGCTACACGAAGGCTATTGGCGACAGCGTTATATAAGAGACGAGTTTCTTTTTTATGACTTCATTTTTTCCCAACTTCTTGATTAGTAAGTGTCTCATTTTTGATGCATTCGGATTATTCATTCAAGCTACAACCACTTCCAATAGCGAGCATTATTTTATAACCACCCTGTATATGTTCTTTTAATACTTAAAGATAAGGTTATGTTTCAATTATCATCACACTAGAGCTACACGAAGGCTATTGGCGACGGGCATCGTATTATTTAGAACCACAGTCAGATGACGAGCCGACACCTGAATAGGCACCCATACAACCATTAAGGGCGACATCGTACTCAGTGTTAGGACATTGAAGGATATTTAACGTGCACTCCCTTACACGGGGTAGTATTTGTTGGACATTTTTGGCTGCACGGGCCGTTTATAGGTCGGCAGATATTTTGGCTA
The DNA here is from genome assembly GCA_023701765.1 of Hylyphantes graminicola. Classification (NCBI taxonomy): domain Eukaryota; kingdom Metazoa; phylum Arthropoda; class Arachnida; order Araneae; family Linyphiidae; genus Hylyphantes; species Hylyphantes graminicola. Next base: position 63,437,421 of record CM043120.1, on the reverse strand, counting down.
TGCCCGGACCCGAACTCGAACCAGGGACCTTCCGCATGCTAAGCGAGTGCCTAACCGACTGGGCTCCCCAGCCCTAGGAAAGAAGAATTGGGTGTTGCGGACAATGGTCAAAATGGGATAAGAAAATTTAGGAGCAGTCTGTTTGACTAACTTAGAGCATTAGAAGCAAAAGCATATTACCAAGGAACATTTTATTTATATATTTTAAAAAGTACTTTAAAAATATTCTTCACACTAAGGACTGAAATTCTGTATGCGACCCTAAAATCACTTAACTGCTTAATTTTAAGTTGGAGTTGTGTGCTTATAGAATCACCAGAAATTCACTATATCATAGAATCACAAGTTTGGCAATTTTAGGATAACTTGAGTTACAAAATTTAAGAAATCAAGACTTATTACAACAGCATGAGGGGCACTCTTTTCATTTTCCCTTCACCCCACTCGGTTTGAAACAGCAATGCTCAGGCTGTTTCCTTAAGCCAACGATAGCTACCCCCTTGTGTAGTTTTGAAGGAAACAGTATAAGGGTTCTTTTTTTCCCCTAACCAACTTTGGTTTGGAAAACAATTGTGATTAACCTCAGACCAGAACTTCAAACAAGGTAAGTTTAGAACAGGGAAGCTCACATTGTTTCCTGGAAAACCACACGAGGTGGTGAAGAAAGCCAAGCTTTTATTGTAAACAGATTGTTACAATGCAGCCTTGAACAGATTTTTTTAAGTCTTAAAACTGGGTAGGTACACAAGGAAAGTAACTACCAAACGTAAAACAGTTAAAGCACAACATACATCAAAACCTTTTAAAATTGTAACATTTTTGTGTTTAAAATACCCAGTAATTTCTTACAATCCTGCAAATATACTATACTACTAAAATACCATAACATAAAATAACATTTTAAAAAAAAGGAAAGTTGTCGGCACGCATGCCTTCTGATTATGTGACAAACAAAAGATCCCTTGAGCATCCATTTGGCTTAGTTTTCCCTTCAAAATTAAATCTTAGGATATTATAGAGTTCTTCGACAACAAGTAAGCGCGAAGCGCCAAATGTGGACTCGCCAAACCCCACCAAGAATGGAATTTTCAAATTGAAGCCGAAGCTATATAGACTTGGAACTGTGTGAGGGTGTTAGAAAGGGCTGTGTGGCCAATGTGAAACCGAAATTGAAACATGTTAATTACTAAATATTCTACAAAAAATCTTTAATTTAACTAGTAAATTGTAACAGACTAATTAAAAGTGTTAAATTAAAAATCTCTTTACAAAACGTTAAAAGTATTTGTCAATCACTAGTCGTTGAAGAGTATAGGGAAAAAAAGAGCTTGATTTCATAGGAATATGTCTGTTTCAGGATTCTTTGGCAACAATAGCGAATCATCGTCTAAACTGGTGTAAAGGAACCAGTTAATCACATTGTTTTTCTCAAGCCGCAACCCTGATTAACACCAGATATCAGTGGACACGAGGCAAACGTTTGTACCGTGAAATAAGAACCGAAAGAAAAACCAGCTTACTTTCTCCAATGTCCGTCAAGTATAAAAGAATACGGAAAGCTTCCTACGAAATCAAGCACTTTTTCCCCTGTACTCTTCATTTTTGATAACGACCTCCAACATGCATCGACGAAAGTTTACTGGACTATAAGCTTAACCGTCCTTTACCTGAGCCTGTACATCTTCTCCCTGTGCCTCTCCTTGTGCTGGTTGTACTTGAGGGTGGTGAGCTCCAGCTGCTGCTGGACACTCTGCAGCTGGTCGCGCAGGGAAGACTCCTGCAGCTGCTGGTCAAGGGACGGATCCTGACCAAAAAAACAGTAAATTATTTTACGGGTCTCAATAATCCCACTTTTCAACATTGGTTCAAATTTTTAATCTTGAATAAGTATTCGTACACAAAATATTCGTACATATTTAGTTTAGATTTTATTAGCATCACACTTCTGGAGCTACGCAAGGGTTATTGGCAATGGGTATCGAAATTTAGAGCCACAGTCAAGTGACGAACCGACACCCGAGTAGGCACCCAACACAACCAATAAGAGCGATATTGTATGCATTGGGATTTTGGAGCATGTTTAATGGTGTACTCCCTCTACACAGGGTATTATTTGGAAATTCTTGGCTGCATGGGCCATTTTATAGGTCAGTAGTTATTTTGACAATTCCCAGACCCGAACCTGGAACCGTCCGCATGCAAGACGAACCCTTAATCGACGGCTCTCCAGCCCCCTAATACTGACAAAGATATAAGTGAAATTATTCACTGTCCTCAGTGCTTCAGACTGCCCAGACTTCATTTCAGGTCACCAAACACCTTTTGAGATCTGTTTAAGCTTGCTCATTGGTTAAAAAAAATTCAATAAAAAGACTAAACTTTGCCTAATGCATAAATTGGCAACATTTCAAACTTCATATATTTTTTCTTTAAAAAATAGCTGAACAATACATAATGAATTCAAAAAATTTAAAAAGCCTTGAATTAAACACAATTCATTAAATGTTGCAAATATTTGGTTTTTTTAATATTAAATTTTAAAAAAACGTAGATAATAATTGTAGTAACAAATAGGAAAAAAAATTAATATAACTTACTTGAGAATTGGGTCTGTTGTCCAACATCTTATTAATGTTGTTTTTCATATTGGACTCTTTTGAAGCAAATTGCTTAAACAATGACTCCCCTAAAATAAAAAATTTGTCTTACTAAGCTTTGTCTCAGGTAAAATATTACTTAGAAGAATAACAGTATCATAGTTAATACAAAGTATAAGAGTTAGTATTATGCACTGCTCAAAACCATTAGGGGGAAGCACTTTGCATACTTTAGTTATTAATTTCAGTCCCAAACTTTTAATTTTTTATTCTAAAAATCTAAAATTTGTGAAATAGATTCATTATGAATCCAGAATGAAGTGGTAAAAAACAGGGGAGAAAACCTAATTATGAAACTAAAAATTAAGAGGGAAAATTGAAACCATAACTTTTGAATAAATTATAACAATAATTTTTTTGAAACACCTAAAAATGCAAACATGAAGAATTTAGGGTAAATTTAATAATAAAATTGTTTCAAAGTGAATTTTATTTTACCGTGTTTTTCATATATCCTTTTAATTAAAAAAAAACATTATTTGATTCTTCAAATCAAAAGATAAGATTCTGCCATCTAACGATTAATGAGTGCAAGCTTATTTAAGTGAGAAAAAAATCATAAACTGATGATTCCAAATTGAATGTTTGGGTGAAAGTGCCTTAACCATGCACTCTCTTAACTGTTTTGAGCAGTGTAGTTGATACGAAGTATAACAGTATTATAGTTAATACAGGTTAAATTTTAAAAGGTTAAAAAAGTTTAGCTTTATAAATATTCTAAGAAAATATATCTACATTAGAATAAGAACAGGATATCCAATTTAAAAAAAAAAAGAAAAGTATAATTATTAACAAATTTTAAAACCGATGAGTTGACTTGGCAGTTATTGTTTGAAAACCGGATTGTATAAACTTTTCCTTGAACAAATTCCTAGCTACAATAATAAATTTTGTACAAATAGTTCTTTAATATTTAAATTCTGATTAAGATGGTTAAGATTCTAAAAGGTGAAATGAAAAATTAAACAATAGGTAAGGAAGGTAATAATTACTTCTTGCTCTCGTAGACTCCTTTCGTAGTTGGTCTTCCAATTCATCAAACTGAGAAAGGGATTCCGAGAGCTAAAACAAAGTACTATACTTTTACTTTTGTTTAAATATATATTATAGCTTCATAAGCATATTCATAAACAGTAGATATGCATAGAATACCAAATTTGGCCAAATACCGAATATTTGGCCAAATTCTTAGCCGAATACCAAATATTCGGCCTACCTAAACACATTTTTATTTTTTGTCAGATCCAAGTACGTTGTATTTACTAGTCATCAATTACAATTTAACATAAACATATAAGTACACAATTCACACAATAATTTAAATACAATATGGCTATTAAATTAAAGCAACTTATAATTAAGTAGAACTCAATTGTTATTAAAACAAGCCTTTTAGAAAGTGTAAACTGGCAAAATCATAACACTTGAATAAAGCTTCATTTAACATTATATGAAAACTTAAGAATTTGAGTCTATAAAAAAAAGTCCTGTTTGCGAATTTTTAGACATTTTAGAAGATAACATGAAAAAAGTTGAATTTTTTTTAATTTTACAATTCGGCCGAATAGTAAAGCCATTCAGCCAAACCGAATATTTGGCTAAAGTGGCCGAATACCGAATAGTAAAGAAATATTAGGCGCATCCCTAATAAACAGGGTTCATACATACAAAAAAATGTTTAGTAAGGTAAATTATTTTTTAGAAAGTAAAAAATAATGAAAAATGCTACCAGCTTTAATAGCAGCTCTTATTCAGAATCCTTGAAATCTGACAGCATCCCAGACTATCTTTTTTTTAATCACTCAGAGAAATTACCTCCGATAGTCATTTTTGAAATCAATAACGTGCATCCTGTTGCTTAGAGAAAAACTATTCCACATACTTAAACTAAACTAAATTATCCACACACACTAATTAAATACTTACTTTAAATGCCAGCGTTTCGTTATCAATCTCCAACTGTTTGTTGGTTCGTTCAAGTATTCGTAGCGTTTCGCATTGCTCTCGTATCTGTTTCTTCTGGTCTTGGCACAGGTTCTTGTAACTTTCGAGCTCTTCCTTGAGATTCTTCATTTCTTTATCATGGCTGCCATCCTACATTAGAATTATTTAATGCAATTTTTTTCATAAAAGGTCAATTTTTTGCAATTTTTTCATAAAAGGTCTTTTTTTTTGTAAAATCAATAAGAAAAATACTACAACTCCGAAATAATTAACATAGTATTCATAGGTATTTGAACAATATATGGATGTAATGATTAAGATAGATAATTTAATTAAAATTTTGAAATGAATTAAGATAAGATTCCTTCAAATATTGGTTACTAGCCAGTGCAATCATCTCCCATTAAAAGAGGATCGTCTTTATATAACCAAAAATATGCAATCCAATGCTTACTGATTTACTTAATTTGCTGCCTAGTAATTTGCCATACTACATTAGAATTATTTTAATGTAATTGTTTTCATAAAAGGTCTTTTTTGTGCGAAATCAATAAGGAAATTACTACAACTCCGAAATAATCAACAAAGTATTCATAGATATTTTAATAATATATGGTAATATTTTTTTAAACTAAAGTATTTGCAAGTTTCTGTTAATTGAGTCATATTTGGATTACTACAATATAACAGACAAATTCTTTTCCTCAAGAAATTCAAGAACCAATAAAATAAATTAAACAAAAAAAAACAACTTTATAGTGTAAGCTGTAAGCATTGAAATAATACTAATACATAGAAGCAAAACAACAAGTTTTGTAAATTCTCACCATTTTTGTATCAGTTAAATACCCCATGCAAAACTCATCAATTCAAAATATTTTAACAAATAAGCACCTTTAAAATCACATTTTAATAATAGCACCATTAGCATTTTTAAAGACTACTACATCAATAAGTAAAGCAGCATTGCAGCTATTTTCTAATAAGAATACATTAGCTTGCTTCATGCAAAGTAATAAAATATAAAACTTTAACCCTTTCAGTCCCAGTGATGCATTTGGCATCATGTTTCTGATCATAATTGAAAAAAATAATAATCATAGGGCCTATATCTATTAGGAATAATAAAATATTTTCTAATAGAAAAAAGTTTGAAGAATCGAATTATGTGCTTTTTGATATCATAAATGGCTATAGACAATCTCAAAAAAATTTCTAAAATGATGCCAAATTGCCATTGGGACTGAAAGGGTTAATATAAAGCAGTTATGATGAGAGTGAAATACTTACCAAGATGTGTTGTACCCATGGCAAACAAGTGGCATCCTTTTCTTGCTGCTTGGCGAGATGTGTGACTAGTTCTTGTAACTAAAAAAAACCATTAATGTTTTTGTATTAGTTCTCTATTATACAATGGAAATTTTGTTCAAGTTAAAAAAATTTTAAACATACAAATTGATACTTAAACTGGAAACTTTTCTATTTTTGTTTTAACTCTGGCAGCATAAAATCCCTGAAATAACATACCTAAACAGAGTAATGCTTGGTAAGCATATATTCTGTTAACTGAAATAACATTCCTAAACATCCCCTTTATCAATATCAGTTAAAAAAAATTTTAGCTTGCTTCTTTTATTTAAAGAAATAGCTCTTGGTGTCCAAGTTTAGTCGCTCACATCCATTGCAAAAAAAATATAATTTATTTGTTGTTCAGTAAATTTAATAGAGTCCCGTTTTCTTAAAGAACATATTTTCTTTCAAAAATCCACTCTTATACAATAAATTAGCACAAACAGACCCAATGTAACACAAAATTAATTGGAACTTAATGAATGAAAAAAATAAACTTTGTAAAAAAAAACCAATGGGACCAAATGACAAGGGGCCAACCAAAGAAGCAGCCTTACTTTTTGGCTGAGTTGGTTAAGCTCTGTGTGGAGGGCTGTGTTCTCTTGACTGAGCCTCTGCAGCTCATCTTCATGCACCTGCTTCAGCTGTTCTTTGACCTGCTTCATGGCTTCTTGCTGACTGCGCATCTCCTCCTCATACTCGTCCCTGGAAGATTCAAATAACCTCTTAAGACCCTCTTAAGACCTTAAATAAGCAAAGTAATAAGCTTAAGCAAAAAATATATTATAAATGAGGTGTTAATTAAAACACTCATTAAGCAAGATATCACATTTAGGTACATGAGATATACAAGGGACTCAACATATAGGGTGTTATGAATGAGTTACTGTTGTACATAAGGCAACCGAATTTAATTGTACTGTCAAATTTAAATTTGTTAGTTGGGGTTTTTTCATGTATTTTGGATATTTTTGTCTGGGTTTTGTGGTTCATTTAGTGAAGTTTTAATTATTTGTAAAAAATGTAAGAACTAACAGAACAAGCAAAAAAATTAGTCAGGTCGCTTGAATCGAAAGGAATTAAAAAAGATTGGTAGACGTTGTTAAAGAATAAAGAAACTGGTTTGCATTGATTATAATCGGGAATGTTGCAATTTAAAAGAGAATAATTAAAAAAAAACTGCTAATTGCATAAAGAGATAATGAAGAATGTTGCAATTTAAATTTATAAATGATTATCTAGAAAAGAACCAAATATTGCTTGCGTATGTGTAAAATTATGTAACCGCAAGAATATAGTAACTGTAGAAATTTAAATTTGAATAAAAAACAAAAGGAATAATTGTATTTATTTGTTACGTAATTAGTATACATTTAAATTTTTAAACATTTTAAAAATTTAAGGAACAAAAACATATTAAGAATAATAATAAAGTATTAATTAAAAATGATATGAAATATATTTTTTGTTTGCATAAAAAATTTGAACTTTTTAAAAAAATTTCAATAAAGGGGATTTAAGTTCAATTGCCCACTTGGGTTTTTTCGGATTGGGTAAAATCATACCAACCCTGGAACTACGAGCATAAACAACCATGAATAAAGACAGATCAATTGTGACTCCAAGAGGTGGTTTCTTTATTGCATTGCTTAGGGCAAATCTGTATAGTCTAAATGTGTAAGGTCCCTCAAATGAGTGAGTAAATTCAACAACATTATATTAGTGTTCAGATGGGGTCTTACTTCTGCCGGTCGAGTATCCTCTGTATGTAGGGCGAGCTGAGCTTGAGGCAGTCAGGCAGGTTGGAGGAGAGTCGGACCAGCTGCTCGCACTTCCTGCGCAGGGCACACTCCTGATCCACCTTGGCCTGCAGCCGCTGCCGCACGTCCAGCAGGTACGACACCTGCGTGGAAACCAAATTAGAACAAGGTTCATACCCTATCTAAATTCAGGAGGTAATGAGGAATAAAATTGAATATGTTTGTTTGTTTGTTATTGTATCAGTCTAGGGACTTCACTGCACCTCAAATGCTGAAACAGTAGAAAAAAATGGTGCATTACGAGAGATTAAAGAGTATGACAAAATGTCCAAACTCTTTTCAGACTATTGCAGAGCATCAAATCAGTATTTCGTCACTTAAGTTACCATATAAAGAGTACACGGGAAGAACCGCTTGATTTCTTTAGAGTCTTTCCACAATTGTGTCTGCTTGGCGGACATTGGCGACAGAAAACCGGTGTCTTTCGGTTCTTCATTTGCGGTACAAAAGTGTGTGTCATATCTACTTATCTCTGGCATGAATCAGGGTTGCCGGGAAAGATAAACAAAGTGAGTAACCGGTTTCTTTACGCCAGTTTAGGCTATTTCTCTCTATCATCCCCAAAGAGGCTATTATAGAAACCCTTCTACCAAATAAAGCGGTTCTTCCTGTGTACTCTTCATATGTGCTATCTCATTTTTTCAACTTTTTAAAAGAGCCAAAAAACGTGTTTGTAATCAAATTTTATGCGAAAATTTTTATAGCACATGTGGAGGTTTTCGTAATTTTGAGCGATCTTTAGCGACCGTACGTTGAAACTATTGAGCTCGACGGACGGGCTGCGAGATTTCGCATCGATAAACATTGGAAACTCATTTTCGCAAAAAAGTGAGATAGCACAAGCGGGAACTTAAGTGACGATTTAATTTTATTTACTATCCCTACAGATAGATAGTAATAAATATTAAATGGTTAATCAATTCTTAATTCATTTCTTCCACAAATCAACATAAACAGTGTGTACCTGCTCGACCACTCCTAGCTGCGCTACGTCGTGGAGGCCTGCCTGCTCCAGCATGCGCGCGATGGCTTCGGATCCTCCTCCGTCCCGCAGTTGGAACTCCTCCTGGAGGCGGGAGTTTTCCGACTCCATGCGGGACACTTTCGCCTCCCACGCTGAGCACATCTGCTCCATGCACGAGCGGATCTCCTGGACAGACACAAAAGCCATTATTAAACTTTGTGTTCAATTATTAAAAAGGTGTTCGAACAGTAGCTTAAATAGAATCCTAATTGCGGCTCAAAGTAAATACAAACTTAACGAATCTCCAGCGTTTATATATGGCGGCATGTTATGAAATTTTAAGAGATGTTTTGAAATTCATACAAATAATTTTTTCCTGACTTTTTGTTGTTTTTGGCTCAAACTCGTGACTTTTCATGACTATTCCTGACTCCTCATATGAGCGGAAACCCTTTCTAAAGCAGGGCCACTTTAATTTCACTTAGGCTCATTCTCCCATAAATCCATTTCCCAAAAGGCTCTTTTAAGGTACATTGGAACCCTACGTAGCCGAGTATGAGCTCTTGGACTTCTTGTACTTTGGTCTTTTGCCTCAATTTATAAATGCCAGGGCCTTTCGCACCCAACCCTATGCTGCCAAGTGCGAGCTTTTCCCCTCGTACCTCCATCTCGTGGGCCTGCCTGCGGCTGATCTTGTCCAGCTGGTGCCGCAGGGAGATGCAGTTGGCCTTGGTGTCCACCAGCCGCAATTCCGCTTAAATAGAACCCTACTTATGGCTCAAAGTAAATACAAACTTAACCAATCTGCTGCGTTTATGTATGGCGGCATATTACAGAATTTTAGACGAGATGTTTCGAAAATCATACTTCAAATTGTTTTTTCCTGACTTTTTTTGTCGTTTATGGCTCAAATTCATGACAAAATTTATCCAATGTCAAAATTCATGACTATTACCGACTCTTCATATGCGCGGAAACCCAGTTTAAAACATGACCACTTTAGTTTGAGGGACCACCATGGCCACTTAGGCTCATTCTCCCATAACTCCATTTCCCAAAAGACTCTTTAAGGAGCTGAGTATGAGCTCGTAGACTCCTTGTACTTTGGTCATTTGCCTCAATTTATAAATGCCAGGGCCTTTCGCACCCAATCCACCTAATCCCAACCCTATGCTGCCAAGTGTGCCATTCCCCCATAAATCCATTTCCCAAAAGACTCTAAAATACATTGGAACCCTACGTAGCTGGCTCGTAGACTCCTTGTATTTCGGTCATTTGCCTCAATTTATAAATGCCAGGTCCTGTTGCGTTATCATGTGTTGCAATTTTATTAAGATAGTATTTAAAATATTCCTGGTGCTCATGTTTTGTCCCACCAGTGCTCTGTCTAGTCTCGTAGCTCATGTTCAGGAGCAAACGTTTTTGAGTTAATTGTATTTTTAGAGTTGGCATCTTTACTTGTTATTGCAGAAAAAATAAATGATTTCGTGAACTACGTGTCGGGTTATTTTTCTTCTTGTAAGCTGTTGAATATTTCAATGTCATTCCTTGTTGAAGATTAGTCATCTAACCTATTTTTTTATACCGGAATATCTATTCTCAAAAAGACTTCGTGAAAGGGCCTTTCGCACCCAACCCTATGCTGCCAAGTGCGCGCTTTTCCCCTCGTACCTCCATCTCGTGTGCCTGCCTGCGGCTGATCTTGTCCAGCTGGTGCCGCAGGGAGATGCAGTTGGCCTAACATTTTTCTGTGCATTTTCTATACAGTTTGTGTTTTTATAATGTATAATAAATCCATGATAGCCTACGGGTTAAAAAAGTTAATTATTATTAATATTTTTTGCAGCAAACTTTTACTCCAAATCTTGTGTACGCAGCAAGTTTTTTTTAACTCGTCATTTTATCTAGCTCTGGCTGCCAAGTGCGAGGTCTTTTCCCCCTCGTACCTCCATCTCGTGTGCCTGCCTGCGGCTGATCTTGTCCAGCTGGTGCCGCAGGGAGATGCAGTTGGTCTCGGCGTCCACCAGCCAGCGCCACACGTGCAGCAGCCGACGGGAGTCCGGCAGGTCCGGGTCCACCCCCTCCTCGCCCAGCCGCCGCAGGACCTCCTCCCAGTCGTCCTCATTCTGAAAGAAAAGAAATCAGGGTTAACATAACATAGGAATTTAGCACCCAGAAGGAAAGGCGTAGGCTATATAGCCCGTTACCCTGTACGCGTAGAGTGACAGATGTATACTGTGTGAAGGGAATTGAAGAAAAATTTAACTAAATGTATGATATAGGGAGGTGTCTTGTAAATATTGCATGCCACCCCCCTATATACAGTAGACGCCGCTTAATGTGATCACATCGGGACAAACGGGATTTGATAACAATAACCGATTGATTACAATACACGAAAAAAAAAGTTTAAACTAAAAGGCTATTTTTTTACATACGTATTAAAATAAAAATTAATTTTTAATTTGGAGTTGTTTTTGGAGTTTTATACTTCGCAAATGTCCTCATCAGTTAACGAAGTTGAAGTCGCAACCTTCTTGTCGATCTAAATCCATGCTTCAAAATCTTCAGCATTCTTTTCGGGTTTTTTTCGGGAAATTTACATATAAACTGATAACAATAAACGAACATTTGATTACAATAAACGATGATTTTTCAATGTATTTTGATATAAGAGGACGGGACAAGGCGATTTTGATAACATTAAACGATTGATAACATTAACCGTGATCACATTAAGCGGCGTCTACTGTATAATGAAACAGTATAGCGGCAGATGAGCCACTACCCGTCACACTCCTCTGCAATTCCACTGGGCAGGAAAACATTGCCCTGCCGCAGTGGACATTGAAGTAACTAGGGACCTTATTCCAAAGAGGTGTCTTGCACAGTAAAATAAAACAATATTCAAATGAAAATTGGAAAAAGAGCATTTTTACACAAAGTAAGAAAATGACCCCTGTAAAAAAGCTTAAGGATTAACAAATAGTTCTGAAAGAAGTCAAATAGCCTACATTCCTTTTACTTAAATACTCCTAGTAATCCTTTGAGTATGGATAGCACATGGGTAGTCAGTCAGGAAGAGGGACATATTGACACAGGGGAAAAAACAACAAACATACAGACAGAATGTAAAACAGATAAATCTCTGATGTCCAAACCTTTCGAACAAAAAAAACTTTACAACAGCAGACAACAAAGCGTTCGGACTTCTAGGCTGTTGTTGCTACTAAACCTTCCTGACCTAGCAACACCTAGATCTATTAAATGTATTCCAACAAAATCAATAACAAGAAGTGCAGCAGATGAACTGAGGTCTTCTAAAGAAAAAGGTCTTCTAAATAAACCTAGACCCAGGTAGTCTAGGATATGCTCCGGAGAGGCTGGCATAAGATGACACTTGTTTCAGGTTGGAAAAGCTTTGGATAAATTTTACGAGTTACAATTTTCTTTCTTGTTGTAATTTTATCGTATTCCTATAATGGTGAAATTTAGGGAGTGGAGTAACACGTTTAGGACTTTTTTACGGCTAAACTTTAAATGAGCACTTTTTACAGCCTTAATTCCTTTTTAGGAATAAAGGAATTTTGAAAGACGATATTTCATAATAGATAATAATATTTTAGCTTACTATGAAAGAAACCATAAGTTTTATATGAAGGCATCGCATGAAATCCACTGAATAGTGTACAATTTTTTTAAAATTTATTAATGTGCAAATACAATTATAAAACATGTATACCCAAGTATCTCACTTAATTGTTTGGCAACATTGAATAATTATTTATTTTTAAGCTGAGTTATAGATAGATTAGTCACTTGTGCATAATAAAAGGAAAAAATAAATTATAAAATAAATTCCTGACATTCCTTATTCCCAACCATCCCTGTCTATAATTCCTTCTATGTTGTAAGGAAAATTTAATCTTGTTGTTCTTGCCAAAGCAAAAAACTTGACATTTTTTGTTTACAATTCATTGGTGCAATTACTGCAAATATACAGATACTTCATTTTTTTCTAATGATTTTTACTTAATCATAAAACACTTAAAAATATTAATATGACGAAACAAAATAGATAACAATACACTAATACACCAAAAAGAATACAAAAAAAAAGAGAAGCCATAATTTCAGAATAGAAAACAAACAATGCAATTCCTTGAGAAGCCTACAAAAATCAATTGCTTTAGTTGACTAATTAGTTTCTCACATGATAGTATTACTCAAATATAGTTCGTTAGGAAAAAATCTATTTTCACTATTAAAATCTAAAATTAAATTGCTTAAGTTTTATTATAGATAGGTACTCTTGCAAAGTACCCAAATAGTCAGTTTACAATAAGTCAATAAATAACGTTTAAATTACCAACATCGTTAGTAGAAGGGTCTTTACCTTGTACTTAAGATTTATGCTTAAAAACCAAAAGGAATAATACAGTTTAGTTTTGAGAGAAGTCTTTGCTGCCTCAAAACTTAGTTTCTAACCGAGCACACTGATCAAGCAGCTTTCCTGCCGAGCATTCTTTTGCAGTGCTCGCGGGGTTCAATGAAATATAAACTTGATATTTTTTTCAAATAAAACCAGAACGTAATTGATAGAAAGCACCGTATTTTTTTAAAGAAATCTTCACTGACGGCAACCCTTTGAGATTTGTCGCAAAAATTAATTTTCTAACGAGAGCACAGTGAACGAATGTTGTTACTGACGAGCAACTTTTTAGGTTTTTAGTAGAATATAAATTACTCATTAAATAATTAAAAGTAAAACTTATGAGAACGCACCATATTTTTGAAAATATCCTCCCTTAAGTCTTCATTCTCATCATCTTTTTGAAGAGGAGCCGCCGGCAAATCATCGGACTGTTGGTTCCCCGTCGTTGTTTTCTCTTTTCTAACACAACAAAAGGACAACAAAGAGCGATGCGAGTCCGCATGGCTCGACAGATGGGTTTCCCATTTCTCGTTTTGAGTTAGCAGCCCTCAGGGAGAACCTTTCGCTTTTTCCCTTTTGTATTGTCAGAGAGCCGACCACCGACGTTTTGTGCTTCCTTCACTCCTTCCTGGGGGGTTGCCGTAAAGGGATTTTCATTGGCGACCGTACAGTGGGAAATCGCCAAAAGGTACGAAGCCGAGACAAGGCGCCAGATGGCGTTGAATTTGAATGGAGAATGTTAATAATATGAAAATAGCAAAAAACTTCGACCAATAACAAGCCAGAGATCCTTCCCCATAAAAATTTTGCTCAAACTGCAGGAAATTATTTTAAAACAAATGATTGCAAAAGTTAATTTTGTAAAAAGAACTACGTCATTTGATTTCGTAAAATACCATTTCAAAATATTTTTTTCTGATATAAAATCCCAGTTGTAAAATTTATCTGAAATTCATTGAAATGGATTTGAAATAACATGAGTTTTCAATTTTAGTGTCTACAAAACATATTTGGAATATATTTTCCGACTCTTAACTCTTTTCATACTCTACTCTGATATATTAAGTTGCCAATTCCACAATAAACTGCCAAACTTGACAAACCTACATACTGCGGGCGCAGCTAACGGTACCAGCCGCACGGCGCAATCTGTTTTTGTTTTTATTTTCGCCCGTATGGCGCGCGCGCGCTTTCCGTTTCTTTCGAGTTTGTTGCCATTTTCTCAATGTCAAATACATTTTTAAAAAAGATTATTGAACTGACCCTTGAGATTAGTTCGGATTGAATACGGATTATCGAATTTCCTTCCCCTTTCTCAGGGACAACGAGTTTCAGAAAACGAGATTTCAATACACAAAAAAAAAAAAAAAAAAAAAAAAGGAACTCGAACGTTTTTATCCGTTTAGTGTGTTATTCTTTATTGTTTAGGAGCAAAACTTTTCACGCCTATCAATAGAGTTATGACGAATTGTGACGGTAAAAATAGTGAGCTACTGTTGTATAAATTGGAGTTGCTAAAGTATGAAACTAATTTAATATGTTGCTCTTTTTACATAATTTTTTTCCAATTTAACCTGACCAGAATAGTTTCAGTATCTAACTTTTCGTCTATGAAATCATTAAATTTTCGTAACGCTTATTTACACGTCTATTTTTATTGAAAAAGTATTATTACATTAAGAAATTAGGAGGGTTTTAACTAACTACAAAAGGTCTGTAACAGTGAGTGATTTATCGCAATTTTTTTGAAAACAAAAAAAAACTAAAGAATAGACGTCTGTCCGAACGTCACCCACTTTCCTATATCCTAAACTACAAATATCACATAGAAGTAAGAAATGTGATAACACGTTAAAAATTTAGCGCATCGAAATTCGAAATTAAAAGATATTGAAATATTCAGGAAAAAAATTCGAAGTACTTCAATTATTAAAAAAAAAAAACGGCTTTTATGCCAGTTTAAAAAGCATCAAAAGTCAATTTTTATTGGAATTAAATCCTCATTTACGCTCGCAACAATAGCACGAGAAACTTTATATTAATTAGAGATCTAAAGTAATTTTATGTATATGATACAAGTCGGTTTGAAAATACAGAAACGTCTGGTTATCTTAACATTTTTTAACTAGTATAAATCACCGATAAAGTGATATAAGCTGTATATATAAGTTTGTATACATAAGATTGTATATGATACATTGTATATAACATTGTATAGATACTAGTTGGTCACATAATATCTGGTTTGTGTGTTTGTTCAGAGACCCGCTTATAATCCTTCGTCAAGTAAGACACAAAAATCGCCGAAAAAACGTTGAAAATATCACTTACTTCAATCAGTTTTCGGGGCGGTAATGTTGTCCTTTTTCTCTTCCAGATAACCATGGCACAACTGAATGTAATTTCAACGCTTCGAAAGACACACGAACCCCGTAATTATAGCACTTATGACGACTTGACTCCGAGTACTTTCATTTCGATTTTTCGAGTCTCGTGTTTGTTCCTTATCTTTTCGAAATACATGAGGGCGATGAGTGACGCACTTCTATTCGCTTTTACGAACCTCTTGACGACACTATGCTAATCTTTCATCTCACAATATAGAAGCAGAAGCATTTTTATTAGTGTACAAATACTGTGCGCAAGTGCAGAAAATAAGCAGTTTTCTATAAATACTCGTAACTGCTTTTAAAATCGAATATTTGATTTGAAATAAAAAAAATTATGAAATTAAATTTTTTCAGTATGTCAAATGACTAGAAGCATTCTTAAGGGGAGCGGACACCCCCATTCCCTTTCCTACCTCGATCGGGCTGGCTAATGCTAAGTCTATGGGGGAAAAATGGTTTTTGTTCCAAAAAAAAGCAAAGAAATTATAGGAATATTTTGATGCGGTTTTTTTAAAATTCATAAAACTCCAATAAAGGTGTGCTTTTAGATGTTATTTTTTTAAAAACGCTATTTACTTTTTTTTAATCTAATTTTTTTTCGATTAAAAAAAAGTAAATAACGTTTTTAAAAAAATAACCTCTAAAAGCACACCTTTATTGGAGTTTTGTGAATTTTAAAAAAACCGCATCAAAATATTCCTATAATTTCTTTGCTTTTTTTTGGAACAAAAACCATTTTTCCCCCATAGACTTAGCATTAGCCAGCCCGATCGAGGTAGGAAAGGGAATGGGGGTGTCCGCTCCCCTTAATAGTGTGCGCAAGTGCAGGAAATAAAAAGTTGCTATTAGTACATAAAAACTTCTTAAAAAATTTTGTAGGCTAAAATTCGTATGAAATCTATTTTAAGCAGTTTGTCAAATAACTAAAATGTTTTGTAAATTTCAATTACAATAATAGGCTCTTATTGCTTTTGCGAACTTCTTAACGACACAAAGCTAATCTCTAATATAACAATATATAGAAGCATTTTTACTTATGTAGAAATAGAGTGCGCAAGTGGCAAGTGCAGAAAATTAGCAGTTTTCAATTTATACCCATAATGTTTTTTAAAATGATAATTTTTTGGCTAAAAATTGCATGGAATTAAGTTTATACGGTTTGTCAAATGACTATAAGGTTTCGTTAATTTTAATGAAAAAAATTAGGCTTTTTTCGCTTTTACGAGCTGCTTGACGACACAATATAGAAACATTTTGATTAATGTACAAATATTGTGAGTAAGTGCAGAAAATAGGCAGTTTTCTATAAATACTCGTAACTGCTTTTAAAATCGAATATTTGAGAAAAAATTATGGAATTAATTTTACATAGTTTGTCAAATGACTATAAGATTTCGTTAATTTAATTAAAAAAAATTGGCATTTTTTTTCGCTTTTACGAACTTTCACAGAGGCTCTCATATATAGTGTAGAAATTTTGCGCGCAAGTGTAGAAAATAAAAACTGCAAAAATTACCCATATAATGTGTTTTGAAATAAGGTTATGTTAATTTAAATTATCGTCGGACTAGAGCTACACGAGGGCTAATGGTGACAGGAGTCGTAATTTAGAACCACAGTCAAGTGACAAGCCTGACACCTGATGAGTAGGCACCCAACGCAACCGTTAAGGGCGACTTCGTACTCAGCTTTGGGACTTTGAGAATAATAACGTGCACGGGGTAATATTCGTAGGTCATTTTTTTTTTGCTGCACGGGCCGTTTATATAGGCTGACAAATTTGGTGATGCCCAGAACCGAACAAGTGCATAAAATTAAAAGTTATTATTAATACTCATAATTACTTTTAATATAAAAATAGATTTGGGGCAAAATTTGAGGAAATATATTTCATAAAATTTTTTGTCCAATGACCAAACAGTTTTGATTTATTTTTAACAAGAAACTAGAGATGTGTAACACTACCCGACTTTCAGTTACAGCTCAATAAATCAATACACACATTTTAAGGTAATTTCAATGAGTTTAAAATCTTTAGAGTTCATGTTCTAAGAGTTCTATTCCCCTTGAATATGAGTAATTTTCTACAAAACCTTTATTTGACCTCCGACAGATATACTACAGAAACAATGTGTACCAAATTTGAAGTCTTCGTCGAATTTGATTTGTAATCAATCAGTAATTTCGGGGGCTGGGGAGCCCAGTCGGTTAGGCACTCGCCCAACATGCGAAGGGTCCCAGGTTCGGGTCCAGGCCTCGCCAAAATAACTGCCGACCTATAAACGGCCCGTGACGCCAAAAATGTCCGACGATACCCCGTGTAAGGAAGTGCACGTTAAATATCCTTCACAGTCCCAAAGTTAAGTACGAAGTAGCCATTAACGGTTGCGTTGGGTGCCTATTCAGATGTCGGCTCGTCACTTAAATTGACTGTGGATCTAAAATACGACGCCCTATAAACGTCGCTAGAGTAGCTCCAATGCGACGTTAATTCAAACCAAACCCAACCTAAGAATCAGTAATTTCTCATAAAGAGCAGGCAAAAGCTTTATTACATTGTTTCTCAAAAAGTTATTAATTAGTAATTAGCTAAATATATTATATGTGTTTTAAACAGTCTTAAGTAGTTTGCAAAATACATTACAACACTGAAGTCTGAAACTACAGTAATGCAATAATAATAATGTAATGCTGTGATATTATCCTTTATTTTCCCTTCTTTTGACACTGTACTACATTATAAAAAAAATAATAATTGAAGAGCTTAGTGGAAGAACGTGCTAAGTGACAAAAAGGTGAAAACGAGAAAATGAGGTTTAAGTTTTTCGTGTTCACTGAGATCTGTAGAAAACTGAACTTGTCGAGCATAGGTTAGGTTTTGAATTATCGTCGCACTAGAGCTACACGAGGGCTATTGGCGACGGGCGTCGTATTTTAGAACCACAGTCAGGTGACGAGCCCACACCTGAATAGGCACCCAACGCAACCACTTGTCGAGCATAAAAAAATATACTTTACAAAAAGTTTACGAAAAGGGGAATCTTGTTATCTTTAAAGGAATGGCATGTTCATTGACACATTTTTTTTTTTTTTCAGAAATGACACTTATCACGTTCTTCCACTAAGCTCTTCAATTGGTCACCCTTGTAATATATATTTTTTTAATGCTCAAATAGACTTCAACCAAAGACATCAAAATTGAGTAATTTAAGAAGACAAAAATCAAAACACTCCCGAAAAGGAAAATTTTAAAATTTACTGCTTTATTTATCTGTTTTCTTGAGTAAAGACTGATTTATATCGAGGGGGCAAGAAAACGCGCTTGCTCGTGCAATGACGTCACGCTTGCTCGATGATGCAATCCGCGTGCGTTTTTGCGAGTGACTCTGATCGCTTGATAGCATTTACTCTAATTAGACCTTTTTACCTACTCACTTCCTACAATACATTTAGCTTAAAAAACAAGGAGTGATGGAAAAAACGGACAGTCATTTCCACTTAACTGTATTCCATTCAAAAAAGAAACTACTGAAAAAAAGGTAATGGTATTCGTTTCCGGCTGCCTATTTCTAGCCTACTTTTGGAGCTTTAACACACCCGATAACGCCTCGTAATTTAGAACCCTGGTCAAGTGACGAGGTCGACTCCTGCGCGGTCACCCAACGGAACTTCGAGCGGCATCGTAAGCTGACGCCGTCTGGACTTTGAACTCTACAGATCTAACGAGCACGTCTGTCCTCACTACTGAATAAGAGTCGGTTAGGCATTCGCCTAGCATGCGGAAGGTCCCAGGTTCGGATCCGGGCATCGACAAAATAACTGCCTGTCTATAAACGGCCCGTTCAGCCAAAAATGTCCGACGAATAATACCCAGAGTAGAGATAGTGCACGTTAAATACGGTCCAAAGTACCGACGCTGCGTGCGATGTCCTTAACTGTTGCGCTGGGTGCCTACTCAGGTGTCGGCTCGTTACTTGACAGTGGTTCTGAAATGCGGCGTCCATCACTCCGATTCCGATCAATGTAACAAGAAAGATGATAGTAAAATTTTAATGAATCAGCCAAAATTAGCAATAAAATCAAGTGCAATCATGCATAATAATTTTCGCAAAGGGCGCCCAAGGTCTGTTGCTTCTATAGTCTGTGTTTTCTTAGACCAGGCCCTGATTACAAGGGATCTGCATTAACTAATGTTGCAGAATTAAATATTTAAAGGGGTTCAATACCCAAAAATCGGTGAAAAAATCAAAACAAAAATTATTGGCTTTACAACCTTTATTAAGCCCATTTCACACCTGCACATCTACTTGCAACTGCAATTCGCAACTTGTGCTAACCTGGTTTTTCGGGTTCCACAAAAAATTATTTATCTCACAATTTGGCAAGTTTCATCTTTTAGAAAGCAAACTTTAATCAAACTATCGGCATCGTTTGCATCAAACAGAAATTTATGTTTCCGAACTTCCTTAATTAGATCAATTTCCATTTTTTCCATTCATTTACTACCCATTTTTAATTGCGCAGATTTTTGTAAGCAAGGAAAGTTGGCGTCGTAAAAAGTAAACAAACAACCAGTTGGCGAAGTCTAGTTCGCCACAATGCAGCCAACGAAATCCTGAGTTCTGATTGGCTAAGGATACATGCAACTGCGATTTTTTCGCGCTTGCAGGAAAAAATCTCACGAACTGAGTGCAACTTTTTAATGCACGGTGTCCTATGGGAGTTGCAGGTAGTTGTGACAAGGTGTGAAATGGGCTTTAATAATGTCACAAAGTATCAAGACGATTGGAAAACTATTTTTGACATTAAAAGCCATTTTAATGTCATGGCTTCGTAAGGAAATGGGTTAACAATAAAAACTTTAAATGCGTTTTTCTCAGAACTTGATTTTTTGAACTTCGATGTACCTTTTCTCAAAAACTATGCTATGTTTTCTCGGAAACTTTTTTTTATATGATGTAATACATAGTATAGATTAATCTGAGGTTATAAATTTTAATAAAACTAAAGTGAAAAAAAAATTATGGGGCAAAAAAATGAAAAATTTAATGAATTTTTGGGTACTTTAAAACTTATTTTATTTAAAAAAAAATCTAACAGTTATTTAGAAAAAACTTTTAACTTCAGATTAATATATAAGGTTGGTATAACACACACAGAAAATTTTAAGATGATCTGATCAGTAGTTATTTTGAAAAGGTACATTGCAATTGGCCAATTTAAGATTACCGATATACAACATACTGAACCCCCTTAACCCTATCAGTACCAGTGATGCCAATGGGGGACATTCACGCCATATCCACCTGAGCATCAACTCCAAATCGCTATGGGGAAAAAAGCAGTTAGACAGGTTTGAGCAGTAGGAAAACATTACCACGTGTTTCGATAGCCGTATAAGATAACATTAGCATGTGTGTTCGAGAGCTGATGCATAACAAACCGCGTGACATCACATGAATGTTCCCCATTGGCATCATCATGTTTCGGATCATAATTTTTTAAAAAAAGTAATGGACTTACATCTGTGGCGTCTGCCACTGCTCTTTGTGTTAGTGGTGGTGACGTCACAACAGGCCAGCACATAGGCAAGCCAGTGCCAGGAATCTGGCAGCAGGAAGAGAAGAAGGAGAACAACAACTTGTCTCGAGGCAGATTCTCTCCGGCTCCTTCGAACTTGTGTTGCTAGGGCTGTAGGGAGCCTAGTGGTCAAAGGGTCTCAGCTTGAGATCAGAAGGTTGAGAGTTCGAGACCCGGTCGCCACTGAAGACCTACCGAGTATATGCGGAGTACGTGCTCGTAAAATCTGTTGGGTCCGAAAGTCCTGTGGTCGGTCATTGCGCAGTTCACCATGGGTACAGGTTCCTGGAGAAAATTTCCCTCCCCTTCAGGGACATGTCTAAATTGTGGAGGTGGCGACAGATGGCAACATCTGTCATATGTGTATGTGTGTGTCTTGTGTTGTCCTACTTGACGATGGCTTATAAGCGGGTCCTTGCGACCAAGCACACAAGCCTGAAAATATATGTCAAACCAACCAACCAAACTTGTGTTGCTGCTACTGCATCTTTATTTTCCTAAACCTTTTTCCAATTTAAAATCTTAATATTGTAAACAACTTGTAAATTATAATCATGTATTAAACAGTTAGTGTTATTAAGGAATTACTCTGGATACAATCATTCCGACAATACTACATTGATGACTGGACTATAGTGAACACGCAACCATGCAGGACAATAACAACGTGGTACCCGCTGCATCCATCGCTCGTGTGGCAGTGAAGGCCCCACCTTTCTGGCGAGGAAATCCAGAAATATGGTTCCGGCAAATGGAAAGCCAGTTCGTTCTAGCCGGAGTCACCGTGGAACTGACGAAATTTCATCACGTGGTGTCCGCCCTGCAACCCGAAGAGCTTGCCATCGTCGGCGACCTCGTCATGAATATTCCAGCTGAAAACCCTTATACGACCATTCGAGATCGATTGTGCAACCAGTACGCCGACACAAAAGAGGAGCAGCTTCGGGACCTGATCTCCGGGATGCAACTGGGCGATAAGAAACCTTCAAGACTACTTCTGGAGATGAAAGGAAAAGCTGGCACAATGGCTGAAGATCTTTTGAAGACCCTGTTTATGCAACGCCTCCCGCCTCATGTCCAACAGATTTTGGCCATTTCCAACGACAGGTTAGAAAAGCTGGCTGAAATAGCAGATGGCATCATGTCGTTAGCAGGTGGAGTGGCAGTACACGAGATCAAGGGACCAGTAAACCAAGTTCCCCAACAGACCGGGTCGCTGGAAGAACCATCACTGCGCTCCATGCTGATAGAAATAACGGCCAGACTAGATCATCTTGAGACTCGTTCCCGGAGCAGGTCGAGGGATCCATGGAGAGGAAACAATCGTCAGCGTTCCTCCAGCCGCCACCGGGACTCCAGCGGCCAGCGTTCATCGCATTGCTGGTACCACCAAAGATTTGGGGAGAAGGCCTCCAACTGCAAACCCTCTTGTACCTGGAAGCAGGAAAACTAAAGAGGCCGTCACTCGCTCTAGAGGGTGACGGCAGGGTGGAGATACATCGTTTATTCCTGAAGGACAAGTCCACTGCATCACAATATCTTATCGACACTGGAGCCGATGTTTCAGTAATTCCTCCTACAGAAGCCGAAAAACGCCACCCTCCCGCCAAACTCCAGTTGTTTGCAGTTAATGGGTCCCCTATCACAACCTATGGTAAGAAGCTCTTACAGTTGGATTTAGGTTTACGCCGAGAATTTCACTGGCCTTTTATCGTCGCCTCGGTGTCTCAACCCATCATCGGCTCTGACTTTTTACGTCATTTTGGTCTACTCATCGACATCCGCCATGGTTTATGATTGATCCCCTTACCCACCTCAGGTCAACAGGAAGGGTTAGTGAAAACGAATCTCCAGGAATCAAATCCATCTGTGAGGACACCAAGTTTCATGCCCTTCTGTCACAATTCCCGTCAATCATGGTAGCGGGTACAGACACTCGACAAGTGAGGCACGACATCAAGCATTGTATACAGACGACAGGGCCGCCAGTCTTCTCCAGACCTCGAAGACTTCCGCCTGATAAACTGGCAGCAGCAAAGCGAGAATTCCAGTTTCTGGTCTCGACGGGGGTATGCAGGCCGTCAAAGAGTTGCTGGGCATCGCCACTTCACATGGTGCCCAAGAGTAATGGGGATTGGCGTCCCTGCGGAGATTTCCGGAAGCTGAATGGCATTACAGTACCCGACAGATACCCAGTGCCCCATATACAGGACTGCCTGCAGGTATTGGAGGGAAAAACAGTTTTTTCCACCCTGGATCTAGAGAAGGCATACTTCCAGATACCTGTACGAGAGGAAGATGTCCCCAAAACAGCTGTTGCAACACCATTTGGACTCTTCGAGTTTCTATATATGCCTTTTGGACTCTCGAATGCAGCCGCCACATTCCAGCGTTTTATTCACCATGTTTTAGGAGACCTCGAATTCTGTGTCCCCTATTTTGATGACGTGTTGGTAGCATCACAGAATGAAGACCAGCACTACGAGCACCTCAGGCAGGTATTCCAGCGCTTTCAAGAGTACGGAGTGATCCTCAATGCCTCCAAGTGTGTCCTCGGCAAATCACAAGTAAAATTCCTAGGACACACTATCACCTCTGAGGGTATCATGCCTCTGTCTGAAAAAGTCTCTGCCATGGTGGAGTTCCCTAAACCTGACACCATCCGAGAGCTGCGTCGCTTCCTTGCAATGATAAATTTCTACCGTCGTTTTCTTTCGCATGCAGCAAGCACACAGGCACCTCTGAACTCAATGCTGAAGGGCAGCAAGAAGAACGACAGAACACCTATCGTCTGGACAGAGGAGGCAAGCATAGCCTTTGAAGAATGCAAGAAGAGCCTAGCTGATGTTGCTACACTGTACCATCCATCACAAGATGCCAAAATCGCCATCGTGGTGGATGCTTCAGATACAGCCATGGGTGCTGCCCTGCACCAGCAAGTCGAGGGAAGTTGGCAGCCGCTGGCTTTCTACTCAAAAAAGCTATCCCCAGCTCAACAGAGGTACAGTGCCTACGACAGAGAACTCCTCGCAGCATACATGGCTATCAGGTACTTCAGGCACATGGTTGAAGGCCGCCCCTTCACATTGTTTACCGACCACAAGCCCCTGATTTACGCATTCCAGCAAAAGGAGGACAAATGCTCACCTCGACAGACGCGTCAGCTAGACTACATTGGTCAGTTTACAACTGACATCCGCCATCTCAAGGGGACAGACAATGTGGTAGCAGACGCTCTCTCCAGAATAAACATTGACGTAATCAACACCCCCTCACCTATCAACTTCCAACAGATGGCTGCAGAACAGGCTGCTGATGTGGAGTTGAAGAACCTCTTAGAAGACCCTAGCACATCATCCCTGGTGTTAAAGTCACTCCCAATTGGACAACCCCCAGTATCTCTCTACTGTGACATTTCAACAGGCAACATTCGTCCTTTTGTGCCAGACACTCTTCGTCTGGAGGTCTTCACTAACCTGCACTCCCTGTCCCACCCTGGCATTCAAGCATCAGTTAAGTTAGTTAGTGAAAGATATGTCTGGCCTTCAATGAAAAAGGACATTACATCATGGGCGCGTACATGCCTGAATTGCCAGAAGTCAAAGATTTCCCGACACACCAGAAGCTTGATTGGGAATTTTGTACCACCAAGTGCGCAATTTGATCACATCCATATAGATCTGGTTGGGCCTCTTCCACCATCGGAAGGTTTCCGCTACTGCCTTACGTGTGTTGACAGATTTTCAAAGTGGCCTGAGGCATTCCCCTTGGTAGACATAACAGCTCAATCAGTTGCTAGGGCACTCTACGCTGGCTGGATTGTCAGGTTCGGACCCCCTCTAAGGATGACGACCGACCAAGGAACGCAGTTTGAGTCATCGCTCTTCGATGCCATAACCAAGTTCCTCGGCACCAACCGACTTCGTACTTCACCATACCATCCGGCAGCCAACGGCCAGGTCGAGAGGCTGCACAGACAGCTGAAGGCAGCAATAATGGCACATGGAAACCTTCAGTGGACAGCAACTCTGCCCACTATCCTACTGGGTTTCCGAGCTGCCTGGAAGGAGGATTTGGGAGCAACGACAGCCGAGATGGTGTATGGGAGCCCGATTCGCCTTCCAGGAGAGTTTCTCACGCCTGCCTCCAGTCCCGCTGATCCAACCACATTTGTGGGGAAGTTGCGTGAGGCCATGCAGCAGCTGACGCCAGCTCCAACGCTGCCACATCGCGACCAAACCATATTTGTCAGCAAGGATTTGGAGACCTGCAGTCACATCTTCCTGCGGACAGATTCTTTAAAGCGGAGCCTTCAACCTCCATATGAGGGCCCCTTCAAGGTGATGGATAGGGGCAACAAGGTCATCAAAATTTTAAAGAATGGATCAGGGTGCACAGTAAACATCGATCGTGTAAAGCCAGCATACATAGCGAGGGAGGAAGGTGATTATGCCACTGGAGAGAGGCGATCAAAGGCATCGGCTTGCGAGCAACAACACAAGAGCCCACAGTTATCTGGCGACCTGCAAACTTGCCCCAACAATCAAACAGCTATAAAGACTCGTTCTGGAAGAACTGTCCGTTTTAATTCGAAATATTTGTAGTCTCGCTATCACTGGAGGGGGGCTCCTGTGGCGTCTGCCACTGCTCTTTGTGTTAGTGGTGGTGACGTCACAACAGGCCAGCACATAGGCAAGCCAGTGCCAGGAATCTGGCAGCAGGAAGAGAAGAAGGAGAACAACAACTTGTCTCGAGGCAGATTCTCTCCGGCTCCTTCGAACTTGTGTTGCTGCTACTGCATCTTTATTTTCCTAAACCTTTTTCCAATTTAAAATCTTAATATTGTAAACAACTTGTAAATTATAATCATGTATTAAACAGTTAGTGTTATTAAGGAATTACTCTGGATACAATCATTCCGACAATACTACACATCTATTAGGATTAATAAAAAATATTTTCCAATTGAAAAAAAAGTTCGAAGAATCGAATGATGTGCGTTCTGATATCATAAATGGCTATAGAACGATCAGAAAAAAAAATCAAAGATGATGGTGCCAAATTGTCATTGGGATTGAAAGGGTTTTAAAACAATCTTGATTTCAGAGTGCTACGAATGTTGACCAAAAGACAAAAAAAAAAAAAAAAAGACCGAGCAGAAGCGTGAAAAAACAAATTGGGTTTATTTTCCAGGTCACCTGCAACTCAAAATGTGACATTAAACTCTACACGCGAAGGTTACTTCTGGTTTGGCGTAGAATATCGAATCTTTTTGTTTTACACCTCGACAGGTGATCAAATAATCTATGATAGAATAAACTGTTCCTTAGATTTTAGTTAAGACTTTCAGAGACAAACTTATTTCGAGTATAATTATTTGGTTCTTTAAATGACGTTTTTTTAAGTGCATTTTACAAAATAAAATTCATTGCGCCCTGAAAATATTTTTGTGTGTGTGCTAGAAACTAAAAAAAAAACGCATTCCACGGATAGTACTGGGAACTTGTATACTAAATTTGAAACCTGTATCTCTTTTCGTTTTCAGCAATACCTTTAAAACTAAAAAATCTCTATGGGAGGTACCCTTTGCTCATGCGCGATTTTCTCGAAAATCTTATTATAATATTCCGATAAGTACTACAAAAAAAACCGACCTTAAGTTTGCAGTATACAAATGTTCTACGAGAAAAAGGGTAAATAGTTCCCATTTTCGATTGCGAGAATCGCATAAAAAAAGGTGTTTCACATTCAATAAACAATTTTATTTGCTATTTCAAGACATAAATTTATAATTTTTATTTGTTTAGCTTCTGTTAGAGTGCAATTTTAATTATTTTTTCCTTCGATTTTGACGTAACAGGGCGCACGAATATCAGGGTCAAAGGAGCAATCAGATCAGGCGAAATTTCGGCTCCAGCAGCGTTGTTACATTTCTCTGCTGCAAACTTAAGGTCGGTTTTTGTATAGAACTAGGAACTCATGTACTTCATTTGAAGTCCGTAGAGCTCTTTTTTATCGAGCTGTAAAATGGTTTCAGACAGACAGACTAATTATTAAAAAAAACCTTTCACACAACCAGCACACACAACACAAAATCTCCTTTTCGGATTTTCGACCCTATCGCCACTCTTTCATTATTATTATTATCTTATGGTTCACATCAGGTAATTGAAAGTAAAAAGTCTAAGCTTCTTGTTTTTCTTTCTAAAAGTTAAACCTCTAATGCATACTGTTACCGTTTGGTAACTAGTAACATAATCCACTTTATTCTATTAAATTAGAGCTCCTCTAAGACAAATCTGTGTTTTTTTCATCTATTACATTTCATTTTTTTGTTTTTTTGTTTTAGTTACTAATAATCCTCATAGATGACAGTAGTAAAAGTGTATTCAAAATTAGAGTGAGGTTATTAACTTTTGTGAAATTACGTTTTAGGCAGAATTTAAAGAAAAAAATAGTAGTACTAAATACTAATAAATTGTTTTGAAAAATTAATCATAGTTAAAGGGTTATTTTGAAATATTTTTAGCATTTTTCTAATCATTATTATCAAAATTGGAATTTTGCAGTTGGTTTTTGTCATATCGAAAAAATTTAAAAATTTTAATTATTTAAATTCTAATGCAGTTAAATTTTGTTTAGTATTTTTCCCATAATGTGTTGGTAATAAAGATACATATATATTTTTTGGGGATGAAAATAAAAATCCATGCATTAGAGGGTATAACCTTTCAGTCCCAATGGACCCAATGACAATTTGGCATCATCATTTTAGAATTTTTTTCCGATCGTCTGTAACCATTATGATATCAAAAAGCACAATATTCGTTTTTTCAAACCGTTTTCTAATAGAATATACTTTTTATTAATCCCAAGTCAGCCCCATTGTTGACTTTAATTATGATCAAAAACATGATGATGCCAAATGGCATCACTGGGACTGAAAGGGTTAAAAAGCTTTTATTATCAGTCAGTTGCTGCAAAAAATTCTAAAGTTATGTCATATGAAATATAGTAATAAAATATAGTGACTTATATCTAAATACATGGGTCAGTAGTGAGTGTTATAATCATTATAATCAGGTGAAACACGGAAATACATCACACCCACGATTTTATAAGAAGAAACAAGTCTTTATAGTACTACAAATATTGTTAATTTATTTAGTGGTATTAAAAAATTAGGATATATTAAACAAAATGTCAAACATTAGTGAAATTTTAATTTCTTTTATTTTAAATTTCAAGTAAATATGTTAAAAGGGTATGTCAAATTAAAGGAACAGAAAACTGTGCAAAAATTTTAATTTAATTCAATTTTTTTCATCAACTTCAATTTTTTTTTAATTATACAGTATTACGCTACGATGTAGGCTGATTAGCGTTTTGATAAGTTAATCAACCTAAAATTCTCTTAAAACAATAAAATACATATTTAAGTATTTCACAGTCATAAACAGTTTGATAGGGAATAGTTATATGTCAGTAGCACTGCTACCTAATTGTACTGTCACCTATTGGCAGTTTAAGGTATGCTTTCTATTGCTTTGTAGATGAAGACTGGAGTGTCTCTATATAGTAGAGGCTTGTTACTTCCTGAAAACGACTTTCAAAACTGTTTGCAAAAGTGAAAAAACAAATAACAATAACAATTAATTAATTCCATTAAGCTAACGCGATCAAGTTGCCAGATAAGTAAAAATTTGTAAGTCGATTTTTTCACTCACCCTAATGCACAATTACAATTAAACTACTTCATTAAAGTTTCAATGGAATATTTTCAATAAAAATAAAATTTTTGTGATAAATATTATGAGTATAAAGAATCTGTTAATGTATTTTATGGAAACCGTTTATACGGACAAAGTTGCGGGCGTGGATAGTGTTGTGCTCCACGCTTTTGGAACTATCTGACTGTTCTATCCCACCTGTCTCTACTTATATTTGTCTTCTTTTTATTATTGTTTTTTAATTATTTTTTTGTACTGGTCACACGACAACAACAACTACAATGTATTTTATAGCAATTTTAAAATTTCAAGTAGCCCAAAAGATGGCGCTTCAAATATTTTTTTTTTCAACTGCGTACTAACACTTACAACTTTTGTATTTGATTCGAAAAAATTAATGTAGAAAGTAAGAAAGGAACAGAAAGTATCACAAACAAAAACTTTCTTTCAAAAAAATGGGCAAACTTTACACAATATTTCAGATTGTAACAAGTAAAATATGTAACAATAAATTACTGGTTGTTCAATATGGAACGTAAAAAAGGTCTGAAAAATTTTTTAATTTAACTATTGTAACTATATTTTTCATAGCTAGTGACCTTATCTTCCACCTAGGAAATGGAATTAAGATTCATTATCACCTGCTACTAGGATAAATACATATCGCGTGTTGATTCAGGCAAAGTTTTGTTTGACCAGCAACACCATCATTCGGCAACCTTCATCGAACAATGTCTGTAAATTACAAATATTTAGAATAAAAGTGTGAAATAACTCCTTAACCTTCTTTATGAAGAATAATTTATTATTTCCTACGAAGGCAGAATATTTTCCTTTATTAAATTTGTCCTCTTGGTAATGGGAATGTTTCAGATGATGTAACGCTCTTGTTTTTTTTTTCTATTAGTATGGAATTTTATTGGCGGCTTCGGTTGATGATATGTAAATGACCGATATAGATAAAGAAAAGAATGCTTCTTTCTATGCGAGCTTTCTTCAACAAATGTTTTGAACAACCAGCTGTACAGAAAGAAGTTGTCATTTAAAAACAATTTAAAAAGTAAAATAATAGAAGAAAACACATTTTCGAATGGCAAAACCAAAGTCATTCCAAGCAAAAAAAAAAAAAAAAAAAAAATGCAACAAACCAAAACAGTTTTATTAAATATATTGACCTGAAATTCTTCATGCTTGTATTTTTCGATGTTAAAACATTGATTTTAGCTATTTATAACAAATAAAGCTTTGAAACAATTATAATTATCGTAATTTTTTCATAAGTTATGATTTCAATTTTTTTCTCTAATGTATAGTAAAAAAAATTAGATTTTTTTTTCTGATTCTTTCCATTTCATTCTTGATTTATAATGAATCTATTTCAAAACATTTTGACTTTTAGAATTAAAAATAAAAAGTTAAGACGGAAAGGGTAACAAAACTAGGCAGTGTGTAGTGGTTTTCGGCTGCCTATTTTTAGCAACCATTAAAGATTTAACACAGCCAGTAATGATTCGTAACTAAGAACCCTGTTCAAGTGACGAGATCGACACCTGAGCGGGCACCCAGAGGAACTTCGAGCGACATCGTAAGCTGACATCGTTGGGTTTTTGGACTCTACAGATTTAACGAGCACGTCCTATAGGAATAGAGATCGGAGATCGACTTAGAACTTTGTAGCCTCGACGCGGAGCGTCTTTACTACACATCGAAATAGTCCCAAATGGGGCGAAACGTTAGTAGGGTTCAAAAGAGCCAGGCGAACCGGCTGGTCTAAGAACGGGAAAAACGAGGAACTCACGAGCCGAGAGTCCGAACTAAGGCTCAAAGAGCGCTAGAAAGGCCGACATCTTGTCTGCCTTGGTGGTGGTAGTGGCAATGGCCGCAACTCTTTTCCGGAAGACCGCAAGGTCTCCGAAGACGTCTGCTATGGCGTCTTTGATTGTCCGAAGCGCGTCCAATAGGGAGGTAGCATCCTCTCCTTCCTGGGGGCTGGACCTGGGCTGCTGCTGCCGCCTGGCGGCGTAGTCTGGAAGCTTCCTTTTGGGGAGCTTTGGTTTCTCTGGACAGGTCGCTGAGGAACTGAGGTGGGGCCCACAACAGTTCGCACTAGAGCCGTTCGCACAGCGTCGGGTTTGAATATCATCTCGGGTGGGGCACGCACGAGAGTCGTGGCCGAGGCCACAATAGCGGCACTTGGGGCCCATGTGGCAGAGACTGCTCACATGAATTATAGGAATATTTTGATGCGGTTTTTTTTAAATTCATAAAAATCCAATAAAGTAGTGCTGTATAAGGTTATTTTTTTTAAAAAAGTTATTTCCTTTTTTTTTAATCTAAATTTTTTTCTATTAAAAAAAGGCAAGTAACGTTTTTAAAAAAAATAACCTTATAAAGCACTACTTTATTGGACTTTTATGAATTAAAAAAAAACCCTCATCAAAATATTCCTATAATTTCTTTGCTTTTTTTTTTTGGAACAAAAACCATTTTCCCCCCCCCATAGACTTACCATTAGCAAGCCCGGTCGAAGGAGGACCGGGTCTGGGGGTGATGAGCAGCCTTAACCACTCAGTAACGGACTGGCCACTACGCAAAGTGTTTCCCCTTATTGTTTTAAGCATTGTATAAATAAAATTGAAATCGCCCAGAAGGTGGAATTGAACCACTCTGACTCTCGTCAGCTACGGGTTTGAAGCCCGCACACCGGACCACCGAAGATCATCTGGGCAGAATTCAGTAGTCCGCGAAGTTATTTATAACTAAGAAAAAATAAGGTTTTAAAAATAGTGGTAAAATTTGAGTTGGCTCCAGATACTTATAAGATATTTTTAGCAGTTTATTTTAACTGTTACTTTTGAACTTTATTAAAAATCTCTCACTTCGGTATGCGAAAAAATGCGTCTAAGTAAGATATGAAAGTACAAACATGCCATAATTTAAGTTAAAGGTTAAACGAGCTGTAGAAGAAAAACTATCAGAATTGTGCCCACTTAATTGTAGTTAAAGTGAAATAATACGAAAAATACTTTTTAGTATAAATGATCTGAGCATAATTGAATGTTAAACTTTTCTTCAGTATTTATTTAAGAACAATTTTAAACTTCCAATATCCCAGTAGGTGGCGCTTTAAAACAATTTCAAAGTAAATACTAAAGAATATGAACTTTTATATTTGACAAGCAAAAAAGTAACGTTTAAAGGCATAGAAAGTGCTAAAATCAAGAGCATTCTTTCATAAACAAAGCATCATTCCTACTTTTTCGAAGATTTCCTAAAAAGGAGATAACTTGTAACTTAAATAAGAGGAATATGTTTAACGGGAATGAAGTCACATTCCAATAAGTATACGAATATAAACAGTAGAAATGGAGGAATTTAGACAAGAAAACGGTGAGATTGAGACATCGATTTAAAATAATACATACAAGAGATACATGGCCATCTAAGAATAGTCAGGTGTTGATGTATCGATCTGACATGCAGGTCGTATTTAAATATCTGCGTCGTGATGGAGCGTCCTTAAACGTTTAAACTTCTGCCCAGCAAAAATTTTATAATCCACAATATGTCTGTGATTTTAATTCTTCTGCTAATGACATATATTGACATACTCTTTAACTCAGCTCTCAACTTAAATCAGCGCCATCTGACAGCCGGTCTTAAAGGTATAAGATATTTATGTTATTTTCTAATTAAATAATAGATTTAAGTTAAACGATACTAATTCGGCATTGGGCTTAACATGTACTAAATAATAGATAGTTACGAACCGACATACGAGATACAATACAAAAAATACAATTAGTATTGAGATGAATGTTGCAATAATCGGTTGAAATTAATATTTTTTAATTATAATTTTTAATGACTAAATATTTTTATTTATTTTTTGTTTTATAAAATATTTTAACTTTTTACTACTCTTCCACGGAGAAATTCCTAAAGAAACAATATTCCTAATAGGAGTGACGTTCTTTACTGTATCAGCTCTTAAACTACAGGGACCTGGAGACTATCTCCTTTCTCCTTCAGGGACAAGTCCAAATCGCGGAGGTGGCAAAAGATGGCAACATCTGTTATGTGTTGTGTCTGTCTTACGTGACGAAGGTTTTTAAGAAATACTATTAACAAGAAGGTTAATTAAAAAAAAAATACTAATTCGGCATTTAGCTTAACATGTACTAAACAATAAATATCTTAGATACTAAACGAGATACAGTACAATCAGTGGCGGATCTAGGATTTTTCTGAGGGAGGGGCGCACCCAAAAACTTGCCTGAAAACCCAATCACAAAAGCTGGGACGCAACTAAAACAAATTTCTAGGGAAAGGGAGGGGGGGTTCAATTTCATTTATTTTTCATTCATTTTATTTTTTGATAATTTTTTTTATTAAAATTATTTTTAATTAACATTATTTTATTTTTGATTTACATTAATTTAATTCTTAATGATAAATACATATTTTTACTAGTTTTTTTTTTTTACTAATTACTATTTGTGAACTAACATTAGTTTTTACTTTTCCTAACTAACGTTTATATTGTTAAAGAGATTATTCATGAATAATTAAGAAATAAGTGCCATAAATAGGGAAAATTCAATTAAGGGGAATGTTTTCGATGATAAAACGCTCTTGTTTTCACTTTTCTATGTACTGCGATTGCATTGGTTTCACTCTAAAAATGACCGAAGTAGATGAAGTAGATGATATTCTATGCAAGCTTTCTTTAACAACTGTTTTGAACAAGCAACTACAGCCACAGCAAGAAGTTGGCATTAAGAAGATAACATATAAACAAGGAAAACAATGATTGTATATCTTGAAAATGGCATAGTTATTCGAAGTAACTAATTATTAAATTAAATACGACATGTGAAAGCTTACCAATAAAATAATCAAATGATTTAATTTTTTAAACTTCACCGAAGCTAATTAATATTTTTAGTTAATTTTAGGAGTCGAGTACAGGCGTGAATCGCCGATGTGAAACAATTTTCAAATTGTATGCAAGTATATACTTATATTAACTTACATAAAAATAGCAACTTAATTTCATCTTAAGGTGTTAAAGTTCCTTAATATCCCAAAAATAACTGCCGGACTATTGCCCGTGCAGCCAAAAAATGCTCGATGATTAATAATCTGTGTAGAGGGAGTGTGGAGATTTAATTTTGTCTAAATGTTTCTTTTTTATTTTGTTTTCAATAATAAAAAAAAAAACGGTCAACAGGTCTTGAGGAGGGGGCGCGCGCCCCCCGCGCCCCCTGGCTAGATCCGCCACTGAGTACAATTGAATCGGTGAGTGCAGAAACCATTTCAGTCAAAAAAAATCCGAAAACTCGTTTTCAATGAAAATAAGCGTAGGAAGGCAAGATGCGTGATGGGTGCAAAAACGTAGTAGTTCCGTAAATACAGTACAGGACGTTTGTTTCGAGTGTTGAGTGCAGAAATAGAGGAGGAGTTACTACGTTTTTTCTCCCTCCTGAAAAATTTGAAATTTGTGACTGACGTTGTTTCTGCACTCACCGATTCAATTAGTAGAGGGATGAATGTTGGGTAGGGTTTGATACACATATATTACGGTTTGTATGCTTGATCAGAGACCCGCTTATAAACCTTCGTCAAATAAGACAGACACAGAAAGAATTTGTACTGTCACAGAGAGAGAAATTACACCCAGGGCAAATACGAGAATCGGACCCGCACCCGGTACAATACGCAGACTGTTAGCGGAGGCAGCTATCTTAACCACTCGGCCATCCGGGACCCAGATGAATGTTACAATAAGCAGTTGATTTGAAATTAATATTTTTAAATTATAATTTTTTAACTACCAAATATTTTAAATATTTTTTTGTTGTATCTGAAATATTTAAATTCAGTTTAGTAACAAGCCATCCTAGCGGTAAATATTAACAACAACATTCTTCCTTATGTAGGAGGAACGTTGCTTTACTTATTATATTCTACACGAAAAGTACCGGTGTAGCAAAAGGATCTTGTGTAGAGATTGCCGAATGGGCTACGAGGTGCAGTATGTCGTTCAGGGCTAACAAGTGTCAAACCTTGCACTTGGGTAGAAGCTATGTTACACATACTTATTTTTTTAAAGGAGGAAATATACCAAATAGTGCGTTAGAGATTTGGGAGTTTTGGTGAGCAATGATTTTTGAAATAAGTAAGCAATTTGTTGGAAGCAAGTCGCAAAGCCAATAGAATGCTGGGATAGATCGGGAAAAGTATCACTTTCAAAGATTATTTTGTCATTGTACAGGGGATTGGTAAGGCCACATCTGTTCTGTTTTGGTGGTCTCCGCCCTTTCCTCAGAAGAATATATAGATTTGCTCGAAAAAGTTCAACATAGGGCAACAAAAATGATTAAGGGTTTATCTAGTATCGGATTATAATAACAGATTATGATATGTAAACATATATTCACTGGAGAAAATAGGAGAACTAGATGATTCAGTTATTCAAATTGATCCAGCAGGGACACATAAAGCGCTTAGTTTTTAACTTAAATAGAGGAATCATGGGCCATGGTCAGAAATTTAAAAAATACAAATCCGGTATCAAAAACGAGGTAAAAAAAAGCATTATTATTATTTCTTTTGTAATTTAGTTTGAATTTTCTTAAATTTACTTTTCGATTATTTTTATAATTTTTTTTAAAAATTAATTTGAATATTTATTTACAAGCTACATATACAAAAAAAAAAGGCAAAACATATATTGATGACCAAGGGGAAACAAAACCCGTACGGGCCATAGCAGAAGATTGATAATACACTTAAAAATTATATATAAATACTAAAGTAAATAGGAAAAGATAAAAACAAAATACATCCGGCAAACATAAGCTAAGAGTATTACATACTATTTATTCATAAATAAATAAAATTAAAAGGTATCAATGTCGTTGATTTCACAGATAAAATTGGAGATTTCAGGTTTGAAAGAAGAGACACATACAATATTTTGAATGTATAAAGTATAAAGGTAACACGTTATATTAATGTGGAGATAGATAAAAAAAAAGTGTTTACAAAAATTTTCTTTGCTAAAAGTAGGAATAACATATATTTCATTAGATCTTCTTTGGGAAACATATTCTTTACAATTACATTCAGAAAATGAAGGTTGTCAAGATTGCCTGGATAAAAAGTTGATTTTGTGATTTTAAAACCTTTTTTTTTTAATTTTTATTATGAGAAGTAGGTTAGATTTGTATTCACCTCCTCAAATTATGACAGCATAGTTTAAAATTGAGTATAACCAGGAATAATATAACCACATATATTTTACAATAGCCTTATCAATGGGATTCTATATTATACCAAAGAATTCGAAATATTTTGGACTAACTTTGCTGGGCCTCTGGACTGTTATTAGTCGACAGTATTTATCAAATTGTTTTGAAAATTAAGTGTTAAGTCGATATTTTATAGATACTTAAACGGGCGCTGAACTTGGATTCCTTAGTGTGAACCTTCAGTTCTCACTGTGATTTAAAAACATATGTTTTTTGCATAAAAGACCTTAAATTAGTATAAACTTGTGGAAACTGTTGTATTAAGTTTAAATTATTTTATTACATAGCTCA
Source organism: Hylyphantes graminicola (assembly GCA_023701765.1). Lineage (NCBI taxonomy): Eukaryota > Metazoa > Arthropoda > Arachnida > Araneae > Linyphiidae > Hylyphantes > Hylyphantes graminicola. The sequence goes on along the minus strand of CM043120.1, from coordinate 63,400,944 downwards.
CTTAATAATCCAAATCAAGGTCGGAAATTAAAATAGCCACGAATCCGTCATAAAAATAAGGGTAGGGTTGATCGTGGGAACCATTTGAAAGAAAATAGAAAGATGTATTTAAGTTATTTATATTACTCATTTCATATCATTAACATTTTTTATAAAAATATTTCAACTGTAATTTTTTAATAACCTTACATTTTATGCTCTATTAATTTAGAGCAGGTATAAGATATAAATACGGTTGAAATTAATATTTTTCGATTATAATTTTAATTACCAAATATTTTTTATTTCTTTATTGTATATAATATTTTAACTTTTTTTTAAATTGTAGACCATATACAAAATAAAAAAAAATTCTTAAAGAAACGTTTTTCCTTATTGGAGGGACGTACCGTTACTGTATCAGCTTTTAAACTACTGGTTCCTGGAGAATATCTCTCTCCTTGGATTTTGCAAGAATGGCTATGCCATGCGCGAATTGAGCTGTGATGCTGCAGAAAATTATTAATGCATATTAGTTTTACCTAACGATTGCTTACTTTGGCAGGAAAGTTAAGTCTATCTTTAAAGTAAACTTCTTGTGACCAGCAAACGTGTCACATGCAGCAACCCCTATCCCCTTTCATCACCCCTAAAGGACGCATGTCAGTGACTCTACGTGTCCCTTTTGTTATGCAATCCACGGTCAAAACACCTAACGCACAATTGTTACATCTGCTGGGGTTTTAACTGTCTGATTGTGCATGGCCGTACTGGTATAAAAAAGAATGTCCAAGCTGTTAAAAAATATCGATACCAAAGCAGCTAACTTGTACCATTCGTTATTTGTATAAAAAAATGACTTTTTTTCAAGGAGTTGCTGGTATTGATTTTGTTTAACGCATTTTCTCGATAAAACTCCAATTTTAGTCTAGTAGTTTTATATCAGCGCCATCTGACAGCCGGTCTTATAAGGAATAAGATAATTATGTTATTTTCCAATTAAATAATAGATTTAAGTTAAACGATACTAATTCGGCATTGGGTTTAACATGTACTAAATAATAGATATCTTAGTTACGAACCAACATACGAGATGCAATACAAAAAATACAATTAGTATTGAGATGAATGTTGTCCTGGGTTGACAAGTCCAAATTGCGGAGGTGGAAAAAGATGGCAGAATCTGTTATGTGTGTGTTGTGTCCGTCTTACTTGACGAAGGTTTTTAAGAAAAACTATTAACAAGAAGGTTGGAAAAAAATACTAATTCGGCATTTAGCTTAACATGTACTAAAAAATAGATATCTTAGATACTAAACGAGATACAGTATAATTGAATCGGTGAGTGCAGAAACCACTTCAGTCAACAAAAAAAAAATCCGAAAACTCGTTTTCAATGAAAATAAACGTAGAAAGGCAAGATGCGTGATGGGTGCAAAAACGTAGTAGTTCCGTAAATACAGGACGTATGTTTCGAGTGTTGAGTGCAGAAATAGAGGAGGAGTTATTACGTTTTTTCTCAATCCAGAAAAATTTGAAATTTGTGACTGACGTTTCTGCACTCACCGTTTCAATTAGTAGAGGGATGAATGTTGGGTGGGGTTTGATACACATATATTACGGTTTGTATGCATGATCAGAGACCCGCTTATAAACCTTCGTCAAATAAGACAGACACAGAAAGAATTTGTACTGTCACAGAGGGAGAGAAATTACACCCAGGGCAAATACGAGAATTGAACCAGCACCCGGTACAGTGCGCAGACTGTTAGCGGAGGCAGCTTTCTTAACCACTCGGCATCCGGGACCCAGATGAATGTTACAATAAGCAGTTGATTTGAAATTAATATTTTTGCATTATAATTTTTTAACTACCAAATATTTTAAATATTTTTTTGTTTGATATAAAATATTTAATATCAGTTTTTTTAACAAGCCATCCTAGCGGTAAATATTAACAAAAACTTTCTTCCTTGTATAGGAGGGACGTTGCTTTAATGAATCATCTTCTACAACATGAAAAATACCGGCATAGTTTAGTAAAAGGATTTTGTATAAAGATTGCCGAATGGGCTACAAGGTGCAGTATGTCGTTCAGGGTTAACAAGTGTCAAACTTGCACTTGTTACACATTCTTATTTTTTACAAGGAGGAAATATCCAAAGTAGTGAGTTAGAGATTTATGTTTTTCGGTGAGCAATAATTTTTGAAATAAGTAAGCAATTTGTTGGAAGTAAGTCGCAAAGCCAATAGAATGCTTGGATAGATCGGGAAAAGTATCACTTTCAAAGATTATTTTGTCATTGTACAGGGGATTGGTAAGGCCACATCTGTTCAGTTTTGGTGGTCTCCGCCCTATCCTCAGAAAAAACATATACAGATTTGCTCGAAAAAGTTCAACATAGGACAACAAAAATGATTGAGGGTTTATGAATAATATCCAATTCCTAAAAATAACGCGACCTCAACTACATACTGTAATCAAATTTAATTTTTATTGACTTTTAGGCTTTAGCTCTCTTTAGATCTAACCAAATCAAAGCAGGGAAACAATAAACTATAAAGTACGCCACTTGTACGTTGGTAAAAATGTACTTCAGTTTATGCCTCACGCATGCACAATTTGCAAAATCTACCCGTGTTTTTATTAATTCCTACGCCCATTTCACTCCCAACGGTTCCGGCAATGCATCATAATATTAAAAAAAACACTAATCGGATTCAAATCTCTGTGTGATTGTGATATCTAGATAAGTGTTTTATGGAAGATAAAAAAATTGAACTTTTACTTCGATACAGAGAATTGGAAATTCAAATTTGCTCAAATACATTTAAAAAAAAGCCATTTTAACAACATGTCTAAGCTTTTCTTATCACCTTTATCAGTGTATTTTACGAAAATTACGTATCGCATGACTCTGTTACAAGCCACGCGGTTCTTTCAAAGAAGATATTTTCATCATCACATTCATCACATTCAGGCATATTATATTTTATTCTGCAAACAAAAATACTTATTTAGTGGTAACAATTTAAAGAAGAAACAATACAACCTACAACCTATTTAAAAGTAAATGCAGCCAAAAAAATAATTTTACATCAAGTAATGACTAAGAAAATCCCCCTTGGTCATAATAAAGGATGTAAATATAAAACTTATAAAAATAACCAAAGCCTCCTTGACCAAGAAGTAAGATGTAATTCCTCAGAAGCTAGTCACCTGGGCATTCTCCCTTGACTAGCTCTAATCTTTCAAAAATGCTAATACGCACCTTTGTTAATGTTTGGTGTTGATATGTGTATTTTGACGAGTGAAGCTGTTTGCATGAGTTAGTTTTTTTAAAATGGTTTATTAATGTGTTCCGGTTTGCAATAATGGTCAAGGAGAAATAAAACATTTTTCTTTTCACGAATTTCATTGAAACAAAAATTTGCCAAACCAGTGGTTGAAGAATATTTGTCTACATACTTTGAAACAAAAAGCAATTTCAAGTCATGTTTGGAATGTAGGGATCTTTTCAAAGATCACTTCTGCAAGAATCTGATCATAGTGCATTTAGGTTTCCTTTAAGAAAATAATAAACTTCAAAACATTGCTTCCAGATGTCGCTTTTTTTAAAGACTAGAGAGTTTTGTATTTTCTGTATTTCAATGCGATATACCTCAAAAGGAAAAACTTTCATAAGTTCTGCACGCATTCTCGTACTCTGGTATTCTGTACTAGGGCCAATTTTATTCATTATGTTTATTGATGATATCAGCTGGGGGTTGAATAGCAAATTAAGTATTTTTGCAGTTGACTTAAAAGTGACGAGTACAGTAAATTCTGTTGAGCAAATTGATCAATTGCAAAATGATCTGACGAAAATTACTGAATGGGCTGCAAGGTGGGGCATGTCGTTCAGTGTGAATAAATGCCAAACCTTGCACATTTGGGTAAGAACAATGTTAATTATTCTTATGTTTTACAGGGAGAAAGTATTCAGTGAGTTTGTTTAGAGATATAGGAGTTTTTGTGAGCAATGATTTTAAGATGATTAGACAATGTTTTGAAGCAAGTAAGAAAGCCAATCGAATGTTGGGTTATATTAGAGAAAGTATCACTTCCAAATCTAAAGAGATCATTTTGCCATAGTATAGGGATTGTAAGGAAACATCTGGAATAAGTGAAAAGATTGGTAAGGCCACATCTGGAATATGCTGATCAGTTTTGGTCTCCCCTTCCTTATGAAATATATAGAGTTGATTGAAAGAGCACAGCAAAAGGCACCAAAAATGATTAAGGGTCTGTAAGGTATCGGTTATGTTAGTAGGTTAAGATCTTTAAATATGTATTGCCTGGAAAATAGGAGAACAAGGGGTGATTTAATTCAGTTATTCAAGTTCGTAAAACAGGGAGACATGGAGGGCTTGGGTTTTTCTTTAAATAGCCGGACCAGAGGAAATGGTCAGAATTTGAATAAATCATGCTTTAGAACGGTGGTAAGAAAACATTATTTTTACAATAGAGTCGTCAATGAGTGGAATGCTTTGACAGACTATGTTGTGTATTCGAAGATAGTCGAAGATTTTAGGAAAAATCTCGATCGTTACTAGAAACTGGTAAGGAATCAAATATATTTCGGACCAACCTTGCTGGGCCTCTGACCTGTTGTTGGTCGACAATTTTTGTATTTGTTTAAGAATTTTAGTGGGCGTCTTTACACGATTAATTTTGCTAAGCACCTTACAGTTACGGATATTTTGAATGCATTTCGCGCAAAACAAAAGTTTATTATTTTGCTATTTTAATTTTTAATATCATATTAGAGAGAACGTAGGACAATAATGGTACTTACTCTCCCATGCAATCTTGCCAAATCCCCGATTGTTTTCACGTTGCTAAAGAAATTGGGCCGATACCTGCTAAGAACTATCCCACACCGTCTAAGAAAGACCGCATGTGACGAGGCGCGATTTATCGAGGAGTTACTGTACCTTCAAATTATCATGCCTTTGGCAGAGTAGCCATCGGTTTCAGATCTCTAGTCATGTAATTTATATATTTTTGGAATTAATAAACACAGACATATACTTTGAGACTTACGTCATTAAATATGGAACGAATTGAATGAAAAAGGAACGGATTAACAGTGTAAGCAACAACATATCCTTGTAACCATGTTTCAATAAATTAACGAACTCTATTGAAAATGTTAAAATACAAAAAGGACTATTTACATAGTAGGTGTTAATTGAGCTCTTAAGAAACAAGTAAAAAGCAATCACACATCTCAATTATGTCGAGGGGAGGGGGAAAGTTTCCATTCTGTCATTCTATCAGAGCATTTTACCCATTATCGTTGCTATTGGTTCATCCACAATCATTGTCATCCATACAACTAACATCACGTTGCAACTAACTTCAAATAAGATGCTCGAAGCCGATAGAATAAAATTCGTACAAAATCAAATTACTTAAGCTTAAATTAAAAAGATACGTCAATACAAATGCCATTTTGCCAAGCACGTTTTCTTCAAAGGGTCGAATATGTCCGATGTATGTCAAATTTAAGATTTTTCCATACTTTTTTAACTTCTCTCTGGTTACCAATGACCAATAGGTAGCGCTTATATAATTTGGCAATATTTGATTGTATTTTTGTCTAAAATATTCCTTTCTAAATTAATTACCAAGGAACATTTATTGTGTGTAAAGATATTTTTTATGGATATTTTCTAGATTTTAGATTGCCTTTGTGGGTCATTAATATTACTTTAATTCATCACACAATTCCAATCAGCTTGTTTCAAATGACTTAATTCTACCTCACATTACTACCTTTCATTCGATGGATGCCTCGATTAGTGCTTTGTTTCTATGTGACATTGATTATTAGTAATCGAGGCTCAAGAAAGAATTTATTTTTATTTGGCTTATCTGTTGTCACTCAAGACCCGAAACACGCCTGTAGTAACTGTTACTTTGACGAAACATACGTCATTACTCTGTTATGTTTGTGGTGAATGCTCTTTCACATCTTCGCAAAGCCATGACGTCAGACAGGCATAAGCGAATGTCAAAAATTGTAGCGCCATCTAGGTTTTTAAAGGACAAACAAAATCCAGTTAACCCGAGTTAAACCCAAACTAATGAATATGTTTCCTCAGACAGGGGTGGTGGCAGCAGTGGGGGGGGGGGGGGGGTTATGAAGGCTCAGCTCTCCGGTCAGGCAAGGCAAGGCTAGCCGTCGGAATAAAACGAACTTATGATGCAGATATGCAGGAAAAACATAATCCTTTTAAGTTATCCACCTACATTCGAGATAAATTTTTTGAAAATCATTTTTATTAAGCATATAAATATGATTTTAACACGTATATGGATAAAATACAGAAAAAAATTCGAGAATACAAACTCCTCTTTAATTCATTTTTAGCTATTAAGTTGTTAAATTAGGGAGTAAAACTCTGTTAAGCAAAATCTTAATTCATAAAAACTACTTACGACAACCAAATTTCCTTTTACTAACGTTACAGTGCTAATGCTGTTAAAGGCAATGAATTAAAATATAAGGAATATATTGAGAAGGGGAAAATTATTGTTCATCAAGACACAATACAAGAGGTTTTCGTTAAAAAATGCATTTTTCAGAAAAAAAAAATTGTTGCTTTGAAAAACCAGCTATAAAAAATGAAATTACTTATAAAACCCTATAATTCTAGTTCAGTGCCTATAAAAGAGATCTATTAATATGCTGGAAACAAAATTTGTGAAGTTGTCTATAAAACTTGTGAAATCATGTTTTATGTGAAAGTTTTTTAAAGAAAAATTTGGATTTCTCATTAAACTCGTTTAAACTAAAGATTAAGCTTTTTATAAAGAACTATACAAAGACTATTATTAGCAAAATGTTCACTTCGTTTCAATCGTAGTTCGTACAATCATCCAGTTGACTTTGAGCGCATAAGCTTACCACTAAGCGATGGTGAAATGTAACTTCTCCGTAACTCTGACCCGTCATCAACCCCATACAATGGGGCAGAAACCCCCAAGATAGACAAAAAAAAAAGAAGAAGAATAAGCAGTGTCCAGCTACTTGGGTACAAGTCCCTCCCCCGACACATGCATGGCTTCTGGGAATTTGTTGCAGAGGTGGATAGTTGAGCAAGAGAGGAGATTCATTTTCAGCACCACTGCGAATTTTCTTGACGACGGACGACTATTTTTGCGCTTAAAAGATTTGCTTTATTTTTTTTGCAAGAAATTAAAGAATACAGAGGGACAGACTACTAGAGGTATTTTTAACTTAAATTAATTTATTGTATTTTAGGAAATATGAATTTTGATATAAATATTTATTTAATTAAAAGAATTACTTACTTCGTTTATTGATAATTTTTAGTGTTAAGATTAAACTAGTAGGTTGTAACAGAATCTATCCCTTAAACCGCTTCCACACAACATTCGTGCAGCTTCTAATTTAAAGTTTTTAATGCCAAAAATAACTGTTTTCCTTAATCGTGTTTCGCAGATTTAATTGTTTCAAATTGTCACAATTTCAGAAGTTTAATTGTTTCAATTTGTGAATGCCCTTTTAAAAACCGAGTAGAAAATATAAAATATCTTGAACTATATGTCGATCAAATAGTTAAATGGAAATTACATGTAAAAAAAAGTTAAATTATAAGCTAAATTTCGGTATTTATGCATTTTATCATTTAAAAAATAGTCTCAGTAAAATATTTTAAAAACAATTATACTTTGCGTTTATTCAATCAATAATACAATGCGGCATAACCTCATGGAGTGGTGACCACATAAATAATATCAGACCTTTAATAAACACTCAATCCAGATTGATTCGAATGTTAAATTGCGATCCAGATTTTTTTTTTGATAACCCTATTTTAACTATAAGACAACTATTCGTATACAATATTCTTCTATATTTATATAAAAACAGATCATTCTGCACAATTAACGACCCTTTAAACTACAATTTAAGAAATACAACTATTTACAATATACCTAAAGCAAATAAAGAAATCTTCCACATAATCTATACATAAATAGTAACATTTTTTTTTTCTCACCAACTTCAAGCTTAATATATATCCAGTTTAAAAAAAAACTTAAATTTTAGCCTCATTGAAATTTTTTAGATTATTAAGTTTCATTTTAATTGTTACAAGGCCATCAATTTAATGTTATTCCTTCCTTTTTTTTAAAGAAATTTTCTTTGTATCTTCATATTGTGCATATAATTATAATATTTTATATTATTATTGTACTAACGAATCCACTGAAATATATGTATTTTTCATGATCAGTTATTATTTTTTCATAAAGATCATGAAAATATTTTCGTTGTAAAAAAATATAAAATTTGTTTTAAATTAAAGTTTTGTGTACCTTTTTTGCTTGAAAATTATCTGGCTTTTCAATCATTTAATAATTTATTTAGCTGTAGGAAATAAAATTTATTACACTTTGCGGGCACAATGCTACTCAAATTTAATGAATCTTTTATAACTTCATTTTTTTAGTACAATGGACAATTCCCGTATTTTTTAAAAACACTTCAAAACTATTTTTCTTAATAGACAAAACAACGCTGATTCCAAATATCCTGGTTAAAATATCGAAAAAAAATTGTTTTATTTAATATTTAATTTTAAAAACTCGCAGAAAATAGTTCTTGTTTTAACCGTTCTGCTATTGGTTGGAGCGGTTGTGACGTCACCATTTATGTTCGTGGGTTTGTTTACTAAAGTTTACAACGGCGTGCAGACGACCTATCTAGAGTTTTCAATTGATTTCTTATTAAATTTGTTTTAGTTCTTAAGCGTTCGGATTTTTATTCTTTTTTTTTAATTTACTATTATTTTTTGTTCTAATTGTCTTTTTTCTTCAATTTATTTCGATGAAACCAGGCTTTTTCAAAGCGCAGAGCTACAACTTACCCAAAAGCTGCGTTATTATCTAACACAATCGAAGTTTTGTAAAATCATTGTATCTAAATTTATAATTTTATTTAACAACTCAAATGCATGTACCATTTATACATTCTTTTTTTCAATTTAATTCCAATAGAAAAACCCAAAAATAACTAAATATAAGCTATTAATTAATTACTTTATGTATTTAGAACATTGATTCCAAAGCACCCGTGCTGCCATCTATTATTCAGATATTTAGACTGTGGCTTTTTACTATAACTTTTTGAACAACAAACAGTTATGCAATTAATAACTCAAATATTAAAGAAAAGTAGCTGAAAACTAAAAAAAAAAAAAAAACTAAAAAAACCCACTCTTTTGTTTCTTAACTTTTACAATGAGCTATTCTCTATACTTTCTGGAAAGCAAGTTGTCTACACTACAGCTTACGATTTAGGAGAAACAGGCACGTCGCAGTAACTGTAGTATTATGGCACTCAGGAACTATGCAATACCGATATGACATGTTCAAATAGTTTTAACAAACGAAACTAATTGTATCGCATACTTCACAGTTTCAGTTTCACACAAATGTCAATATCAACCAGAGCTGATCGGAACGAGTTTTGTAAAAGCTGACGTCTTAGCGTTTCCGCGGGCTTTTAGTGATTTTCGCGCGCTTCTCGAAAGCTCGACTTTGAAATTGAATAAAAAAATAAATACGCATCGGAAATTTTTTTTGTTTGGACTAATATTTTTTTTTTCGACATCCTTCATCGAATAAAAAAAAAAAAAAATGTGGGAATTGTCCATTTCCGTTTTCTTATTTTTAAAAAAGAAAAAAATATTTTTTGTATATGCAAACCGTTTTATTCATTTTATTCCAAATAAATGGAAGAATTAACCAAAATATCCATTTCAAAGAGAAATTTGTAAAATGCTTCAAATTACTTTTATTGTACTTTTAAGTAAAATCCTTTGTTACATTATATTTTGATATATATATTTTCTAAATATGTAATACAATACTTATTGATTGAAAACAAATTCCAGTATTTTATATGATACTTAGTTTAGAAGTATTCTACTTAAAAATATTTGCACAGTTAAATTTTTTCTTAAATTAACCAATACTGGAGAGTAGGTGTAAATAAAGGGATATATATTTCAATTAAATCGAACATTTTCAAATCGGTCTCTGCTTAAGTATCGATGAGAAAGATGGCGCCACGATTTTTGCAATTCGCTTATGCCTCTCTGACGTCATGGTTTTGCGAAGATGTGAAGAAGCATTCACCTATGTTTGTAAATACGCTCTTACGAATACGAATTTAGAAACTTGCATCTCTTTTTAAAGTTTTATCAATTATTTTGTACAAATTAAAATTAAATGTTCGCATTTATATGGAAATGGAGTAAAGTAGAATACTCCGTAGCAATCCGTTAATTTTCTGAATAATTTTAAGCCAACTTAACCTTCGTAAACCGATTCCTTTCATATGAACTGATCAGTTAATAAAAGTGGAAAGATAGCTGAATTCATCATTTCAAGTGACTGCCTGGAAAAAGTTTTCGCTAGGTATAGGTTATGCGTACTGTAAATATTTTAGTCGGGAACTGTTATTAGAATCTAATCATGTTTAAAAAGGAAAGTGATCATGAATCTCTTTCGACTTCTAAAACTGTGTCGCAATCTTTGAATGTGATTGGAACTACTCAAAATTGTAGCTCTTTTGCAGTGAAGGAGAGAAATTTTACTCCTGAACGCAAGCCTAATCTTGAACTGATTAAGCTAAGCTCCAATAATGACAGAGACTCCTTTAGTGACATCCCTACGACTGATTGTTCAACTAATATAGACAAGCCGAATCTTAAAATTACTGAGCTGAACACCAATGGCGATCAAAACACCCATAGTGACTTGCCTTCGATTAATTGTTCAACTAGTATAGACAAGCCAAATCTTAAAGTTAGCATCAACAATTATAAAGACTCCACTAAAAACATCTTTTTGTCTGCTGAATACTCAAGTAATACAGACAACGAAGGAGATTTTGAGTATCAGGATGATATTGATTACCTATGCGATGTTGTTATGGAAGAAAAGCCGTTCGATCTTGTACAGTTCATTTCGCATCACCCAAAGGATCCTCCAATCCAAAGGCAGATCTCAACTAAGGATGGTCAGCATGGAAATTTAACCAACATACACGATACTGTTGAATTTGAAGCAGGGGACAAAACTGCATTGACTAGTAATAAAAGTACACATTTCAATCAAGCAGTTTCCAATGATCATCGGCTCTCACCTAAACTTAGAGAGCGTCAAGAAGAGTCAACTAATTTATGTGAAATAGTTGAAATTGAAGCAAGAGACAAAACTGCTTCAGTTAATAATCGAAGTAAACATTTTAATGAAGCAGTTTCCCAAATTACTCCCCAAGGTTGTCAGCTATCACTTAAACTTGCACAGCAGCAAAAGGAATCATCCAATTTGCGTGAAACAGTTGAAGCAAGTAACAAAACTGCATCAATTTATAATAGAAGTAAAAATTTCAATGGAGCAGTCCCCCAAATTACTCCCCAAGATCATCAGCTCTCACTTAAACTCGCAGAGCAGCGAAAAGAATCTTCCTATTTGTGTCAAGCAGTTGAAGCAAGCAACGAAACTGCATTGATAGAAAATGGAAGTAACTGTTTCAGCAAAAATCAGCCGAACAACGACAAAGAAGTTTCCCAAAGTATCTCTCAAGATCACAGGCTCTCATTTGATCTCGCCCACCAGCCAGGAGGCCTATTAAATGTGTGTGATACAGTTGATAACAAAGTGAGTAATAAAACCACATCTGTGGATAATGGAAGTAAATGTTACGATGAAAACCATGTAAAGCATGCTGAATTAACCTCCCAATTCCCCTCACAACAGAATAAGTCCTCATTAAATGTAGGTCTACAGCAAAGTGATTCAATTAGCAATTCCAATGTGCCTCCGACCGTTGAAATCGACAAAGATGGTCAAATCGCATCAAATGAAAGTGTTTACACAAGTGTTGTTAGAAACCAAGTAAAGAACAGCGAAGCAATGTCTCATTTTCTAAAGCATAACCTTAGCTGGTTGAGGTCCTTTTCTTCAACCGATTCATTGCCTACGATCTTTAGTGTGCCTACTAGTCATTTTAGTGGACCTGATGCAGGTTTAAGCAAAAGAAACACTCACCCAATGTACAAGAGAAAAACTAGACGGAAAAAATTTAACAGGATTTGTAACTTACATTCGGTTTCTATCAAAGACAAGTTCAGTTCTACTAAAAAAAATTCTCGAAACACCTTGCTCCAATTTGAAAGAAACATTCTCAAAGCAAGCTCAAAAAGCTCTCACGTGAGTAAGAAACCTTTCAATGAATTCCGATTAAGAAATTTTACGAGTAAAGTTCTTCAAAAACTACGGCCTAGAAATAAACCTCAAAAGATTATAAATGATTATAATGGTTCATCCCTTCCTGTTCATAAAAGATCTATATTGGCAGGAACATATACCAAGAAATCAGGATTGAGGAAAAATTTAAAAAAGCATGCTACTGGCCCTAATAAGTTGCAAGTTTCAAGTCCTAGATCAAAATCTTCTTTGGCAACAAACCTTTGTAAGAAAACAGGGAAACATCAAATTTGTACTGTTTCATGTCGTAAACTTTCTCCGAAAGTTGCTGAAGATTTGGGCTTGAAGGAACTGACAGTCTTGCTTCACCGGCTACCCAGTGATGTTGTGGGCATGAGATCGTACCGCAAATACTGGAGAATGCAGCATTTAAAAACACTTCGACAGACCGGTCGTAAAGGTGGTTTACAGCGGGTCACCAGTTTGAAAGATGGTCCAAAGCTAGTCTCCAACTCTAAAGATAGTCCAAAGCAACTCTCCAACTCTAAAGAAGGTCCAATTCAGGTCCCCAGCTCTAAAGTTGATGCAAAGCAAGTCACCAGCTACGAAGGTGGCCCAAAGCTGGTCAACAAAGATGTGGGCAAGCGAGTAATGTATCCACTGAGAAGTAACACCAACAATTTATCAAGTAAAAAAGTTTTTAAAACAGGAATTTGCAACAAGAGCTCAAATGACCAAACTATCAAACCCCAAAGGGCGAACACTAAAAAAGGCACAGCAGTTTTGACTAATAAGAGCTCTACGTTTGGAACGCCTGCATCAAAAGTAGCTAATATTTGTAAGAAACCAACCATTGACATTTCTAGAAAAAAGATTAGGACCAACAGAAAGAAGTCTGAACTTGGAAGGAATATGCAGAAAAGAATGCAAAATATCATTGCTGACTTTGAAAGTATTAATTTAAATGAAAATAATTCTCTACCCTCAGATGTGGGACATTATTGTGAAATACAGAGTGAAAGTATTACTTCTAACTCCAGAACCGTCAAGGAAAATTCTCCTAGTGGTAGAATTGTGTCGAGTGTGCGTCCTACCAGTCCGGAGAAAAATTGTGTCGCTCGGAGAGCTGTTACAACTGGTGTTGAGAACAATGTTTTAGAGGAACCAGCATTTTCACATTTAACCAAGCAAGAAAAACCTTTGGAGTTCAATACTTTTTCTTTTAACAGCACCCCTAATGAACTCAAAAGTACAGAATGCTCTGATTTCATTGACTTTATTATGCTGGACACATCTGTTAAGCTTCAGAAGTTGCCGGACCGCGTCCAGGATATGTCGTCGTTCAATTCGTTTTGCCAGAAAGATGTGGATGTCCCAAAAAAGTCTGAGAAGGAAATCTCTGCAATAAGAACTCAAACCAACGTCAGTAAACCTCTCCCTAAATCGAGAAAAAAGCGAACGACTTCAGAAACAACTTCTAAACGCCGAAACAAAAACTCTTTGAAAAGTATCACTAAACCGAAGCTAGGAAAATTACCAGCTGCCAAAAAGTCTAAAAACTCTGTAAAATCTACTGTTCCAAAGGTATATTCTAAAAAAGGTAAAAAATATCAATGTAGCAAAGATTTTATATGTGGCAATATATTTGATGAATCCAAAGATTCAGAAGAAACGGATACAGCACCCTCGAACGACGAATTTGACTATTCTTCCGATAAAAACTTGGAGGACTGTTCCAATAATGATTTGGCTTATAAATCAAAACTTGCACAAACTGATGAAAATTCAAATTGTGTAAAACCTAAGCTACATGACCGTACTATTGTTGGAAACTGTCTCCATTTAAAAAATACCATCACCTCTTCTTCTGGATCAGTAAAACTTCCCGATGACAACTTAGAGGACTGTTCCAATAATAATAAGGCTTATAAATCAAAACTTGCACCAACTGCTAAAAATTCAAATTGTGTAAAACCTAAGCTACATAACCGTACTATTGTTAGAAACTGGCTCCATTTTAAAAACCCCATGGCCTCTTCTTCTGGGTCAGTAATACACAATGATGACAACTTAGAGGACTGTTCCAATAATGATTTTGCTTATAAATCAAAACTTGCACAAACTGCTAAAAATTCAAATTGTGTGAAACCTAAGCTACATAACCGTACTATTGGTAGAAATTGTTTCCATTCTAAAAATACCATGACCTCTTCTTCTGGATCAGTAAAACATCCTGATGACAACTTAGAGGACTGTTCCAATAATAATTTGAAAAAGCCCACGATCTCTTCTTATGGATCAGTAAAACTTCCTGATGACAACTTAGAGGACTGTTCCAATAATAATTTGGCTTATAAATCAAAACTTGTACAAACTGCTAAAAATTCAAATTGTGTAACACCTAAGCTACATAACCGTACCATTGTTAGAAACTGGCTCCATTTTAAAAATCCCACAATCTCTTCTTATGGATCAGTAAAACTTCCTGATGACAACTTAGAGGACTGTTCCAATAATAATTTGGCTTATAAATCAAAACTTGCACAAACTGCTAAAAATTCAAATTGTGTAAAACCTAAGCTACATAACCGTACTAGAGTTAGAAACTGTCTCTTTAAAAATACCATGACCTCTTCTTCTGGATCAGTGAAACTCCCTGATAGAACAGAAAAGAACGTCATAAGATCTGCTGCAAAACGGAAAAGAAGACGGCACAAAAGAGCTACCTCTGGAGGTGCAGGGAGAGATCAATTTATGTTAAGAAGGAGTCCATCTAGTCATGACATAAGGACTACTATAGACACTCCAAGACCTCTAAACTTAATCCTGAATCTTCAGAAATTTCCGGATTCGATATACGAGAGGTATGAAAAGGGAAAACCTATCATGCTTTCAACTTTACCACCGTATGATGATAACATGACCACTATAGGTTTTAAACTAGCATCGAGAAAATGTATAGTTATTGAGCATAGTTACTGTCGAACCAGTCCAATGAAAATTCCATGTTTAATTCAATATGAACACAGTTATAGTTCATGGTCAGCTTATGATAAAATTAATTCTGATTACTAGTTTAAGTAAATAATTGTTTGTGGCTTTCACACACACACATATTGTAACTAGTGTAGTTACTAAACTTTTGGATTTTGGTTGAAAAATGACATTGTTAAGTATTTTTAATAACTGAGGTGTGTAATGAAGCTGCAAAAATGAAAGGAAATTGGAATGAGTATGCTTCACATCTTGAGTGGCATCTAAAATTCAGAATGAAAAGAAATTATTATTTCTCCTCTCATTGGGGATCTATGCCCAAGTGACATTGATTCACCAATCAAGGCTTGTTTAACAATTTATTTTCATTCTGTCTTTCTGTTGCCATTCAAAACATGCATTACGCACAATATTATATAATTAAATTTAGCAGTATATACAGTACTGCTTTTATATATTTGATTGAAATAATACCTCTTATATGTCATCTTTTTTCAATTTGATAATTTAAGTACATTTTTTAGTTGTCTTTTGTTACTAATAACTTTTATAATTTAAATGTTTTTTAAAAAATGTTAGAGTTGTGTATAATTTTACACTTTGCCAAATTGGTCTCGACAAGAGAGTAAATGTGCTTCACCTTCTCGACACAGATTGAACATAATTATATATTTGTAATAAGTTGAATTTATATAATTATATTGTATAGTTTCATCGAATTGTATAATTTTGGTAAGTTATACATAATTAATTTATCGGATGGGAGCGTCAAAAAGAAACACTGGTATTGAATACGGAATATCTTGTAAAATGTTGGGCATAAAAAATCTATGGGAACAATATTTTGTGTAAAAGTAGTTGTTACCACCATATATCTGCCTTGGTTTGACATCCTTAAGTCACTATTAGGTTTATCGAGTGCCTTTTCAGGTTTTTTGTCCATCACTTGCAAGGGCCAAAGATTTTAAATGGGTATACATTAATCATGTGATGTGATTTTGATGATTTTCTTCACCCTCTAGGTGAGATTGCGTAATATTTGGCTCGACGCTCCCCTCCTAAAAAAATATCTTGGGACATTTTACAAAATTCTTTTTTATTTGAATTCATTTTGGTGAATTTTAAATATTTTAAAGCTCTAACATTTTGAAATATGGTTCAGAAAGCCACTATAAATATTATCATTTAAAATTTAGTTGAGAGATTTTACTATAATTTAGCTTTAGTTCCAGGCCATTTTACATTGCATTTTTTTGCAGGAAAAGATTATGTGATATTTGTCGTTTCTCCCCCTCCCCCAATGTGAGATTTGGTTACATTCGATTCAGCCCTCTCCTACCCCCCAAACACATCACATAATTTATGGATGCCTTCTTAGGCTATTGTCAGCAATGTATTGTCTAAGTTCAGTGTTTTATCAAGAAAAAAAACCCCTATCTGAACAATCTGAGGTGAAACAAAGGTAAAAACCTGTCACCTGACTGTTAGTTTTCCAAGCAATACATATATATATATATAAAAAAATAATTCTGAATTTATTAATTTTATTAAATTTAAAGCATCCTTCTGCTGCAAAAACAAAATTTTTAGAAAAATAAAAAATTCAGTTAATATCAATTTTAATCTTATGCAGTGAAAACAAGTTTTTACCTTAGCCTATTTGCTTATACCTCAGAAAGTTAAATGCAAGTTATTTTAACCCTTGCAGTCCCAGTGATGCCATTTGGCATCTTCATGTTTCTGATCATAATTTTAAAAAAAAAGTAATAGGGCTGACATCTATTGGGATTAATAAAAATTATTTTCTAATGGGAAAAGAGTTTGAAGGATGGAATGATGTGCTTTTCGATATCATAAATGGCTGTCGACGATCACAAAAAAATTCTATTATGATGATGCCAAATTGTCATTGGGAATGAAAATCTTAAACTGTTTATAATTATTCATTTTGTTGTCGGAAGGTAAATACACGAAATGATAATAACTACTCTTGACCAATCTGCCGTGGGAGGATAAGCTGCATAAGAACAACAATGGACCAGTATTGTTTTGAAATAATTAGTCTTTTCTAATGTTTTACTATGGGCTACAGTAATTAAGCTTATGCAACAATGATCTAAGTCATTAGGCTAGTTGCTGCAGTTTACATGCCAACAGCAGAAGTGTGGGTAGACACGGGCCTTCACTTTTTGTGAAAATGGCCAGGTGTCCCCTTACTTCTAAAAATAACTACATAAAATAAATGAGCCCACTGGAATGCGGATCTCCAAACTAAACAGTTAAATGCCTCAGTGGTAATCAATTGGGAAAAATTTTTTCTAAGCCACATTTCTACGGCCATATTAAATATATTTAGAAATTGTTTCTTTAATGATAAAAGTAGATAACTTACAGGTCTCTATAATCGCGCTTCTTGAAAATGCTTATATTTTGTGTAAAATTAATTGAAAATTTTAAAAAAAAATCAAACCAATTTCAAAAAGTGGGATATTTGGAGCTTACAAGTCAGATACATTTATCGCATAAAAATACCCGTTTGCAAAAATTTGCAATACAGCTGGAGAAATGTGCCTCAGAAAATATTTTTTCTTCATTGATTAACACTGAGGAACTTAGTTTGGGAGACCCGCAGTCCAGCAAGCTCATTCCCCTTAAATTTCCCCTATTTTTTGTTGTTTAGTTGCTGATTTGCACTTAAACACAAAAATAAAGAACGAAAGTCTTTCAACCTATCAATCGTTTTGGTTCTCATTTTGACAGGCTCATTAGTCAGTTCCAGCTAATTGTGCAACACCTCTAAACTGCTTCTAAATATATGATGAAGTAATATTATAAATACCTGTTTATTTTGTTCTCATGTCTCCAAATAAAAACAGCAGAATGTGCATAATTTTTTTTTTTTAAATATCCCTCTTGTCTAAAGGAGATGTATAAATAGCAATTTTTAAGCGTTCTTTTCTCACCTATTGTGTACATCAGCAATTTGTTTGCCAAGTTAGTATCAAATATCCATTATTATTAATCATAGATTTTTTTTTAATTGAATAGCTTAGTAGAATAACGTGCTCAGTGACAAAATGCGAAAACGAGAAAATTTGCTTTAAAGTTCTTAGTTTGCACTAAGATCTGTTGAAAACGGTATTTGCAAACCGTTAAAAATATAACTAAAGTTAAAGTTTATGAAAAAGGGGAAACTGTAATCGTTAAAGAAGAAATATGTTAATTGACAAAAATACAAGTTTTTCAATTTACTTACTTGTCCACTTATTTGTCACGTAGCACGTCCTTCCACTAAACTCTTCAATTGGTCTAAGCAATATTCGTTACATTATCATTGTCATTTGTACAAAATATTCATTATGGATACATCAATAATTTTTTTGCAGGCTTCTGTGATCTTGAAGTCTCTGTAATAATTATTAAAAAATTAAGAAAAAAGACTGTTTGACTAATTTTTCTGCTGTATGTGAACAACTACAATGTACAAGAGAGAGAACATATAATTAACGTTCAAAGGATCTGTTATATGGTTATAACTGGGTGCAGTATTTATTTTATAATTTGTATAGTAATTTCAACTATAATATATTGTTGTAGTAGGTATTAAAATCTAAAAGAATTTCAAAATGTGACTCTTAATTAAAAATCTTCAATCTACTGCAGAACCGTTATCATTTCATTGACTTTCCATTTGGCAGTATAGAATATCTATCCTGTATGGAACTGTTTTTTCATATTTATACAAGTTTTCAAGAAAAAGACTTTTTATTGCATTAATTCGCGAAATGTGTTTAGTGAAAGACATGCACCTCCCCTAGTTTTCTTTTAAGGGTTGATGAGCCCTGTCGGTTAAGGCATATCTTCCAGAACTGAGGGCCATTTTCAGTGGCACCATACACATCCTGTATTCGCCATTTTTTCGAAATATTTTGGACAAAATAAGACAAAAAAATCTGATTTTTTTAATGGGACATAAAAAAAAGTTGTGTCTGTTGACGAAGGTTTCCAAGTGGGATTGGACAAGGTTGATTAATCCTTTCATCTCCTAAATGGGTCGATAAAATGAGGGCCAAGCATACTTGGGAACTAAACAATGGGCGTTACGCGTGAGGCTGCTGACCTTACAGAGACATGTGCCTAGCAACCCACAGCAATCGGTCATGTAATCTGTAATGGACACGGCAGGCCTTGGCCGGGTTGTTGCTTCGAGAAGTTTAGTTTTTTATGAGCGGGTCTTTAATCAGGTATACAAACTCGGAAAATAAAAACTTAATCCTGGTGGAAGTCATCCGTTATATGTTAACGCGAACGAGCAATTCTTGCCCCCCAAAAATGTTCACCTAATAAACAAGCATCTTTTGTATGAATTACTAGGATACCTTCAACTCGTACAAATAATTAAATACAACCTCAAGTACCCACGAAAGCTTATAAGCGGTTCTCAGAACAAGCACACAAGCTGGAATATATATGTCTCATACCATACTTCAAGATGAAGAAGGAAGATGATACGAAGATGCAATCAGTTATCCAACAGATTTCCTAAATTCGCTGGATCCATCTGCTGTACCTTCACACTGTTTAGAACTAAAAATTTTTGCACCTATTATCCCTTTAAGACCGAACCACTACGATCGTACAGGTATAATAGAGAATGTCCAAGCTTTGCAAAATTATCGATACCGAAGCAGCTGACTTGTACCATTCGTTATTTGTATAAGAAATGACTTGGTTCTTAAGGGGATGTGAGAAGAAGTTTAAAGAAACTTTTCTTTAAAACTCTTAACATTTAGTCCCAAAAACTGAAATCAGCCCCATCTGATTGCGGGTTAAGTTGGTGCGAATATTAGATCTGCCGCCAATTGTGAAACGGTACGTGTCCGACTGTTAAGAAACTTTTGAGCAATTTAATTACAACACCGTTCTGACTAGACATTCCGGTGAAGATATACTTATCTCGGGAATTCCAATCATCCCTTTATCAGATCGAAATATGAAGCGATAAACAGCTTAAACCTGGCACCCAAAGTCATTTGAAACTAGGCATCGCCTAACGCAACTTTTACTTCCATACTAAATTTTAAATCGCCAAATGAAACAAACTAAAAATTCAATAATTATGAATAATCGTTTGCAAAATTAATTTTTAATTCAAAGAATACATATGTCATTTCCCTCAAACTTAAAAAGAAGTAAACCATTTTATATCGACATACAGCATTGAAATTAGGAATTGAATCAGGATACCATCAACTGTACAAATAATTCAATACAACATCAAGTACCAAAGATGCAATCAGCTATCCAACAGATTTCCTAAATTCACTGGACCCATCTAGTATACCTTCACACTGCTTATAACTAAAAATTGGGGCATCTATTATCTCTTTAAAACCGAGCTATCGCGATCGTGCGGGTATCATAGAGAATGTTCAAGCTTTTCAAAAATATCGATACCGATTCAGTTGACTTGTACCAATCGCTATTTGTATGTATAGCTTAGTATTGATTGAGTTGATGATGATTGATTGATCTGATGATCAATCAATGATGATGATTGATCAACTGATGATCAATCATCAGTTGATTGATGGCTTGATTCTTAATTAGCCATCTTATTGGCTTGATGGTTGAGCCATCAAGGTGATTGAATGGTTCTTAATTGAACCATTCAATCACCTGGATTGGTGATTGAATTGGTTCTTAATTAGATGCTAGAATTGAAGCTGTTTAAAAATAACATTTAGTCTCAAAAACTTAAATCAGCGCCATCTGATTGCGGGTTAAGTTGGTGCGAATTTTAGATCTGCCGTCAATTGTGCAACGGTACGTGTCCGACTGTAAAGAAACTTTTGAGCAGTTCAATTACAACCACCGTTCTGACTAGGCATTCTGGTGAAGATATACTTCTCGCGAATTCCAATCATCCCTTCATCAGATCGAAATAGGACGCTATAAACAGCTTCAAACTGGCGCCAAAGTCATTTTGAAAGTAGGCATCGACGCGAGCATAGGGAAAAACAATTCAATCAGTTCAGATCTGTGTTCAGTAACGTAGTAATCTAGTTCGACCGTTTTCCACCGAAAAAAGTTATGATTAGATTTCCGACTTATTCACTTCACGTCCTCTTTTAAGTCCAGAAGACGTGTTTACGTAATATCAATGTGAAATCGCATTGTTAGCAACTGACGACGTTTTAATTTTATTGAAGAACCAGCGCCGCAGGCGCTTTAGTCTCCGACTCATACAGTTTTCACAGTGAATAATAATGGAGTTGCCTGAATGGCAAAGTCTGGTGATGCAGTTCACTTGAGTTCTAAAACGTTAGTACTATAAACACAGGGGAAAACACAATGAGCATGAGAGATCGAAAATCATTAAAATGAGGAAAAAAAAATTTGATAAGAAAAAAAGATAAATATAAATATATAAAAACAATTGAAAAAAGCCCAGAGAAGTTTAGGTCACAAGAACCTGGTTCCAAGACCTTCACCCAAACCACGCGCTTGAAATTGCACTCGTATCCCATCCCTGAGCAAGGGAACGGTCCATTAAAGGGAAGATTAAAGGATCAAATTGCACAATAAAAAAACTAATTAAAAACAAAAACCAATTACAGGGAAGTGCGAAAATCATCGAAAAAAAAAATAAATAAATAAAAAAAAATAATAAAGTGTTAAAATAATCGATTGTTAGCAACTGCAGTTTATTGAATTCTAAATGTTTAATTAATTAAACAAAATAGCGGTACGTTTAATTAAAATGGATAAACCATTGGACTGGCCTCCAATTACAACATTTTTTGTAGCACAACATTTTTTTCCATACTAAATTTTAGATCGTCAAAATTAAACAAACTATTTGCATTAAAAAAATTCAATAATTATGACTAATCGTTTGCGAAATTAATTTGTAATTTGAGGGAGGTAAAACAAAGGTGATTCAAAAGTCAGGACGAACTTTAAAATTGAATAACTCGAAAGCTAATAAAGGAAAAAAAAAGATGCGGTTTGCACCAAACAGTCTGAAAATAAGCAGGGTTTTGTTAGGCCACAAAAAATAATAATTAAACAAAATAATAATTGTAGTTCGGTTGGCGACCGCCAGATGTTAATTGCCTAATTTTTTTTTTATTTCATCGAAAGATAATTTACAAATAAAATTTTTAAAAAAAAGTTTAAAAGTTACAAGATTAGTTACAGTTACTTTACAGTAAATGCTCCAAGTGCTATCCACCATTTACTAGTACCGCTGATAGACGAGTCATTACACCGTGCACAACATTTTGTAGCATTTCTTGCTTCATGGCAGAGACATTTTGGCGAATGAAATCTTTCAGTAAAGTACACTCTCGGTAGCGCGGTACGCTTTTGGCGATTAACCGGTCACTTGTAGCACTAAAAAATGCCATCCGCCAAAGTGTCTCTGCCATAACGCAAGAAATACGGCAAAATGTTGTAAACTGTGTGGTGACTCGTCTTACAGCGGTACTTCTGGGTGGTGGACAGCACTTGTAACATTCACCGTAAATAACTGTAACTAATCTTGTAACATTTTTTATTTTATTGTAAATTATCCTTTGGTTAAATGAAAAATAAAGCGCCATCTGTTGGTCGCCAACAGAACTACAATTATTGTTATTATTTATTTATTTATTTATTTGTAGCCACACAAAACCCAGTTTTTTTTCAGTCAATTTGGTTCAAACCGCATCGTTTTCTTTTCTTTATTTGCTTTCGAGTTATTCAATTTTAAAATTCTTGTCCTGACTTTTGGATCACTCGGTATGTAATTTTCCTCACACTTAATCAGAAGTAAACTATTTTATATCGACATGCAACATTGAAATTATCCATAAATATAGAAAATAGCAGATCTGCCCCTAGGGGAAAAGGTGAAGCCAGTTTTGAACCAGTATCTCATAAGGCAGTTCGCAAGCCTTTGCCCATAGCATGCCATAAACCACCAGATGGCATCATGAGTAAATTCGACTAATAAAAAATATATTTATGTAATTATTATTTAAATTAGTCAACCTTCCTAAATTGGCAACATCATCTTAACGTCACCATGGAAACACATAAACTTTGAAGAAAGCTGTATTCAGAATTCCAAAATGCTTCCTGTGCGATGTTTTTGTTGAATAAAACTTCTTAAGTAGGTATTTTGTAAATTTGTTGCTTTATTTACATTTCAATTTAATATTAACCAATTAAGAATTTTTACCAGTTTTGACTAGCATAAGTTTAAGCTGGATGTGTATTGGTAATTTCTGGCAAATATGAGGTTTATGTTTATAAAAGAAGCATATTAAAAATTCAATTTTTATTGAGTGTAACTTTTCGGCAAAAGTAGTTTTTTGGAACCAGTATCCCATGATGCATTGCGAAAACGGGAAAAAGTGGCTTCACACACAATCGTTTGTATTGCGTTGTACGGGATTGCGCAATCGATGGACATATCTGCTACTTTCTATAATATCTATGAAATTATCGATCACTTTCAAACTTATAACGTTTAAATACGTAATAATAAACGTAGTTTATATTTAAATACCTATTAACAGGCAATGAAAAAAAAAACGTCGTTAGTACAACATAGTATTACAATGCCTTTAATCCTCAATAAATTCTTGTGTGTCTTATGCGTCAAAAGCTTTTTAAATTAGTATTAGATGTTGAAGTTTTTTTTAATAATTTGAACAACAAGAAGTCGAAATTGAATTTTTGATGTGTTCAATCTTCTTGTTTCGATGCGCTGAATTTTTCTTGACGCACTGGTAATTTGTAGTTTAAGATGTGAAAGTGGGTGACGGAACGAAAGACGGATGTAGCCTTTTGTAAAAGCTTCCGCTTTTTACGTTATTAATGTGGTGTACAAGCTAAAAGACTACCGCTGTGTTTGTTTCCGTTACAGTATTACGTTGGGTGCCGCCTATGTTACTGGACTGTGTTTCAATTGACGAAAAACTTTATCAATATACCCCTGTAGCTGTAACGCAACGCTTTTTCAACAGAAGAAAATTACTTGTTGAAGTGTTGTCTAAGTTAAGTTCTCTGCTGCAAACTTAAGGTCGGTTTTTGTTATAGATACAACAACACAGATCATAACATCAATGATAATTTATTTCACAGTGAGGGTATTTTGACATTGCAGAGATATGTATACAAATACCTTATTTCTTCAAAGAAACAAACAAAGGACTGACTCTGACTGCAATCTCTTTGAACTTATGAAACGGTGAAATTGCTTTTAATAATTTTGTGACAGTATGAAGAATGGAAATATCAATGCACGTTTTTAAATTTTGGTTTTAGGTGATAACAACATTCTGTACATCCAGTATTTAACAACAAAAGTACTATAACCATGCATTAATCCTTTAACGACTAAAAAAAAAACTAATAACTTTCTTCTTATTGAGGTGGATGGCTTGTGGGTTTCGTTGAAAGGTTAAATCATCAACCAAATGATAAGGAAAAATTCGTTCTGTTTTGGGAAGCGCCTGTCTTCTAGGCGTTAAAGGCTTAGTACGCTATTCTACTAAATTAATTTTCTGAAATTACGATTTTTTTCAAATTAAAATTTAAACAATTATAATAACAAGCATTTATACATTCATAGATAAACCATATTGTAGTGAATTCTCAATAGGAGGAACATAAATGAAGGAAAACAGCAACAAGTTCCACAAGTTGTTGTTTCATCAATCCCGAATGCTGAACTTGTAGACGCGTTTCGGGGCGGTGATGTCTATTTCCGATACGTAGACAAATTTGCCGTCGGGAGACACAGAGAGGTCGTGAGGCATATGGAATCCCTGTAAGAGAAATAAATACATAGTTAGACCCTCTAGAACAGTGGTTCCCAACCTTTTCTGGACCATCGCCTCGTTCTTTAGGTTGATTAACATGCATCGCCTCCTTTTTAATTGTCATATTTTGCGTAATCATAATTTGAGTTAGTGTAACTATAAACCAGTTTTATAACTTACTACTGGTTTATAAAAACAAGCAAAGAAGCTTTAACCGATCACTTTTAAATAAAATTTAAAAAAACAAAAAAGGAAACCTGTTTTTAAAGAACAAAAGTGAAATAAATTAACAAAGATATTTTTACTGGTTTCTAGAAAATTTAAGAGTCGAAAGTAAAAATTGGCTGGATTGGTTATAGTTGGAGAATGGTTTTATTGTACAAAGGTACAACATTATTATTTTTCCCCTTTAAATACTCACCGCCCCCTGATCGCCCCTCAAGTATTTTATGCCCCCCTTGATAACACAAATCGCCCACTACAATTAGATCTAACATCAGGCACCTACTAGCGCGAATGCTTTTTTTTTTGTTTAAGGGATTGTTTATTTGCAAATTTCGTAGTGCCTTTATTTACATATATCGCGCGATACATATTATTACGTACTACTACTACTAATAATTATCATTATAGTTTTACTGAAAGTAAACATAAGACAAGAACTTGAAATTAACAAATAAAATAGGTATAAAGCAATCAGAACACCAAGGGTCACAAGGGCCATAATGGCCAACATACAAAAAAGTTGATGATATCCATTTACAAATTTCCGTCAAAGAGCTGGCTTACCTTTTCGGGTCCCCATAAGGTCATGGGCAATCCGGACTCAATGTCCAAGACGAGTCCGTGGTCCGCGGACACGGACTGGCTGTTCTTGTACAGGTCGGGACCGTTCACCGCAAACAACTGCTTGCCTGCGAGGGAAAACAAAAATGAAAAATATAGTACACTCTTAAAACAAAAGAGTGAAATCCGTTCCTGGAGAAGTGCATTTTCGACACTGAAAAGGAGTGAATATTAACTCAGACTGAATTAAAATCACTCGTTTGGAGCGATCTTGTAGGAGGTTTAACGCACAAAGTATCCACTCCTTTCGGAGAAGTGCATTTTCCAGACTGGAGGAGTGAAATTAACTCAGACGGAGTTAAAATCGCTTGTTCGTTTTAAGAGTGTATATAATTAAAAGACTTTGTAATATAACTGTTACTTAAAAACATTTCCCACTTAACCCTTTATGACCCCTTCAGATGCTCGGGGGACGCCTGAGCAGCAGTGTACTTGTTACAGATTTGAAAAGTCTTGGATTCATTCCCAAAGGATGGACACTTTATATTCTCGCGACATTGTTTGTAAACTTACAGAAGCTGAATTGTCAGCTGAAAATTTATTCGATTAACAACACTGGTCCACAGTGGTTTTGTTGCAAGAGATGAAATGATTTTGGGGTCCATTTATGCACACAATTCATGAAACTATCAATGATTTTGTTAGATGTGCTATGTTTTTTAAAAAATATTTATTTTCATTTTACATTACAAAAATCAGAAAACGAGAAATAAAATAACAGATATATTCTTAATGTCAGCAATATTTTGAGAAATTAGGATACATCGAAGTAAATAAAGTGGAAAATGTCTCATAATTTTAAATCAGCGCCATCTACCGCCGGTTTTAAATGAAACGTGTAACTGCAAAACTCACATTCTCTAAAGTGTAACAAGATATTTGGTCAAGTCAGTTCATCGGAGAATCCATCTAATTGAACTTAGTATTAGCAAGTGTCGCCAACATTTCCATAAATTTTACTTAAGAAACCGATAATTGTTCAAAATATAAGACATGCAAAAATCATGAAAATACGAGCACGTTGAGAACTTTCATGAATATATTCGTAATCTGGGCACTTGAAAACGTAAAAATTTGCAATGATATCCAGGGCAACAAAACACAGCTTTTTTTTTTGTACAGCTGCGTCAACTATGGCGAGAACTCGAATAATGTGATCTTACCTCTGCTGTCTATTGCGAAGACTCTTCCCAATCCGTGGTTTTCGACTATGGCCAGTGGCGTTCCCGGCATGGTGCCTTCGGTTCCAGCGGAGTAGCACAGGACTCGACCGTTCTCACGATCAGCTACGCAAAGGGCGTCGTGTTCCGGAACCAGGGTCAGGCTATGCGGAATGAACATTCCGTCTGAAACATCATAAAATGATATTTAATCATCATGTTCTGGAACCAGGGTCAGACTGTGCGGAATGAACATTCCGTCTTAAATATCATAAAATTATATTCATTCGTCTTGTTCAAGAACTAGAGTTTGACAGTGAGGAACGTAATTCCGTTTGAAACATCATAAAATAATATTCATTCGTCTTGTTCTAGAACTAGGGTTTGACTGTGAGGAACGTAATTCCGTAGTAACCATCATAACATTATATTTATTCGTTGTGTTCTGGAACCAGTGACAGACCTACTGTGCGGAAAGAACATTCCGTCTGAACAGCATAAAATAATATTTATTCGTCGTGTTCTGGAACCAGGGCCAGACTGTACGAAACGTACATTCCGTCTCAAACATCATAAAATGATATTCATTCGTCGTGTTCTGGAACCAGGGCCAGGCTGTGGGGAATGAACTTAGAGAAAGAAAGTGTTAAGCAGATCCACACTACACTGACCTTTGGCCCCTATTTCCATGAGCAGCCTCCCGCTCTTGGCGAACATGAGT
This sequence comes from Hylyphantes graminicola, assembly GCA_023701765.1. NCBI lineage: Eukaryota > Metazoa > Arthropoda > Arachnida > Araneae > Linyphiidae > Hylyphantes > Hylyphantes graminicola. The sequence continues at coordinate 63,373,131 of CM043120.1, read as the reverse complement.
ATCCTGGAGTTGCAGTATCCGTCGCTCACGAAGAAGTGACGAGTGGTGACGGCCACGTCTGTCGGCTTGCAGAAGTGGTACCGGCCGTTCCCTGGCACGAAAGGGTCGCCGATCATCAGGTCAGGAGAGGACTCGCGGGCCGGGAACATGAACACCTATCGCCAAAATTGTAGGGTCAAATAACGAAACAACGAATGTGCCAAATTTACAATTTTTTTTATGATTGTAAATTAAGCGTATGTTGCAAAAAATAGTGACTTGTTGTCTTTCTTCAAAATTTTCACACACAAAACCCGTACAAATTGAATTTCAAAATTCGAACGATAAATAAGACTTGAAAGAGCTATCTGGCTGTCACGTGATATCTGTGACTTCCCTATAGTAAGTATAAACAAACTTTGAAACACCATATTGAAATCTACTTAAGTCAAATTCGAACTATAAGATTTTGCAAAATCGCCTTCCTAGTTTCGTACTAGTAGCCTTCGTAGTGTCCTAGTTGTCGTACTGTATGACAACTAGGACACTACGAAGGCTACTAGTCTCGTACAATATGGACGCAGACTTGAACCCGACTCAGATACATTAAAACAAGTTTTTAAATTTTGAGGACAATGTAAAATATATACCTGATGTAATCCCACGTCTGTTATCCATGAGTTCCCGTGCCTGTCGACCGTCAACCCATGGGGCATGTAAAATCTGAAATCAAAGCAAAATAAAATACAAAATGGTTTCTTTTCCAGTGAAAGTTAGCACTTTTTTTTTTCAACGAGAACGTGAGCAATTAATTTTGAAACTGAGTGGTGGTGGGACGTTGTAGACAGGACACTATCTGATAGTCTGTTTGTTAGGACGACTAATGGTTTGGTAGCCATATTAATTCACTAGCCCTTCACTTTTCCCTTCAGATGGCGCTGATTTAAAATTATAGGACACAAATTTAGAGTTTTAACTAAAAATAGGCTTTAAACAGTAAAATGACGAGTCACTTCTTAAGTACAACGCCATTTTTAATGTACAAAACCCATATACTTGTCACCTGCTTCGGTAAAAGTATATTATTGAAAATTTTGATATTTCTCCTTCATACCCGGAAAATTCTATGATTCAGATAGCAAAGGGATAACTTTTCCATCAAGTCGCTTTATGTTTCGGATCTTGATGAAACCTAACCATCAAAGCTTTGTTCTTCTATAAAAACAATTCAGAGTGATTTCGCGACATAGGTTGCCTTACTTCTACGAATCAATTTTATTTCCACGATAAAACTTGTCCATTATAGCGCTACCTAGTGGTAGAAATTTGAAGCCGTTTTAATTCCAGAAATATCTTATACACTGCTCAAAACAATTAGAGGAGCACTTTTTAATTCCAACTTTAACTTCACTCCCAACTTTTTAATTTTAATCCTATAAATCTGAAATTTGTTAAATAGGTTCACTATGCATTCGAAATGAAATAGTAAAAAACAGGAGAAAAAATGTTAAGTTTTTAATACTTAAATTTAATGGGGGGAAATGGAATAATAACTTTTTAATAAATAATAACAATAATTTTTTCAAAACTTTTTTTGTTAAAAATAGTTGAAATATATTTTTAAACATCTAAAAAATGCAAGCATGAAAAATTTAATAAAATAACTAAAAAAAAAAAAAATGAAAAAATTAACTATAGTGAAAGAGGGTTATTTTGAAATATATTTAGTAGTTTTCTAGTCATTATTATTAAAATTGGAATTTTGTAGTTGGTTTTTGTTATATGGAAATTTTTTTTTAAATTTGAAATTAATTAAATTCTAATGCAGCTAATTTTTTTCAATATTTTTCCCATAATGTATGAGTTTTAAAGATACATATATATTATTTCGGGATGTGAAAAGAAATTCATGCATTACAGGGTTAACAAAATAAATCTTTATGGCCACATACCTGTTAGCACCCCAAGAGTACAGTGTCTTGCCATTTGTTATATCAATAACTAGAATTGTATCATTCGGAATGGGCCCTAGACTGGTATCCACAAGGCGGTTGTTTTCATCGAATGTGCTGGGGAACAATAAAGTATAAGGCAAAAATTGAAAAGTAATCTGAAAACTGTACTTTGAGCGGGTTCACCTTTACTGTACGGTAACCATTGGCGCGGTTTTTTAGATTTGGCGATGAATAGTTTTTTGTGGCAACCTGTCTAACTTCGACTGTTGATTTAACCTGGTAACGATGAATTATTCCGGCAACCCTATCTGACCGTTATTTTGCTCATTTTGGTTGGGTTTCTGTTATGGAAAATCGCCAGAATACGGACTATTGGCGCGATTTCGGAAAGTTCGCCAATGGTTACCGTACAGTAAATTTCTACCGAGAAACGAAGTTTTTAAATCTAATACGGAGAAAACAAATTTAATCATCACCGAACCAATGAACCATTTCACCTGTAAACAGTGTACAGGTTTTTGATATTCAAAATTGTTATCCCTTTAAGACTGGCTATCAGATGGCGCTGATTTTAGTTTTTGAGAATAAATTTTATTGAAAAATAAGCCTTAAACAGCAACAATGCCAGAAACTCCTTAAACACAAAGTACATTTTTATACTAATCACGAATGGTACAAATCAGCTGCTTCGGTAAAAATAGATATTGTTGAAGAACTTGAGCGTTCTATTTTTTTACCCGCACGATCTTGATAGCTCAGTCGGAAAGGGCTGTGATACAATCGAGTACAAAGGAAGAACCGATTGATTTATTAGGCGGTCTGCTTGGCGGCAGAAAACCGGTTTCTCTCTTTCGTCTTCGCTTGTTCCAAGCGCCGGGATCGTCAATCGCCTGAATCTTGGTAGCTAGGAACCACATAGATAGTAGTTAAAATATTAGAGTGGAAGATCACGTGACCTGCAGCACTGGTCCCGTCGCTAGCATGGGAGGTCACGTGATCGTCCACTACTTTAACTATGATCTGTGTGATGGAACTGGTTTCCTTACACAAGTTTAGGCGTTCACTCGCTATCATCGCCAAGCATGTTAAGGAAACATCTCTACAAAATCAATCGGTTTTCCCGTGTACTCTTCAATTGTTACACCGTTGAAAACGAATATTAATCCATTTTCCACTTTTACAAACATTGTTTGTTTATTTACATTATGCTTGTTTACATTCAGTAATACATATTTTAATTTATATACACAAAATCTTTTTACAAAATTACTGGTACATATCATCAATCAAAGAAATAGAATATAATATGCTGGCGGGTTTTTTTTTGGTGAATAGGATTAGAATTTTAGGATTAAATCTGGTTATGTTATAATTGGAGTCCTTGAATGATAAGTTTTATTTCTATTAGCTCTACGTTTTGAAATATTTTTTTATTTGCTAAAGGGGAAATATTTTTGGTGAAAAACGGTATGATATCAGAACCTTACATGTACATTTACCAAACCATCTTCAAAAATTATTTTTTGTTAGAAAGGTATGGCATCAGTCATTTTTTATACGAATAACGAATGGTACAAGTCAGCTGCTTCGGTATCGATATTTTTGAAAAGCTTGAACATTTCCCCACTATCGTGATGGCTCGGTCTTGAATTGATATAAACAGTGTACGGGTTGTTGATATTCATAATTCTTATCAATTCAGTGATTGCACATATTGAACGATGTACAAATTCCACGAATTTATGAAGTTGCGGCGGACGTCACTAGTTCCGCCACAAACAACCAAACCAAACAACTGAGCTTCACCACGAGCGACCGACAGCTCAACTCGTCTCCTCCTTTCTACTTCGCCGCCGAGAACATTCCTTCCACTAGACGCTCCCCGAACACCGACTAGCGAGCAACAACCGCGCTCCTCTCTTTCCCCCGCGCGCTGCGCGAGGGGCGATCGAACTCTGGACATTCATCATTCATACTAGAAATACTAATTGTAATCATCGGAACTTGCATGTTCCATTACGTGTAAATAGTAACTTCTTAGATTTAAATAAATGATCTTGAGATGCAGATGGATGACATATCTTCGAGGAGCATACCCAGCGCAACGTGGTCGCAACTCGCCACGTTACCGCGCACTGGTGACCCCAAGACGAACTCGCAGCCATCTGATGCAGCGGCACCTGCTGACGACAGCCGTCCAGAGCCCACGGCCACTGCTGACCGCCGCCTGGAGCCCACGGTCCCTGCTGACCGCCGCCCGGATAACACGGCCCCTGCTGACCGCCGTCCAGAGCTTACGGCCCCTGCTGACCGCCGCTCGGAACCCACGGCCCCTGCCGATCGCGGTCCGGTACCCGACTATGCCGCCTGCTGGAACTACAGTTCTCCGATGCTGCAACACGCAGAAAAATTGGTATGTCTCCTTGTCCATCCCGTTTCTCTCAGTCATTTTTTTTTCGTAAGCCCCGCACAGTGTTAGGCCCGACTGGCAACCGCCACGTTTTTTTTTACGCCGCAAACATCTAGGCCTACCGGCCCACGTTTCATTCCAATTGCCACGTTTTCTTTCGTCTCGTGAAATTAGGCTAGCCGGCCCACGTTTTTCTACAATTTTAATGCTCCGCTACTTGCCTTGAGTATTATCCGTTTTATTTTTTCTGTAAAATTTCCATTTTTTTTGCCAACACTGTTTTGAATGTCTACATTCCGGAGCTGTCTAAAACACCGTCAGCAACGCGTCGATTTAGGATATACACCCGTACAGGTGGAGTTAATTTCATAATATGTTCCTACGCTTTGGTAAATCCCTAAATAGCACTTTTGCGAACGTTGAAATTCATTTTTCCTTTCCGGCAACGCCACAACGGTTATTCGTCTGATTACAGCCATTTATTGCTCAGTAATAATTTTTTTTTTCGCACGACGATTGTTTTTTTTCTTCTCTCATCGTACGTAGCCCGATTGAAACGACGATCACGGTGCTATTCACACACGATTTGCCCAACTAGCACTCGTTTAATGCCCCCATGCACTGCTTTTTGCCGCCACGGTCATTCACTTCGTTGACTCCTGCCACGACATGACGCGTTTCACGGCCGCACACTCGCTGCTAATGCAACTCGCGTTACTCACTCGCACGGCACACGTAGTAACAACGCACAGCGAGGCCACGACGCGTACACTCGCTGCTAATGCACCGCACGCTATTCGCACACGTAGCAACCGCGCACAGCGACACAACAGGCACAGGTACCCATCGGACCGACGACTTTTGGTGGCAATTGCAGGCTTTAGGCACACTACGATTGTTTTAAATTTTTTTTTCTCGCGCTTTTTCGAAGGCCCGTATGACTGAGGGGTGGACAGAGATTTTCCCACTGTTCTGCTAGGTTTACACGCCAATCACGAGATGCACCCCGACCTCAACAGGACTCCCGAGAATCTCCTCCAACCAGTCAACGTCGCCCGGGCACGAGCTTCAAGTCCACGTCGACGGACGCCGCACGAGCAACGAGCTTCAAGTCCACGTCGACGGACGCCGCACGAGCAACGAGCTTCAAGTCCACGTCGACGGACACCGCACGAGCAACGAGCTTCAAGTCCACGTCGACGGACGCCGCACGAGCAACGAGCTTCAAGTCCACGTCGACGGACACCGCACGAGCAACGAGCTTCAAGTCCACGTCGACGGACGCCGCACGAGCAACGAGCTTCAAGTCCACGTCGACGGACGCCGCACGAGCAACGAGCTTCAAGTCCACGCCGACGGACGCCGAACGAGTCCACGTTGACGGACGCCGCCCAAGCGACAGACGCCAACCATTCCACTCCACAGACGACGCTGGCCACTTCGGCAACTGAGCAACCTCCCGAACATCCATTCCTGGCCACTTTGACAACTGAGCCCGACCAAGCCTCTCCAGCCGATGTCCACCAATCATTCACATCCTGAGATCAATCGATTTCACTAGGCGAAATCTGGGGAGGGAGTAATGCGGCGGACGTCACTAGTTCCGCCACAAACAACCAAACCAAACAACTGAGCTTCACCACGAGCGACCGACAGCTCAACTCGTCTCCTCCTTTCTACTTCGCCGCCGAGAACATTCCTTCCACTAGACGCTCCCCGAACACCGACTAGCGAGCAACAACCGCGCTCCTCTCTTTCCCCCGCGCGCTGCGCGAGGGGCGATCGAACTCTGGACATTCATCATTCATACTAGAAATACTAATTGTAATCATCGGACCTTGCATGTTCCATTACGTGTAAATAGTAACTTCTTAGATTTAAATAAATGATCTTGAGATGCAGATGGATGACATATCTTCGAGGAGCATACCCAGCGCAACGTGGTCGCAACTCGCCACGTACCGCGCAAAGTTAATAAATATATTTTTTAAAATTAATACAGGTATACAGTTTCTTGATATTCATAATTATCATAAACCGTGTATAGTTTCTTGATAACCATAATTGTTATAAATTTAGTGATTGCCAATATTGAAAGATGTAAAAATTACTCGGATTTATGCAGTCAACATTTTCTTTATAACAAGTATTTCACGTATTTTGTTCTGTAGTTCGGAATACCAATTCCATAAGAACTAAGAACACTGTTTACTAGATTTTAAAAAAATAGCAAGGGACTAACAATTTCAGAAGGACAAAGGTTTAATAACTCGATTATGACGATATTATTATTGAAGTTGTAACAACATAACATGAGGTAAAATATTCTGAAGTGTTTTAACCTTTAATGGGCAATGAGTCGTAAGGAGAGCATATTTGATGGTTTGAGAAGAACGGCTGTTTTTCGACGGGACAGAACTCACAATCAAAGAGTTCTATAGTAGGGTGGAGGAACCAGAAACGACTGTCATCGGCAGCCATGACTCACTACGGAGCCCGAATAGAATGGCAAAAGTGCCAGTTAAATTATAATTTTTGATACCGAGATAGGAAGTACACTAGGGCAAAGGCGGGAATCGCAACCGCACCCGTAACATCGTGGACTGCTAGCGGTATGGCCTGCGATCCAAACCACTCAGCCATCGGGCCCTATATTGTCTCCGTGTTGGTCCATGGTTCGGTTGGTAGATTCAGTCTCTACTATACTATAGAACTCTTTGCTCACAAATCAGGAGGATTCAAGCTAAGCCTGATACAGTTCATAATCCCATAGATTAGTGTTTCCCACCTTTAGACAGCTGGTGTGGATCGGCATATGGAAGATGCCGACAAAGGGAGATGCCTCTTTATTCCTTATCGGAATCAAGAGATATCCCTTTCATTGTGAACCCGTGCATTCGTATTTGCATCTGATATTATTTTAGACACTATATAGACACCCACACAGAGAGCTGATTAAACATGTATCATGCATTAACTAGCAATACACGTTCTCTGATTGTATACATTATATTTATGAGACTGCCGACTCGGTGGCGCAATGGTTAGGATAAACATAGCTTTGGAGCTTCTGGGTCTAGGCTCGAATCCCGATAAGGCATATGTTTGTGTTTGTCGAGTATATGCGGAGTACGTGCTCGTTAAATCTGCTGGGTCCGAAAGTCCTGTGGGCGGTCATTACGCAGTTTCCCACGGGAACAGGTCCCTAGAGACTATTTCCCTAAACATCAGAGACATGTCTAAATTGTGGAGCTGGCGCGCGATAGATGTCGCGTATTTGTGTGTGCTGTGTCTGTCTTACACGAAAAAAAGGTTTATAAGTGGTTCTCTGACCAAGCACACAAGCCTGAAAATATATGTCTACCAACTATCAACTAATTATAAGACTTCCTGATCGTCATGTAGTTGTGCCTTCTGAGTTTGAAGTAATATCCTCAATTGCCCTCCCACTTCATCCCTATAGAGTTCTCAATTTCAGACGTTTTCTGTAAATCTACAAATCGTGTTTGTGACACCTATATCAATTGCGCTAAGCACTAGAGCTAGACTAATGGGTCTAGACATAGCAGTTCGGATACGCTACCATAGACGATTAAAAGTTAGTCACTGGAGGGCGAAAAAACGTTTACTTACTTCTTGTCCCATATCCTATCTCCTCTGTGGAAGATATGAAGATTTCCATCTCCGTCGACAGACACTGCGGAAACCTGCTTCAGGTGGGGAAATCCGGGGCCACGATACGTCTTCTTTGACTGTAGGGGCCTGCAAAAAATGCCGGATAGAAAATACCCTAACTTTTAATGCATTTCATTGCTTATGGAAAGTAACCCTTGCGACGGCTGCCTTGGCGACGGACGCTTGGCTTGTTGGCGACACGCCACCAGACCGGCAACCCTCTTGCTGCTGAGAGAAAATGCTCTCGCGGGAACTCTCTGGACCTTAGACTTCCGCGGACTGTTTTGGTACGACTAAGTGCCCTTGCCTAAACTGGCCTTGTTATTTCATGTCAGGCTCCGGAATTGATGTTAACTCTATACTATTTGTAACTCTTGTTTAATTAAATAATCCTTTTCTCCATTAATAAATATGATTTCTTAAAATTTAGCTGGAATTGATTCTAACCTTCTGATTTTTGTACAGCACGTTAACACGCGCACTACACCCTTTACGCCCCCTTCAGATGGCGCTGATTTAAGATGAAGTGAAAAGTTTCGATAAGTGAGCGGGCGTATCTGTTGTGTTATTGTTTTCGTTTGGAGATTGTTTTATTTCTCTGTATCTATGCAGTTGCTGATTTTGTTAAGTTTATAAAAAAGAAAATATATAAAGTTTTTAATGTATACTTATAAACTTATAAAGTTTTATTCAGTAATTGGTTAACCCTTTAGACCGGCTGTCAGATGTCGCTGATTTAAAATTATGAGACAAAATTTGGAGTTTCATCGAAAATTATGCGCTCAACAGCATCAATGTCAACAACTCCCAAAAAACAAAGTCATATTTTGTATAAATAAGCATTTTAAAGTAACGATGTTAGATTTTTCAGAAAATAACTGTAACTTAGTTACTTTTAGAGATAACGAAAAATTTCGTGACTTCTTACGCCCATCACGGATGTCTTCTGCGTTCGGCCAAGATTTCAAAATTTAACTTTTAATAACGCTGAATTTTTTTCTTAACTTTCACGATTTTCAAAATAAATTTAGTCTTGGTTCTCTTTGAAAAACGATAATTGTGGATAAATTTAAGTATTTCTTATCCCTTTAAGACCGAGCGTTCACAATCGTGCGGGTATAAAAGAGAATGCTCATAAGTTCAAGCTTTTCAAAAACATCGATACCGAAGCGGTTGACTTGTACCATTCGTTATTTGTATAAAATAACTTTGTTTTTAATGAGTTGCTGACATTGATGCTGTTTAAGGCATTTTTTTTTCAATAAAACTCGGAAATTTAGTCTCCTAAACTTAAATCAGCGCCATCTGATCGCCGGTCTTAAAGAGTTATAACTAAAAATTTCTAAAAGTATTTTAGATTAGTTACTTTTCGCATTGTGCAACTGTAACAGTGTTAAGTAACTTCTTAATTAAGTAACTGTAACAGATTTACTTTTTAAAAGTAACTTTACAATAACTTTAAAATATGTTACGGTTCGCGCAATGCCATCAAAGTTGGCAAAAATTGTCAAAAACCGTAATTTTTCATAATTTTTTTAAACCCGATATATGATTTTAATTGCTTTCCTTTATCATGTTGTATGATTAAAATTTACAAAAAGTTAAAACTTTGAAATTTAGCAAAAAATACGAATTTTCCTAATTTTATACTACGTTGAGTGTTCGGAAGATCTGACACAAATGTATAATAATTTATTATACAATATATTATAGCATTTATTATTAAAGTGCATTAATATTTGGCTTTTTCATACTTTTAGTAGTTAATTCACGATATAGAACGTAATTAAAGACATCTGCCTTTTTTAAAAAAAAATAATATGAAATTACAGTTTTTAACAATTATTCGCCAACTTTGAAGGCATTGCGCGAACGGAAGATATGGTAATAAAAAAATAATAATTAGTGCATTTTTCATGTCTTTACCAATGGCAACTTTTCCGCACTATAGCGATCCGAAATAAAATAAAAAGTTTTTTTTCGGCCCACCCTAGTCTAAAGGGTTAATACAACATTTTACCCAAGTAAGCTTTACATTAGATTATGTTTCACTTAAATTATAGGTAAAAACTAAATTGACTGGATGTAGAAATTATCTTTACTTTTTTTTTCCAAAATGGTGAAATAAAGATTACCTAAGTTTTTTCTTAAATTATTTTATTTGTAATATCTCAATGTTAAACTAAAAATTATATAATTTTATGAACTCTTTTCATTTTTATACATTAGAGTTACATATTTCAACTTTTTTTCATTTAAAACTTCCTACCACCAGTAATGCAGATTTAGAAAAAAAATATTGTAATTTTTTATCCAACTTTTATGTAGTAAAGAATAGTAACTAAGACATTTCTATAAGTAATCGCATGGCGTGTGTGGTGCAGCCATGCGATGCGAATAATAAAAAGATATAAACCAAAGCAAGGGTGCACATTTTGTCCATTGTAAGTACTTAGGATTTATTCTTAACCCTTTGAGAAACCGGAGGTCAGATGACGCTGATTTTAATTTATGAGGACTAACTTTAAGTTGTTTTTTTTTTTTGAAAAATAAGCCTTTAAACAGCATCAAAGCCAGCATAGCATCTGTAAAAAATGTCAGGTAAATTAATGTAAAATTTTTTTATACTAGAAGCGTTAGCGTAACCCCTTTTTTTTAGTTGAAAAACACCGTTTAAAATAAACCAATTATATTTAAATAAAAAAAATGGCCTAAAAAACATTATTTATTATATTTGAAATCACTATAATAGTAAAAATGTAAGAATTTTGTGTATTCGCCTACCTTAAGACAACCATTATTATTATATATATATTTAAATTTCAATTTGATTTAACCAACACAATTTTACATATTTTTGCGGAGAAAAACTTTATGAGATTCCCGCTACTAACAGCTGATCAATGACATGCATAATACTGTATCGCAACTGATCAAAATGTCATGGACAAAATGTTAGAGCAAATGGGAAAAAAGAGCAAATGTTCCTTATTTTTAAACCACAGAAAATGTTCAGACAGCTCTTTTTCGGGAGCAATTATAAATGTTTCTTTCGACGGTAAGTGAGAAAAAGTGCTTTTTACAATAAGTGAAATTTATGTAAATATATTTTTTTATAAATATGTGAACACAGTTTGAAACACTAATAAAATGTAAAAACAATAAATATGCAACTATACAATATTTTAACATTGTGTTTGAACATGTATATTACATTTTCAATTAAAATTTTTCTTATCAATTATGTTCTTTAAAATTTTAATTACTGATAACATAATGAAAATTTACCTATTATCTTAAATTGATTGGTTTTGATCACACGATCGATTTAAGTGAGCATATATTTTTATGAAGATTTATTAAATTCTTAAATTATCATGACAGCTGTCAGTGATCATATGGTCACTCTTTAAAATAGTGTAAAACTAGAAAAATTCCTAAAATTTTTTTACCTTTACGTCAAGTAGATTAATTTGTTTTTCTGGTACCACAGCTGAATTCGCGGGGCAGAGGCAGAATAATGCTAAAAACCAAAACATCATTGCGGTAGAAACAGCCATGTTGGGGTTTTTTAATCTAAACGGAAGACAAACCAGAGTGCCTAAATTGGACCCGAATCGCACATTTGGCGAGATATTAAATTGTTACTTTCTCAAATTTTGATTGAATTACTTTGTTGTTAATCGTTATTTTTAAAAATTATATTTATGAGATGAAAAAAGATTTAAATTCTTAAATTTTTACCTCAAATTTTAAATTTATAATACAAGTTGTTTCAGAAACTTATTCTTTACAATTTTTTTTAAAGTTTGCTTAAAGGATTTTTCGGGAAAAATTGTATTGAAAAAATTTCGCTTTTCATTCGATTTTAATTTCATTTACAAGATTGAATACATTTGAAATAGGACGGAGCTTTAAAAAAGTTTGGCGTGATTTCCCCATTAGCTTGGCAACTATTGATATTTCCAAGCTGGCAACCTAAAATGAGACCTGCGCAGAACCTGCCTTCTCCGTTTCCATAGAAACAGTGACCGTGGAGAAGATGGAAAAACTATCGATACACGAGATTCCTTGCCTAAATAAACATTCGAAGTGTTATTGTTTAAACATCTGTTTGTTACTAAAAATGAGTCAGATGCGAGACTATATTATTTAACACAAAGTCAAGGTAAATTAAGGTTAGTACGTTTGGCCACATTTCCCGTCGTTAGTGGCAACAATTCCTGCGGTGTTTTCATTTTTAAACCTTCTAGAATTAAATTTTTTTTAATACAATATTTTCTTATCTTATTAAAACTAATGTTGTGCTAAAATGTCCTATTTAAGACCTAAAGCTCTTCTTTGTTCGTGAATTACATTAAATTTCTGTCCCACAATTTCGCTTAATTTCTTCATGTAACACAAAATATCATCTAAAATGAAGTATCCTAATAACATTGAAGGAACAGAATTAAAGTTATATAGATATCAAGAAGGAAAAAAAAAACAGCACAAGATAAAAACGCCCATGTGAGAGTGAAATTGAAACGATCAATGAAATAGTATGGTGTTCAAAAATGAAAGCAGGAGCCTTTTACATCATCTGAAACAACCTCATTGGTGTAGCATTCGACAATGGACATCAAATAAATTCCCGATTGCCAAACTGCTTTCCTATACACGGAATATGCAGAGTATCATTATGATTCAAGTGACGAGTGAGTCAGAATCTGAGTATCTAGTAGATATCTTAAAAGTATTTTTATAATTTTTTCATTTGTCTCTGTAATATGAAATAGGCAAAATAGGAAAATCTAGTGTTATAGATCAGTGGTTCCCAACCTTTTCTGTAACATCGCCCCCTTCTTTTAGTTGACCAACACAAATCGCCCCCCGTTAATATTTATAATTTTTCCAATTATAATGTGAGTTAAAGTGTAACTAATAAAGCAATTTTATAATTTCAAACACTTATTACCATTTATAAAAACAACCAAAGTAGCTTTATCCGGTTACTTTTAAATAAAATCGAAAAAAAAAATATATTTTTTCTATTTTTATTTAGATTTTTTCAAAGAATGAAAGTGAAATAATAAACTAAGATCTTTTAACTCAATTCTGAAAAATTTAAGAGTTGACAATAAAAATTAAAGAAAAAAATGAATGTTGAAATTTTTTTTTAATTTTTTTTTCACTTTTTTATATCAATTATTATTTTTTCAAGCTCATACGCAAGTCTTTGAGGCAAATGTGCAAAACTAAATAAATTGAAGGAACCGAGGAGAAATAATATAGTTCAGCTTTTTACCACAGTTAAGGATCAGTGTAAATAAGTTTCATGCCGGCTAACTCATAACCTGTCTGGAGTTTTGCCTCACTGTCAAACTCTGCAAAGAGCGTCTGCAAAGAGTTATATCAATGTTATCCACAACCCACAGATTCAAAAGGGAATGTATCGACAATAGAATCAGGAATTTCTAACTTGGTCAAATCTTCAAATCTTGTAAGAATGTCAGTTTGAAACTTGTCACGATGATAAAAAAAAAATTAGAATGGTTTTACTGTACTATAGTACAGTATACTTTAATTTCCCCCCTTTAAATACTCATCGCCCCCCTATCGCCCCCAAACTTTTTTTTGCCCCCTTGATAACACAAATCGCCCACTTGGGGGCGATCGCCCCCAGGTTGGGAACCACTGTTATAGATGATTAAAAAAATTAATAATTCGACAGTTTTTTTCACAAAAGGTACCTCTTTAGAACTAATTGAAAATATATTTATTTTAGAACAAATACAAAAGTTGAAATAGTTCAACATCTTTTCAGTCATATTGAGAAAACTAAAATTTCATATCCATGAAAACTAAACAATTTTCATTTTTTACAAGAAGTGTAGAAACCTTGTTTTTAGCATAAGTAAAAATCAAGAAAGGAGATAGATAAGTAACTGATTTTTCTTTTTTTTTTACTTATAACAAATATACATGTAAGATCAATACAAAGAAGATGAAAGCAAAATTGCTGTTGGATGCAAGTATGGCTAACGCCTTTCTACAAAAGTGACAATGAGGACAGCTTCTTACACGATGAATAGTTTTCGAAGATAACCAATTCTTTTAGACTTCCGCTTTGATCTTAGTGTCTTTAATTTCCTTCTTAATTGATTTCTTTTCAGGTCCATCAATGTAGTCATTATTACTAAACATGGTGCTGGCCCATTTGCCAATATACCTACAAAGGGGAAGAAAAATATGAATTTACAATTCTAGTTTAATATTTACTTTTAACCCACAAAGGGATACAGACATGTCAATACAAATAATTCACCAGACTATATGGTTTTTGAGCAACACACATAATTTTTAAAAACTTATAAATGTATTAATTTCATTAAATTTGAAAATTCAAAGCATGAAGGACCCATTTAAAACTATCTACAACAGAAATATTATTAAAAAAATATTAAGATGTTAATTTTTCAGGTAAAAAAAATTTAATTTACACCTCATGCAGTGAAACTAAGTTTGCACTTCAATTTGCTTATCTCTGACGTCAGCCAAATCGACATGTTTGTGATTACGTGACATACCAATGAAAAATAAGCCATTTAAAAATGATTTTTATGATTTATTTTGCCAAAAATATATAAGTTTGTTATTTTTGGGTCCACACTATAATTTAATTAATATTGGAAGGTATTTTAGCTCAGTCAAGTACCCTATTGTAGGCTGTAACACAAGTTCTGAATGCACATAACATGTCAGTAATTCCATTCATTGGTAAGAAAGGTACGCAGTAATTACAGTTTTATTAGAGTTAAAAAGTTGTTTTAACAAGCATATACAATAGGGTGGGATGAAAAAAACTTTTTATTTTATTTTGGATTGCTATAGTGCGGAAAAGTTGCCATTAGTAAAGACATGAAAAATGCACTAATTATTATTTTTTTATAACTATATCTTCCGTTCGCGCAATGCCATCAAAGTTGGCAAAAATTGTCAAAAACCGTAATTTTTCATAATTTTTTTAAACCCGATATATGATTTTAATTGCTTTCCTATATCATGTTGTATGATTAAAATTTACAAAAAGTTAAAACTTTGAAATTTAGCAAAAAATACGAATTTTCCTAATTTTTATACTACGTTGAGTGGTCGGAAGATCTGACACAAATGTATTTTAATAACTTATTGTACTATATATTATAGCATTTATTATTAATAAGTGCTATAATATTTGGATTTTACATACTTTTAGTAGTTAATTCATGATATAGGAACGTAATTAAAAACATCTGCCTTATTTAAAAAAAAATTATAAAAAATTACGGTTTTAAACAATTTTTCGCCAACTTTGAAGGCATTGCGCGAACGGAAGATATGGTAATAAAAAAAAATAATTAGTGCATTTTTCATGTCTTTACCAATGGCAACTTTTCCGCACTATAGCGATTTGAAATAAAATAAAAAGTTTTTTTCAGCCCACCCTAATATACAAACTCTCTTTTAGAATAGCGCCAAATATTGAGGGTGTTTGTTTAGGCTTTTACTACAAGGCTGTGTGGGGGATTAATGGATTAATTTGTCACCTGTCTTGTTATTTTACTAAAAAAGTAATTGCAATTATATTAATTGCAATAGACTTTTTTTAGTTGATTTATGAAACAATTAAAACTAACAATCAAATTTATATTAAAACAAAATGAGTTACTGGGTTTGGTGGGTCGGTCAGTCTCTCGGTTAAATGGTTGATCTTGGTTAGTCGGTTCGTTAAACGGATTTCCTACTTTAACGGTAACATATATACCGTCCTAACAGTGTTTTTGTAATTGTTATTTTTAATTAATATTAAAACAATAAAAAATTAATTGTTACTACTCCAATGAACAATTAAATAATTGTTAATTGTAATTTTCCTCAATTACAATTTATTTATTGTTAATCTTTAATTGTTCTTACAATTGAAATTTGCCCAACACAGCTACAAGGCGATCAATAATTCACTTAGCAAACTGGTTTTTGCACTGCAGCACCTCCATCTTAGGCTAGGTTTTGAATTATCTTCACACTAGAGCTACACGAGGGCTATTGGCGACGGGCGTTGTATTTCAGAACCACAGTCAGGTGACGAGCCGACACCTGAATAGGCTCCCAAAGCAACCGTTAAGGGCGACATCGTACACAGCGTTAGGACTTTGAAGGATATTAAACGTGCACTCCCTTACACAGGGTATTATTCGTCGGGCATTTTTGGCTGCACTGGCCGTTCATAGGTCGGCAGCTATTTTGGCGATGCCCGGATCTGAACCTGGGACCTTTCGCATGCTAGGCGAGTGCCTAACTGACTGGGCTCCCCAGTCCTTATCCCCATCTTAACTCAATGCAAATAGAAAAAATTAAGATTTTGAAAAAATCTTACTTTTGCAAATCTGTAATGTTGGTGGAAATGAAATGGATACTGTCCTCACTTAATGGGGTGTATGCCAGCATTGCTCCTAGCATAGCTGAAATAAGAAAACTACTTTTAACAACAATTAAAAAAGGTGCAGTATGTTCCAAAATACACTATTAAAACTATGACAATATTGAAATAATTTTGATATTTGTTAATGAAGGAAGTTTTTTTTAAAGCACAAGTAAAAAGAGTTCAATTGTTAAAGTATTACACATATTGTAATTTTTTGAAGGTAAAAGTATATTCATTAGTAAAAATATGCTATTAAATTAAATGAAAAAAAACACAGTAAATTTCACATCTTCGTTATTTAAGTTTAAATTACCTTTCTAAATACCATATACAATAAGTAGCACAAAGTGAAAAAAAAATGGTTTACTAAAAGCATAATAGATTGAGGCAAAGATTACTTTTTGGTTAATCTATAATAATAAAAGAAAGAGTCTGTGTGTATGTCTGTGGATCGTGAAAGACCTACATACACTGCTCCAGAAATTCGAAAATTTTTAACAGATTCCCTTCAATACCAACATGTGCACCTGATGCTTAGTTTTTTTCATATTTGTTCTCTTTTTAAAGAAAATTCAAATTTTCAGAAAAAAAGTACACCACTTTTGCTCAAATTCGATAACTTTTTTCTCTCTCCAGTTGCAGTCATTATTAATTGAGTATTTTATATAAGACCAAGTTGTTAAGTAGAATCACTTTGTGATAGTACTATTTTTACTAGTGAATATACTGTGGAACCACAGTTTGAATAACAGATTGGACAAGGATCTCTCATACTTCTAAGCCTTCATAAATTAAGGACCAAGCTAGCTTGGAAACTAAACAATGAGGATTTCTGTCATTCTGACAGGAGTAACTTTCCGCGATGAACCCCAGTGCCGATACCATTAGCTAAAATAGGCCCAGCAGGCTTTTGTCTCTTTATGGGCAGTAATGCTACGGAATTTTAATAATGCCCAGAATTAGCTGACACCACAAAGGCATGAATATAGACAAAGAGGGCAGGATGGTGTATAGAAACTGTGATAACTGAAAAGATATGCAGCTTTCACCAAACCACAGTTTTGAATGCCCGGCAATGAGTGCCAATTTGAGAGACATTGGAGTTCTGCCATCATTAATAGATCTTTATGACAGTAATATCCAAAAAATAGCAGACACTGTTATCAAAACATATGGTTTCATTTAACTTAACATTCACATTTCGGTAACGTCAGACACACACAAAAAAAAATTAGCTGACCATTATGTTCTCACAAAACCTTCAATATATACAAAATTTGATCATAGAATTTTTTTCAAATAAATTATGTATGTTAAATGAGTAACAACATCAGTTCTTTTAGAAATTTTTCTTGTGAAGGACATGGAAAATATATTTTACGGATGAGAAAAAGTAGTTGTACAAGTTATTTAAAAAAAAATATATACATACTAAACAGTCTAAGAAGGTAAATGACACCATAAAGCTGGCAAGGTGTTGAATCTGGGTTTTCGGAAATCAACTGAAAATGTACCAAGTATTATTCCTTACTTACAAAAAATAAAATACAGTAGACTCCCTCTTAACCAGCTTAAACGGGACTGAGGGTAAGCCGGTTAAACGAAACCCGGTTAAACCGGAGCAATTAAATAAATTGAAATTTAGATGTTTATTTCATTGCACTTTTGTTTATTGATGATATTTGCCTCATGAAATACATGTACAATTGAAATAAGATGTCATTTTACAGGTTATTTTATGTTATATTATTAGTATTTTATATTTTTGATACATACCTTAAAAAAAATCTGTGAAAAATCATAAAACTTTTTTGTCGAAATTTGGAAATTTGACAACTTGACAGTCGATCCCCACAGCCTTCCAATGTCAACAAGTGCCCCCCTCCCATTCTCCCCAACAAACCATGCGTTTGAAATAACCAAAAACTTGTATTTTTAGCTATTTTTAACATTTTAAGGGTGGAAATTTTCAGCCCGGTTAAATGAAGGCCGGTTAAGTGGGAGTCTACTGTACTTTGATTAACCTATATCAAAATAACAATACATGAGTAAGGCTGTATGTCCCAACTAAGAGTTCTGAATTGCTAAGTAACTTTAAAAACATTTCAGACGTCCACTGTATTTACTTATTTAACATGTCTGCACTTATTTTGTTACACTTATTTGTCTGCACTTATTTAACATGTATACAAAATAAAGCTTAACCAAAATTGTCTTACCCATCTAAGGGGGAAATGGGAGCGCAGGACAGGCAGGTCTTCAAAGCAAAGTGCTTCAAAGTTAATCCAATAGAGAAAAAAAATATTTTCTTTGCCACATTTCTCCGGCTGAATTGAATATTTTTACAAGCTTTTTTTTTCTAATGGTAAATGCATATGATATAATTTACAGGTATCTATAATCCCACTAATGAAAATTCTAATATTTTGTAAAAAATTATTTATTGAAAATTTCAAAAAATATCAATTCCAAAAAGGGGGATTATAGGGACCTGTAGGTCAGCTACATTTAACACATAAAAAAAACCTATTTGTAAAAATATTCAATACAGCCGGAGAAATGTGGCAAAGAAAATATTTTTTTTCGATTGGAATAACATTATAACACTTTGCTTTGGAGACCCCCCCGTCCAGTGTGCCGATTCTCCCTTAATCCATTGGCAAATATAATTTTCTGTTTTTTTCTCTATAATTTAATACTCTGGCTGCATGGAATAGTTTTAAAAATGTTTTTTTCCCCATGATAAAAATATCTGGCTTAGAGGCCTCTACATTTCAACTTTTTGAGATTGGTTCAAATATTTTTTTTTTTTAGTTTTCATTAAATAATTTTACCAACAAAACATTCAAATCAATTACAAAATGTGGTATTCTAGAGCCCTGTAAGCCAGCTACATTTTTCATTTAAAACAAAACTTTTGTAAAAATATTCGATACAGTCAAGACTTCCATTTGGAAACCTGCTTAATATTTCTACTTAATTAGCATTTATGAAATGAAGAGCTGAGAGGAAAAACATGCTAAGTGGCAAAAAGGTGTAAACGAGAAAATTAGCTTTAAATGTTTTTGTCCGTTAAAATCGGTACTTGGGAACGGTAAAAAAACCCTTTACTTTAAGTTAATGGAATGTGAAAACTTGTTATCTTTAAAATATGTAAGATTATGTTAATTGACACAAACATCTGAAATGTTTTGAAAATGTCACTTAGCACGTTCTTTCAATAAGCTCTTTAGATGCCACAGGAAATTCTTATAAACCTTTGTTTCAAAGAACATAATTGTCACTTTTTGATAGTACCTACAAGTTAGTAAATGTGAAATTATTTTTGTTCTTTTAAAAGAACAACTAAATTTATATCTTGAAATTATTCGTCCATGATTAACCATATCAAACATGTTTTTAAAAATAAACAGCAGTCAAAATAACCAATAAATATCTCCCTCAAATGTGATTTTGTACTTACTTTATTATATTGTGGACGTTCTAAGTCGTACAAAAGTTGTGAACCCAGCATTACATTGAAGTATTCTTTAACACCATTCATGATTTCTACTATAGCTGATTCCCTAATAAAAAAAACCCAGTAAAATAAGATTATTAAGAAAAAACAAGTTGGTTTGTTACAGAATCTGTCACTTACACCGCTTCCACACAATATTTACGCTCAAAAGGAAACACACTAACAGCACCTCAGAAAGAAATTCGCCAGGCAGGGCCTTTAGCGAGTTCTAGTTCAAACTTTTATAAACCAAAATTAATTATTGTCTTTAATCTTCTTTTAAAGATTTGATAATTAATCTTTATCCTTTGCTATTTTTTTTAAGTTCAAAGAATAATGTATTTTTTTAAATAAATATCTTTTTGAAGACTCAAGTTTACATTTCGAAAAATAAATTTGTGAATTTCTTGCTTTAAAAATAAAAGCGAAACTTTGCATATTTTGTATGCAAATTTAGAAATTTTTATGCATCTTTCTTCATTCATGTATAATGGACCTTCAAAATAAATTTATTGTGCTATTACAACACAACAATCCAAATTTAATTATTACACAAAATAAATATTTTTTTCAAGAATTTTATTTTTATTTTAAATAAAGTTTCTCGTACGTTTGATGTCATGGCAACAGTGAAAATATTGAATGAAAATGGAATTTGCATGTTAATTCAATGTAGATTAAATTTTTCGTTATTTGAATTTTAAATAAACTTCTAATTAAATTTTTTTAATGAAATTTGGAATGTAGCCTAAACTGATTTTTTGCTTCAAAATGACACATCTCACTTGTTTGTGAGACTTTTGGTTCGTTCTGTGAAAGTGGGTGACAGGCAGACAGACAGACGGACTGCACGATTATAAAACCTTCCACTTTTTACGTTATAAACGTAGTGTGGAAGCTAAAATGAATAATTTTAAATAAAATTATCAAAAAAAAAAACACAACTTAATATAGTGCTAGGGAAAAATTAAATGCGTATAATCTACAATGAAGCTTACTTATTTGGTGTCATTCCTTTGACTGATGTTCTTTGCTTGACATAGTCAGAAATAAGTGTTTCAACTGGAATTCGAGCAGGCAAACTTGCTAACTGCACAACAAAAATATTTAAATCTAAAAACCACAATTTATTAAATGCATTAAAACAAGCCCTATCATAAACAACAGGGATTGAAAAAATTCTTATAATAAGTCATTCTGTTACAGTAACTTTTCATTACTTTTAGGTAGGTTGGTAGGTTTGAAATATCTTGCACTAGAGCTACACGAGGGCTATTGCGGGTGTCATAATTTAAAACCAGTCAAGTGACCAGCCGACACCTGAATAGGCATCCAACGCAACAGTTAAAGGCGACATTGTATGCAGGGTTGGGGCTTTGGAGCATATTTAACGTGCACTCCCCTCCAAAGATTAATATTTGTCGGACATTTTTGGCTGCATGGGCCATTTATAGGTCAGCAGTATTTCGGCAAAGGCCGGACATGTACCTGGGACCTTCCACATGCAAGGCAAATGCCGAACCAACTGGGTTCTCCAGCCTCATCGTCACTTTTAGAAATTTTAAGTGATAAGAAAAAATTGAAATTTAGCCACCTTACCATTTTCAAAGAAAAGCAGGACTAAAGAAACGCATTCATGGCGCAGTATTTGTTACGACAAACACTTTTATACTATTATTGAGGATTTTGATATCTTATGTATTTTTTTCAATAAATACAAGTAGTAGTTGAATCAATACAAGATTAACCTCAAGATTAACCAGAGCAAAATATTACATGTATATTTTCAATATAAACATACTTTTCATAGAAATATATGCAAAAAAGTATGTTTTGCAAAGTAATTTTTTAAAAATTATGTTTAATAGTTACTGGGAGCCACGCCTTTATCTAAAAATACACATGGTCTGTGCTATAAATGCCAAAAAAGGCTGCATCATTTATTTGCAGTTAACATTGATTATCATTTATTGATTTTAACATTGTTTTCAATGCAAAATGCCTTTAAAATCGAATAGAAAAAGAACTTTTGAAAAAAAAATATAAAAAGTTTAAAATTTTTTTTAAAAAAATCTAAAATCATATTCATTTTTTATAGAAATAAATGGCTGATAACTGTAATCAAAGGCTGAAAAATGATATTTTGATCTTCTCCTTTTCGAACAGTCAATTTCGGAACTAGTTAAAGTATTATTTGTTTGTGGGGAGGTTTTAAAAAATGTCTCCAAATAGGGACGACAGGTTGCAAGAGGTTAAAGCAAATTATGATTTAAAAAAAACGTATATTCTCGTGAAGTAAAATTTTTATATTTAGTTGACTCAAAATTTATTTTATCCAGGAAAAAAATTGCTGCAAAATAGTTATAAATCCTTGGTAAACATTATATTTGACTGAAAATTTAGAAGCACCCATTGATCCAAGTGAGCCAAAAAATTTAAATGAAAGGTCAAGGGTTTAAAATTTAAGAAATATATTATGACAATTAAAAAATTACACCTTTACTAGTGTTTACCATGAATTATTTTTTAATGAGGGAGCAAGGCTACAGGGTTAAATAAATATTTGAAAAAAAAAGGGTATACATAGAGTTTCATTAACTTAAAATAATCTGTAATAATTTAAAAGTACAATTGGTAAATTTAGTTTGAAAAGATTTACTCCCGATTAAATATTCATTAACATTTAAATATAATGTATTATTTGTAATTTTACACAGCCTTTTCGTTTAATAAAACAGAATATTTGAAAGTTTTTATTGAAGAACTTTGAAGAGAAAGAAATATATTTGTGATCTTTTTTTAATAGAGAAAAAGTTTCTCATTATTAATCGAATTTAAATGCAGAAAAGTATGTGAAATTAATTAAAAAAAAGATACATTAAATCGTTATTTAATTAAGAGTGAACAAAGTACCTTTCCTTCACGATTAATGCAGTTCCAATCTTCCACTATCCTATGTTTTAGTTCATCTGCAATTTTAATTTTGATTTCTATCTTTTGTATATATTCTTCCTCCTTTAATGAATACACTTTAATTAATTACAGGAAACACATACTGAAATTGAACTTTTAACAATAGAGCGGAATATATTTAAAATAAGATTTTTTTTATGCAGTATAATCAATCTGGTCAAGAAAGAAATCTAAAAGTAACTTGATGTTTAACCTTAAAAAAAAAACCAATTTAAAAAAAAAAAATTATGTTGTATTATACTAACAATCATCAACAAAAGTATAAGTATTTTAGAAAAGTACTGTACTTTGTGCTCAATAGTTTAATCTGCTCACAAACTTAATGTTATCTACCTGAGAAGAATTAAAGGTTTTCAGGATTTTAACATCTCTATTAAAACCTGTTGTGATAAAAACTATTGCCTTAGGTTTATACACTGCTCAAAACAATTAGGGGAGCACTTTTTAATTCCAACTTTAACTTCACTCCCAACTTTTTAATTTTTTTCCCTATAAATCTGAAATTTGTTAAATAGGTTCACTATGCATTCGAAATGAAATAGTAAAAAACAAGAGAAAAAAATCTTAAGTTTTTAATACTTAATTTTAAAGGGGGGACATGGAATAATAACTTTTTAATAAATTATAACAATAATTTTTTCACAACGTTTTTGTTAAAAATAGTTGAAATATATTTTTAAACATCTAAAAAATGCAAGCATGAAAAATTTAGGTCAATTTATTTTCTAAAACTGTTTTTAAGTGAAATTTATTTTAAAACATTTTTCATATTTTCATTAATATAAAAAAATATTAAATTCTCCAAAATATGTTATTCTTTCATCTAACGATGTATCTTAACGATACATAAGTGTCGAATTTAACTTAGTCAGAAAAAATCAGAAGCTGATGATTCCCAATGGAATCATTTGTAGCGAAAGGGTTTAAAACATGTGCTCCCCTAATTGTTTTGAGCAGTGTAAATATGGATTTTTAAATGCTTGTTATTTAAAGGAAATTTTTCTTGTTTTCCTGCCAAAACCAAACCATTTTAACGTTTGCAAACTACATCTTAGGTTTTGGATTTCTTATTGCACAAGATAGGATGGTTAAATTATTTATGCACAATGACTAAGTTTTCATCTTTAAAATTACTTTCATTAGCGCTGTAATGAAATTCCACTAAAAAATAACAAAAAAAAATTGTCTTTTGAAGGTAATAGTTTATTACTTGCAACCTTTTAAAATCTTTTATAGAGTTTAGAGACATAACTAATTAATAATAGAAAGTATTTTTATATTTTCAGTTCATGTTTTTAATGTATTGGAAAAATATTTAAGTTAATATTATACTTTACTTTACAAATAGAACTCTTATCACACACAACTTAGAAAAAACCTGAAAGAATATGTTTTAAAACTTAAGAGGGACTGTCATTCCCATAGAGCTAATGTATTAGTTTTGAAATTACAACTTTTGCAAAAAATTGCTTTGCCATGTTATCCCATTTTCACCAGTTATGGGAATCATAGCAAAATCAATTTAAAACAAAATTGAAAAGAAAACAGCATACGGTTATTTAATGACAAAGTTTTAAAATAGTGTCGCCATCTTCTTGGCATTTGGCGCATTTTAAAACTTCAAAAATATATAATTAAATAACTAGATAACATTTTCGTTTCAAATTTGTTTCATTGCGATGTTATGTTGATTCCCATACGTGGGGAAAAAGAGATAACACGCAAAACAACAGTTTTGCAGAAGTTGTTATTCCAAAACTAATTCAATTAGCCCTATGGGACTGACAATCCCTCTTAAGCAGAAGAAACAGCACTAAATAAACTACAGGGTGAAGCAAACAAAAGTGGCCCCGGTCTAGATATAAGAATACGACAGAAATGTTGTCAAGTCTAAAACCAATACAAAAACAGGTTTGCTAACTCAAGCTATTGATCGCTTCAATATTAAGCCCAAACAAAAGCTTGGCGACTTACTTGCCAGCAACTAGGCCACGGGTTTAGAAGATAGTTGAAATGAAATTTAAACAAGGTTTGTAGAGCTTAGATCAAGAAGTGTTATCTCAAGTGATTATTTGATTCTTTCGGTCGTTATTTATCCTAGAAATACGGACCTTTTTGTATTTGGTAATACAAAACATTCTAAATTGATTGCAAGACACAAAATTTGCATTATGGGAGGTCTTCATACAATACGAACTACGATCTGAACTAGCCTATGAGTAGCTCTAATGTGAAACTAATCCGATCCAACCAATGGAAAAACAGGTTTCAGGCGGCTTCAAGAGTTTTTCTCGCCAAGCATTTCAACGTATTCCTATCTCTAGATCGGGGCCTCTTTTGTTTGCCTCACCCCGTATAATTTAAATCTGAAGTTTAAACTCACTGTTTCAACATTCTGTTCAGCCTTGATCATTCGTTTCTTTTTCGGGGGCTCAGCAGGAGTTTCGTTTGAAGTTGAAGCAGCAGAGGCCTCAGCTATAGGAGAAACACTTATTAAAAACTAGAATATTACACATTGTACTGTACGCTGGAAAATTGACCTATTGCACAATTATAACTTTTCGAGTTGTAAATACCATAATATTCAAAATTTAAAATCTAGAGATTAAAGCAAAAATTAAATCAATTGGTAGAATAGTTGCCATGCAGTAACGAATTCTCTTAGAAAAACAATAAGATGGCTAAATACAACGCTTATTTGACTTGAAATTTCTGAAGTTTCTGTGAATAGTTACTTTTTTAAAAGTAACTGTAACTAGTTACTTTTTATATAAGAAACTGAAACAGAATAAAGTTTTAAAAGTAACTAACAGTTACTTTTTAAAAGAAACTAACAGAGTTACTTTCTAAAAATAACTGTAACAGAGTTACTTTTTGAAAGTAATTACAACAAATTACTTAATTACCTCTTTAAAGCAACTGTAACAGAGTTACTTTTTAAAAGCAAGTACAACAGTTAAATTTTAAAAGTAACTAACTGAGTTACTTTAAAAAAAAAACTGAAACAGATTTATTTTTAAAAGCAACTACAACAGAGTTAAATTTTAAAAGTAACTGTGACAGTTATTTTGTAAAAGTAAATAACAGAGTTACTTTTTGAAAGAAACTACAACAGAGTTACTTTTAAAAAGACACTGTAACAGAGTTACTTTTTAAAAGCGACTACAACAGAGTTACTTTTTTAAAGTAACTGTAACAGTTACTTTTTAAAAGTAATTAACATTATTATTATTTTAAGTAACCTTCAAATTCCTGATCATAGCCAAATATAAAAAAAAAATTTGGTTAATTTTATTTTTGCTCCAGCAGTACTGTAAAAAAAAAGAGATTACCATCTTTATTCTTCTGTTTGGGAGTCTTTTCATGTAGTGGTAGAACACTGGACTCTCTGTCCTTTGGGTCTTTCTTCCCAGCTGATTTTCCGGGCTTCTTCCGTTCCGTTTTGCTGAATAGAGGATTTAATCAGTTAGAGCAGGGGTTCCCAACCGGTGGTACGCGTACCACTGGTGGTACGCAGGAATATTTCAGGTGGTACGGAGTGATGTGAACAAAATGATGCTATCAATAGCTTCTCTACGCATGTGCAGTGATTACGCAAACATATTACTCATTATTTAAAACATTAACATTATTTAAAGAGAAATCTTTAATAAACTTCTGGATCGGATTTTGCTGAGTTTGAACTATTTTGTATTTGTATGTTTTTAGACCTATGGGTAATAAACAAAACTGTAAATTAATACCATTTTAATCTTTTTATTTCTTCTTTATTATAAGCATGTTATAAATAAACAACTATCTCACCATTGAATACAAAGTTTCCTCAGGAATTTTACCCAAAAAACTTTTGTACATTTTTAGAAGAGTAATTATTATACGCTTATTAAAAAATTTAGGTCTGGTGGTATGCCAAAATTTTTCAAAAAGCCAAGTGGTACGCAGGTGCAAAAAGGTTGGGAACCCCTGAGTTAGAGGTTAGGTTTTGAGCTAGATTAGCACTAGATCTACACGAGAGCTATCTCAGTAAGAGGGATGTGATTGATCAACAATAAAAAAACAAGTAGGTTTGTTATACAGGGTTCATATTCTAACTATGCTAGTGAAATTTAGGAGTTGTTGAGACATTAATTTCAGGAGTTATAAAGGCCCATAGAAAAAAATTGGACAGTTGTTGCAAACACTCAATTACCCTAACCTTTAAGAAAACATTTTGAAAAAAAATATTTCAGTATAAAAATGGTACAACTCATTGTTGTGAATACTGCAGTTTACCTCTATACGGCAGATGTGTGCTTAACAGGTAATACACTATTTATGCACCTCAGAAAGAAATTCGCCAAACAGGGCGATTAGCTAGTTCAGCTTATTAACGCCAAAATTTACTATTTTCATTAATCTTCTTTCGCATCTTTAATAATTAGTCTTTATCATTTGCTAAATTTGTTTGAAGAATTATGATGCATTTTTAAGAAAAATAAACATATTTTAGTCGCCACAATTTCCCATGTTCATTTACTTTCTTTTGAAAATGCAGTAATTATTTATTGTTTGCTCAATTAATTTACAGCTTGAAGAATTAACAATTAGTAAAATATATGCTTTAAAAATAAAAGCAAAACTTTGCATATTTTTAAGCCAAGTTAGAATTCTCTAGGCATCTTTCTTTCTTCTCTCTTCAATGAAGAGAGAGGAAAGAAAGAAGCCTAGAGAATTCTAACCTACATAATGAACCGCCAAATACATCTACACCAAATCACATACATGAGTACATATACACCAAATCTTCATACATACTTAATGAACCAGAAAAAAAAACTATACTAAAAAAAACACAACTATATATTAACAGGTACATGTTACTAAACAGTGATTAAAAAACTACTAAAAGTTAACTAAAAACTTCCAGATGTCATTAATTGGCATGTGCTTGATGAAATAGAACAATGCAAGTGTAATAGCTTACACTTAAATTAGTTTACTCCAAAATGTGTTATGCATTGCCATAAATTACAAGGCTTTTAGTGAGCTGAATTGGTTCTGTAGAAAAATATTCTAATAATAATGTTTAAATGATATAATGTAATAAAGTTTAATGTGATAATTAAATAATAAGGTTTTGTCTCAATTTTAAATGTGTCCGGCTTTTCATGCTTTTGTCCAGCTTTTTATAAGTAAGTGTTCTGTTTTTTACTTTTTTGACCTAGTAACCCTAATTATAAGGGATTTATGGGAAACGTCCTAGATGAATGAAATTGCAATAAGGTAATACCTATTTATAACTGCTAAATCTCTCTGTTTTTGCATATTCACTTCATTGTACTTCAGAACTCTGCTTTCTGGAACCCACTCGTCCCAGCTGAAAGATTCAAATATCACATTTAAGAACTTAAAGCTCGATTGAATTGAAAGACATTTTAAATATTCAATAACAATTTTAACCGTTACATAAAAAATTAAAATAAAAGGTAGAATAATAAAAATTAGAAACTACAATTAAAATTTTTCTTGCCAAAAACTGTATAGAAAGGTAGTGTAAGTAGAAATAAAATATAGTAGAAGATAAAAGATAAAACTAAAAAATTAATATTAACACTTTACCCAGGGGCGTCGACTGACCCATAGACTAAGAACACTCAAAGTTTCAAACTCTCATTGGAGAATTTCTACATTGAAATTGACATAGAAACTAGCGCGCCCCCTTTGTGTCAAAGGGAACTAATGTAATGGTTTCTGGCTGCCTATTTGCAGTCACCTTTAGGAGATTTAACAGAGCCAATGACATGTCGTAATTTGGAACCCTTATCAAGTGACGATGGGTACATCTATTTTTTACTACAACTTATTTTCGACTTTATTTTTGAATATATACAGCTACTCATTAACTTTTATATCCCTCGTAGGCCCATCCTCAAGATATTTGACCTTGCGCTTCTTTTTCTCCATTAATAAACCTACAGACTGACTACGCTTGTCATTTTAGACATGGTCCCCCAAAGATCCACAAGTGATTCGATTGAATAACTCGTCAAATATTCATCCAAATGTAACAAAAACTAAGATTTAGGGGTTTTCGAGGGTTTTTCACATTTCTAAGTAATTAAAATTGGGTGTTGCTATTGAAAATTTTAAAGTTCGTAACATTTTTAATATTAAGACGGACCCTTATGCAAATTTTGTGTCATGCAATTAACTCAAAATGTTATTTGTTCACATAGTCAAAAAGGTCCGATGTAAAAGGATGACTAACGGTTGAAATAATCACTAGTGGGTAACTTTTTTTTTAACAGAGAACATTCCGAAGAAACAGTAGCCCTACAATTGAAAGTACAATTATGCCAATCAACAAATCAATCTTTAATAGTGTTTTAGTTGCTTTCGACACGTTAGAAGAGCTAGGCATTAGATTAAGTTGCTGGTCTAGAAGATTTTTAGTCTACGGGTCAGTCGACGCCCGTAGGTAAAGTGTTAAGGGACAACCTAAAGGGGAAAAAACGTTAAGGGAAATATGAATACAAACATTGTTTTACTTAATGGGGTTGTTTCATGGTGAATCTGGCAATAGCTCTGCGGTTTTGTTTTCTGTACTCTCGAATTATTTTTGTGTTTGTTAGATAATCAGGTTTGTGTGCTGACCATGCACACTAACCTGAATATAGGTCTACCAACCAATCAATTTAACCAAAATCAAAAGTAATTTGAGAGTAAGGAAAACAAAACCACAGAGCTATTGCCAGATTCGCCGTGATACAACCCCATAGAGATTTAGATAAAATAATTTGTGAGAATTCATTTTCTAAAAGAAGGTTTACTTTAAAATTATAAGGATAGACCAAATATAATGTTATGAATTTTTTTCATTCATGAAAAAGGCTATGCAATAAGCTTGCAAATAGAGTCAAATTGGTGTGTCATTAAAAAAACTGCTCATTTTTGTTCTGTTGTTATTAAAATAAATTTTTCCAAACAGTTAATTGTTCACTCAAAATTGACATTTTAAATCTATACGCATATGAAGAGTATAGTGGAAGAATATGCCAAGAGACATTTTTGAAAAAAAAAAAAAAAATGAGATTTCTGTGTCAATGAACATTTTAACCCCGCCTTTAAAAAAAAGATAACAAGTTTCCACTTTTCATAAACTCTTTAAGTTAAGAATTTTTTTTTCCCGTAAGGGCTCGTTTTAACGTATCTAAATGCAAACAAAAAACTTAAATTAAAAGTTTTAAAATGTCATATACTTTTTATTCCAACCGCTGTAGTGAATAAAATATTTTGTAGTCTTGTCCTTCACTTGAGCTTTTAAACACTGAAACAGAAATATAAAATGTTTATTCTATGAATACTGGTCAACAAAAGAACAGAATTTATTAAACATTGAAGCAATTTTGAATAAATATTTTACACACAGCAGAATTTCATGACTTCCTAATTTTTAAACTTGTAAAAAATACTTTTATAACCAATTCAACATTAAAATACATTGCATTTATATTAAAAACCTCTCATAAAATTGTTAAAGTGATGATAGGTGATAGGCGAGGACTACTGTTCAAACTACTTTACAAAATATTGATCACTTTGGAAATTTGTTAAAGAACACTCTTGAATTACTTTTGTTTTGGTTGGTTGGTAGAGATAATCAGGTTTATGTGCTGACCAAGCACCTTAACTTGAATATTATATAGGTCTACCAACCAACTAAAACAAAAGTAATTTAAGAGTAAGGAAAACAATACAGCAGAGCTATTGCCAGATTCTCTGTGGAACAACCCCATTCTGATATTATGGTTATTTATATCTCTAATCCAACTGTGGTTAGATTTACTGATCAGGTTGCCAAGTTAGGCGAATAAAATTTCATGATCCAAAATTTTAATTTTACCAGCTACCCATTAATATTTTTGTTTATAACAACAGTACTTATATAGCAAAACTGATTTCAGAAAATAATCCAATAAGAAACAATTAACAAAAAAATAGATTCCCCATTACTTTTCAAAAGGACAAAAACTAAAAACCTAAGAAATTAGGAATATTAGTGGAAATAAATAGTACACAAAGCAGTTCAACCTTTTATCACTTTGGTTATTTTTACTTTTGAAAATATATATTAGTTTCAATCTATGTCAGAATAAGTTTCACACGCGAGACTTCATAATGTTACAGTTGAAATTTTCTAACAAAATTGCCGGCCCGCCGGCACAATGGTTAGTGTGCTAGCCTTTGGAGCTGCTGGGCTTGGGTTCGAATCCCGGTAAAGGCATGGATGTTCGTGCTTGTCAATAAATGTTATTATTTGTCTATGTGTTTGAGTCGTCCTTCTTTGTGCGTCTCTTGTGACTGTCTCTTCTGGCGACCTGGGTAAAGGGCTATTAAGCCTACACTCTCCCTTCTAGAAGGCACAATCACTGTCATTTTCACAAAATTCCTTCCAGCCTTCATTTCTGCACAACTTGCAATCGATGCTCTGATTGGTCTTTTGTTTACACAAGACATGAACTCACCAATTCAGGATCAAGGAAGAATTTATCTTCATTTAGCATTTCAATTGCTATTAAAGATTTGAAACATGCCTATTATTTATACATGCATCCTTAAAAAAACACATAAATAGATTTAGAAATAATAAGATAGGTAGAGTTCAGATATAGTTTGAAAATCAGAAAAAATACTTTTTCGATTACACTTTTAAGAAAGGTAAAAAATAAAAAGAATTCAAAAATACTTGCCATGTTGCAGGTAATTTTGCAACAACATGTCTAACAGTTTTTATTCTGTTCTGTTTGTGGATTTCTGAGTTTTTTAAAAGTACAAACCAATAAGCAGAAAAACTGCATCACTGAATCGAGTGAAAAGTGATTTTGACATTGCAGACATATTTGGCAAATTTATGCAACGTTTAAATCTGGAATTTGTGACGATCTAGAAATCTCCCCACACTCAGAAAATTTTAAAACTACACCAATTATGAAATCTTTGGAGACTGTAGAGCCCGAAAACTTCAATATTCTAAAATCGCTAAACTCCAGTAATCTTTTCAATTTTAGAGAAACTACAACAATATTGCGCATAATATCAAAGGGCCTGGAAAAGGTAGCAGATATGTAGCTGTAATAGAAGTATTTAAATAACCTGCGAAAAAGGACAAAACTGTAAATAGTACAATGCAGACAAAATTTGCATGCGGATATCACATTACAGATCCTTTCTGGAAATTCTGCTAACAAGAGGAAAATACAGCCTAACTGTTTAATAGCGAAATATACAAAAAAAGCCCTACCAACAGTGGGCAATATGGTAAAACAAGGTAAAATTGTATTTGACTTTTTTTGTTGCATAGATTGAAAAAATAAAACTCATGCGGATTTGCATCAAAAATCAAGCTTAAAAAAGGGAAACAAAACTGTATAATAAGAGTTCATTAATAATAATAATCATAAATAATAAGAAATCGTTTTACTTACCTTAGCTTCATAAAGTAGAGGGCCATGAAAACATAAAACTTTTTCTCCTATAAACAAAATGCTTGTTTAAAAAAATTGAATTTTTTACTAATTAAAAAAACAGCATGTAAATATTTCAAAAGAGATTTTCGGATCAAACGATACTTACCATCTTTAAATTTATGATTTACTATTTCTTGTTCTTCGCCTTCTTCAGGAGGAGGTGGAGCCATTTCTAAATTAATTAAAACTTAAAATTGCATGAGCCGGCACATGAAATCATTAAAACGCGACATCAATCAAATATCAATATTATTTTTTTCTCTTCCCCTGAATCCAAAGCAAGCAACAAACAAATCCAATGTTAGTCACGTGGGCAAAACGCACCTATCAAATTTGAGAAAAGGAAGAGACCAAACCCATAGAGTAAGGAGGGGGGTAAAGAGGCTTCTCTCTCATTGGACCCCCATACAATCGCCTTAACATTGGAGTTTCCCATAGACACTAGCGCCCCTACGGAAAACGCGAGTGGAATGTGGAGGTGAGGAAATGAAGAGGGGGAAAAGAAGATAGTAGTGGCGCCATCTTGTGAATTATTGCAAAACTACTGACAAAAGAGGGTAAAAAGAGTGGTAGAGAGGGCATGGCAAGATTTGATCTGGCGACCTGTCGGACAAGAGCCGCGTGCTTTACCACTGAGCCAGGGAATCTTGTCAGAGGGGCGAGATCTAAAGTTCAAGTTGGGTTTTTCATTTCAAACTACCGATTCTTATGAATGTCGTCTTTATTTGTTATATTAATTAAAATGGTAAAATAAAAGATTGAAATAAGTAAAAAAAATATTTTATTCTTGCATTTATTTTTTTTTACACAATGCAATATTTTTCTTGCATACATAATTGAACTGAACTCAATAGAATTTTATCTAGAATAAAATTAAGACGTTTTTATTTTCATGATACCTTATAGTGTTATAATTTTTTAATTTCTTAACTTTTTGTACAAATATAATGTTCTTAATAAAACACAGCGATAAACTAGAAAAAGCTTGAGTTTCATAGATAATAATTTTACATATTTTTTAATAAGAGATATTACCTAAAACTTAATAATAATTTCCTAAAATATTATTTAATTAATAAACAAAAAAATTGAGGTGCACATTTTAGTGGCTTCATGTGAATCTATTAACATAAACCGCTTTTCAATAGTTAAGGTAGGCTAATACCCGAAATTCTAAAATTTTTACTATTACTTTAATCTTTTCCAAATTTGGCACAGTGATTTCAAATATAATGAGCAATGCTTTTTAGGCATTTTTTTTATTTTAAAAAAATTGATTTATTTGAAACGGTGTTTTTCACATTAAAAAAGAGGGTTGCGCCAACACCTTCTAGTAAAAAAAATTTTACATTAATTTACCTGAAATGTTTATAGGATGAAAATTCAATGTGGTAAACTTGTTATCGTAAACCTCCTTCTTTAGTAGAAAAACACCGTTTAAAATAAATAAATTATATTTAAATTTAAAAAAAATGCCTAAATAGTATTATTCATTATATTTGAAATCAGTATGGGAATTTTGGGTATTCGCCTATCTTAATGCATAAAAATGAATATTGTTATTTTAAATTGTTAGCTAACGAAACTTTGTTCAATTAGGTTTGTTCTTTTACAGGTTTTTAAAACTATTTTCGTTTAAAATTGTGAAGATAAGAAGGCTTTTACTAACATTTAAAAAGTTTCGTTTTAAAAATTATTGCAATGTTTCATAATATATTTTTTCACTGATAGTTTAATTAAAATATAATTATAACTCGTTAAATTTTAATTAATACCTTTTTTAGAAAAAATATTTTTTGTATTTTAAAAGAAAAGTTAAATGAACATTTTGTTCATAAAATATTTTATAAACTACAATTTTCTCTTAAATATATTTAAAACTGCTCCGATACTTTTTCATACATTTTTTAAAACAAACTATTGTATTTAACTTATCCACAATTTTACATTCTTTATATTTTTAATTTTATATCCTAAACATCTTTAATAAAAAATATTTCGACTGCAGTTTTTAAATAAGTTTAAATTGTATGATCGCATTAGCTTTTTAATTATTATTTTAACCAAAATCATAATTACATAAAGTAATCAAATATGCTACACATAAAAAAAATAATAATGCACGCGTTTACTGCAAACACATAATAATTGACTGTCGAATCATCACGTTTTTGTGTCTTCCGACTCGAAGTCCCTTTCCGTTTCTTCTCAACCCTCCCCACTTTGCAATCCCCCGAACGATCTTCCCCACAGGAAAAGGACCATGTTAACATTGTTCTCTATTGGTTCTTTCCTTTCGCTGGCTCCGCCCATTCATGTCTTGCTACTCGTAAGCTGAGTTGAATTGTTTATTTCTGAGTGAGCCTTTGGGTTAAATTTAAAACGCACTAGAACTACAAGCACACAAGGGCTATTTGCGACAGACCTTTTATTTTTGATCCACGGTCCGAAATCATCTGAAAAAAATGTTATTTAGTAATAAGTAAATGTTTAGTGAAGTGTTTTTGAGTAAACAAACGTTTCTTTCATATTAAAACTAAATTTTTTGTTTTAAAAAAATTACATCAACATTTCATATTTTAAACCTAGATCGCCTACTTCAAGAACTACCCTAGGAAGCTGTTTAGAATATTGGTTAAAATTTTTAATATTTTATAACAATGAAGAACGACAAAATCAAGCTTTCAGTAATTAACTAAGCATTACTACCTTCTGTGCTCAGAGACTAAAAGGATGACAGATTTGAAGAAATTGTGTCGAAAGTACGGACCAATCTCACTGTATCATGAGGGTCTTTTGAGTATGCAAAAAAAATTAATTATCAGAATGCCGATTCATGGCTTGATCACTCTAATTAAGAAAAAGGCTTAGAGTAAAATTATTTTTGGGACCCCATCCAAAAGTACTTCTTTGTTGATCAGTGGATTTTACGATTTCTGTTTTGTTTGATAACCTATCATTTGGAAAACTTTTGAATAAATAGATATCAATTAAGCCTCCTTCTACTTATAGGTTCGTGTATCTGATAAGGACTAAGACGACCCGGTCGTTACCAATATATATATAAACAATAATTGTTGCATAAAACTCGGGTGCTTAAATTATGCATAAACATCGTATGCAATTGTTTCAAAAGCAATCACTGAACAAAATCTCCTGATAAAGTGCACAACCATTTCAAAGCCTTTTTTAACATTTCAGGTTTTGATAAACCTGAATTCCACGTTACATTTTAAAACAAATATAATTAACCATAAAATAACAAAAAACACATTTTTAACCAGTGATGTATTTTAGGTATATTAAAACTAGTAAGTTACAGAATGAATATATCCCACTACCTTCATTAAAGAGTTTAAAATTTTTAGAAAAATGAATTGCTTATAGGAATTTTTTTATTTTTTTAAAAAATGTTAGCTACTCGAAATGTTATCTAAAATTTCAACCTATATATTTTTTTTAAAAAATTCATATGCAGTGAAATGTATTACAATTATTTTGTCTAAGTGCATCAGTGTTAATGCGCTTATTTAGGAGGGGGGAAAAGGTAATATTTTATATCATTCATATAATTCAATTATACAAAAAAAAATCTACGTATATATATGCAAACCCTTTCTCATCTTAAATTTAATATTTACTGCATTCTATAGGTACACATGCCTAGTGTGTCTATACAAGAGATTATAACTAGTTAACTAAATTAGGATATGTAAATAATTCTTTACAAACTTTTTTTTCATATAGCAATTTAAATCATATAGCATAGCAATTTAAATTTGGTTCTCCAAAATTTTTTAAAAATTAGTTTTTTAAAGTTTTTAATTTCAAAACTCAACAAGACTTAAATCAAGGTTTACAGTTTCTATTCATATCCAACGACACACGCACTTACTGTTTTGAAAATAGTATTAAAAATATGTTGCAACTATTTATTGTTTTAGATATTTAAATTGATAGTGTGTAATAAGCGTGTTAAGTGTTACTTTTTTTTTAAATGAGAAAAATTCGATAAAATTTTCGAGTTTTAAAAAAATTCATTGATGCTTTTACATTTTCATGTATGTTTTTTGTAATTACGTCTAACGAATATTTTAGTTTCTCTTGCATCGGCAGTCAGGCGACGAGCCGACACCTGATTAGGCACCCAACGCAATCGTTAAGGGCAACATCGTAGCAGCGTCGGGGCTTTGGAGCATATTTGACATGCACTTCCTCTACACGGTATTTTTCGTCGGGCATTTTGGGCTGCACGGACCGTTTAAAGGTTGACCTGCTGAGCAATAAAAAGCCTTATCTCCCACCTATAGGCTCTTGTAGCTCTAGTGTGGCCAAAATTAAAAAAGTGCCATTGGTTTATTTATTGCTGCATAAAATATCTCCATACAAGTTTATACTTCCCCAAAGATGAAATAGTGCAAAAAAAGCTTACACAATTGAAATTAAAAGAACTAATGCAATATGGTTTCTACTTTACACACGAATGTTGATCTGAATAAGAGTTTTTTTTTGCTTGAGAATTAAAAAAATGTTTCACTGTAGGTATTACATGAATATCTATTGCTTTCTCAGAATTTATATTTAGGATCCTCACTTATTTCAGAGTGAAATCGTCAGCCTATTATTGCATTATTCTAATAAAATGTAATCTAGTAAAATTTAAATATTTCTATAACAAATGAAACTTATTTTTACTAAAAGTATTAAAATTTGTGACACAGAAAAAAAAAGAGATGGAACATAATAAAGTTAATTCTTTAGGGTGTATGTTATGGTTAAAAAAATTGTCTCCTTTTTTCAAAAATTCAAAGCTTAGATGATTTACGGATTTGAAAATTAATTATGATTCTTCAGATATGTGTACTTCAGGATCTTACACTTAAACATTCTTTGACAGACTTTTTATAAAAAAAAAACAATAAGTTTCTTTGAAATAAGTATTGCAATTCATTTTTATAAAAAAATAGTTTATTAAGATATTTTTTTTTACAATAACAAATGGTAATTAACATTCCTTGGACAAATTTAAACAAAAACATTTAGCTATTCATTGAATTCCAAAGACAGGATGTTATGTTAACTACAGCTAAATTCTTGCAGGTCAACATCTGAAATAAATATCTACAACACACAAATCAATCCAATTAAAAATATTTTCTTTCAATGAATGATTTAATGCTAATTTAAAGTTAAAGGAAAAAAAACAATAAATAAGGAATAAAATAATTATAAATATTCACAGAGCATAGTTATTTATCTATAATATTAACTGCCAACAATTGTTTGATATATATAAAGTCGAAAATCTTCTACATTAAAACTGTCAATTAAAGATTTATTAAATGCCCTTTGTTTAAGATAGTAACAAATATGAACACCACAATTGAAATTATCTGTTTGCAAAACATGGGAAGGAACTTTAACTAACCATGGGGAAGCTTCATTCAACTGATGATTGAGAAATGAATTCAAAACACTTAAAGCTGATTTAATATCCGCACTCATACCAACATTCAATGGGTCATAAAATTCAATTTCATGCATTTTGATATTAACAATGATTAAAATAAAATGACAATTCAGATTAATTGGAATAAATAAATATCTTTTGCTTTTTAAGTCTAAAACTTGTTTGGTGATTGAAGTTTTTATCTGTTGTGATAAGTTGCATTCACTGCTTGTGGAACATATAGTAAATACAAATGATAAGTCGCTAAAGCATTCAATAGTTTTAAAAATGAATGCATCAATTATAGTAGTAAAAAGCCACCCCTTACGAAAATGTGGAGATGCAGATTTTAAAATTATCTC
This sequence comes from Hylyphantes graminicola, assembly GCA_023701765.1. NCBI lineage: Eukaryota > Metazoa > Arthropoda > Arachnida > Araneae > Linyphiidae > Hylyphantes > Hylyphantes graminicola. Next base: position 63,334,877 of record CM043120.1, on the reverse strand, counting down.
TTCCTCAGCCGCTATGCCACAATCCAAAGATTTAAGCATGTACAGCAAAATCTTTCTACCATTTACATTTACCACATGTTCAAAAACATTATCTTTAGTTGCAGTTAAGCTGAACTTAGAAACAGTAAATGAACTTTTAGGAGTAGCTGGAATTAGGTTAGTACTAATATAATTACTTACTTTAGAGGGCTATTAATATACGGAGGGGATTAATATACGGAGGGCTTTTAATATACTTTAGAGGGCTATTGGTTAGTAGGCATTATCTTTAGTTGCAGTTAAGCTGAACTTAGAAACAGTAAATGAACTTTTAGGAGTAGCTGGAATTAGGTTAGTACTAATATAATTTTCTTGATCATTATACTTTAGAGGGCTATTGGTTAGTAGGCATTGATACATGTAAGATCTAAAATTATAAGTATTAAAAGGTTTAGTTAAGGAGCTTTTATGGATAAGTTGATAGACATAATAGCAAATTAAAACTCCACAACTTGAATTGTCTGTTTGGAGTATATGAGGAGGTGACTGTTTTATAAATTCTAAATTAATGGTCTGACTGCTTAAAGCATATTTAAAGTTATTAAAATAAGTATCATAACTACCTGGGAAACTGTTATTTTGAGGGTCATAAACTTCTAAGATTCCTTTACCACAATTTAAAACTATTAAAATCCAATGAATATCTAAACAAATAGGAAATAACATGATGGGGTTTGTAATATCAAGGTGGTCAAATCTCTCCGCAGCACACAGTACTGAAGAGACGGTAGACTTAGTGCATGAAAACTCATCACTATTATCACACTGTAACTCTATAAAGGCATCAACAACATCAGAGCACAACCAACCTAATTTGAATAATCAATCATTTTTTTTAAGTATGTCTAATTCTGCTACACTTATGAATGGATCTAGAGATTTCAATGCACTAACACTCAATTTACAATTACTTATATTTTTGTTAATATCAGATTTCAAACATAAATTACTTGAAAATGACTTTGTAATGTCATTAGCATTTTGTAATGACTTCTTTTCCACTGAAAGTTTTAACCTCTTAGCAGGATGGAGTTTATCATCATAATTACCCTTAATTGATTTCTTGTTTTTCCTTGATTTAATTTTGAAATTCTTATAAAAATCTATTTGCCGTTCAAGTTTTTTATTTGGTGCTTATTTAGAACAAGAAATACTGTTTACTTTTGCGACATCAGTTCCATTTGTCATATTCTGAATATTTGACACACCCTTGCAAGTTGAAACTAACCATTTTAATTGGGATGCTACACTTCTCACCATTACTTTTTGCACACAAGAATCTATTAACAAGGAGAACAATTCAGCACATAGCTTTTCACACTCAGTAAACCTATCCTCATCTGAACGAGACTGGTAACTTATCTTTATAGGATTATCGAAATTATTTTGGGCATCATTTTGAGGAAGTAAAGTGGATGGGCCTACACTAAAAAAATTATTTGCTGGACTTAATGGTTTATTACGTTTTAAAGTTGAATGCACCTTGTGTATATGTTTGCAAAAGTTATTTTTGCTGCTAGGACACTCACAAATGTAGGGGTGATTTCACAAAGAATCACAAGAAAGATGTCTGCATTTAAATACACAATGGTCAATAAAGGGACAATTAATGTTTACCTGTTTAACTATGTACTTAGTATTTTTAACTGACTGGGATTTAACCAGCCAGTAGTCCTTGTGAGGTGTCACATCTGTATTAGGAATTTTCCTCCCTTTATTATGTTCCTTCTTTGCAATGTCGGCATAATCAGAATATACAGGAAATTTATTTATAACTTTATTTGTGTGAACTACATATCGATCTTGATCCATTAATAGTAATATACGCACTAATCTATCAAGGCGTCGATTGAACTTCCTTTCTAGATAAACTGTCTTAAGAACATTGTGAAATGATTCACAATAATTGTTGGTAGTGATCGTGATGAAAGTTCGTTTTCGACAACACTTAGCCCATAAAGCATATCTTGCGTCATAGGTTTGTAAGAAATATTTAGAAAATGCCTCATGTTCAGAAATGTAATCTAGAAATTCGTCTTTTAGTCCAAAAAATACAGCTTTATCTTTTTCGTATAACAATTCCATCATTTTAGATTTGATATTGTCTCTATCTTCCAGCAACGAAATTTTTTCATTTATATTCTTTAACCAAGCTCGCAAAACATGCCATTGACACAAGAAATGCTTTACATTAGAATCAAAAACAGCAGTATAGGCTGAATAAGTGAACTTGTCGTCATCGGTGATTATTGAATGCACATCTAAATTGGGATTATATATAGGTTATAATATATATGAAAAGTTAAATAGAAAAAGGAAATGCACTATAATTAAATCTAATAATAATAATGCTAAGTTGTATAATTAAACTTATAAATATTAAGCCACGTGTATCACGTACATACAAAAAAACCGAGCAATATAAAACTACAAAAAAGTAACTAGTTTAAATAGAAAATTATAATAACTATAAAAGATGGTTCCAAATACAGTAACTTAATAAAATCCTATGGAAGGTTTTATTTTATTACACGATAATCACAACGTGTGGCGAAGTATAGGAAAGAACAGTACGTAGAACAAACAAAAAAACCCTTTGAAATTAAGACAAAGAAATTATGCAGTATATATTAAGAATCAAATGAAATTAAATAATATATAAAATACTGAATGATAAGAACTTCCACGTGCGTAAATCAGCGAGATAACATACGAAGCGAACGAGAACATGCAGAACTGCAACTGCTTGTTTACTTAAAACCAAAACATAGCGGAGGCTCAATGGGCGGAGCGTCAGGAAACGAACCAATAGAGATCAATGTTAACATGCTACGTCACATGGTCCTTTTCCTGTGGGGAGTAAAATTCCAATCCCCCCTACTTGTCGTGACGTTTCGAAGACGGGTAGAGCGGTAAGAGGGGGGAGAGTCGATCCCACATTCCAATGCCGTTTTCCGTGATGGCGCTTCAATCGTCTCTACAAAACCGGTTGGTGAAACCTCTCCTTAGCGAAGCTATTATTTACTCTATGACCAAACCTTGGCGAAGGCCCTGTCTTGGCGAGATTCGAAAATTTTCCCCCACCACCTCTTTTTTTTTTAAACTTTTACTATTTACTTTAATTCATTCTTGTCTGAGGACATTTGAAATTTTATTGTTGACTGCGGAGAGGATGTTCGTCAATCAAAAGTGCATTAAGAAACCTTGCTTTATTTTAAAGAATTTTTTCAAATTTTAATTTTTATCAGCATTCCACAAATTATCAAAAATTTGGGGACATTTGTAGCCATATAATCAATTAAAATTTAAATTTGAAAAGATCTTTAATTGTATTAAATTTTTGGAAATAAAAAAGATGATAAGTCTCTATTTTTTATAACGCATTATTAGCACATTAGTAAAAGAGCGACATCTAAAGACAGTTGAAATATAATTTGTTGTAATTTAGTTTTAGCAGCACAATTTATTGCAGATAAAACAACTGAAAATAGTAAAAAATCGAAAATAATATAGTTAAATTCAACTGAACTAATCAAATATGATGATAAATCTCTATTTTTTATAACACATTATTAGCACATTAGTAAAAGAGCGACACCCAATGACAGTTGGAATATAATTTGTTGTAATTTAGTTTTAGCAGCACAATTTATTGCAGATAAAATAACCGAAAATAGCAAAAAATCGTAAGTAAGATAGTTGAGTTAAACTGAACTAATCAAATATATCAATATAAATCAATAAAATGTAAATAGTTGAAGTAAGTAAAAAAAATAAATAATGACCTCAAAATCCTAACTGGAGCTTTGATATGACTTTCCATTTTAAACCTACCAAAATAATGCTTTTTTTCGTCAAATATTTTCTAAAAAATTTAATAAAAACCTCAATTTTTTTGTTTAAATCCTTTTTCGTTACTTTTGGAGCTGTTCTGTAAAAAAAGTTTTTCTGTTTTGTCGTCGCTTCATTAAAAGTTCTGTTCTAAAAAATTACGAGGCATACGTAGCACTTGTTACGTCGGAAATGGCAACAGTTCCAAGGGTATTATTGTTTACATTTTGGTTTTTCTGTTCGGTCTGTCAGAATGATCTCCATGGTCAGAATATGAAATCCTTTGTATTAATTTTTTAATTAGCTTACAATGGATGTAGTTAGTAAACCAAAGCGTGCAAAATTAAATTCTTACAATAATTTTGGCATAGAAATTAACGGAAAAATTATTTCAATTGATGGAAGTCCTTTTGGAAAGTTCAAAGGAGTTAAACGAGCTGGTAACTATTTATTAGGTAAAGGTGTTTTAATTCAGTTATACTATTTTAGTTGTAGATGATAGTGGTTAATATGGTTATTATAGTTATTGTTTTTTTTATAATATTTAAAGTAAAATCATTAAAGCCGAGGCAGGATTCCAGTTACCCATCAATTACAATATTCAAACAGTGAAAATAACAGACTATCTCTGCCAAGCTAGTGGGCCCGGGTTTGAATCCCAGATAAGGCATGTATATTTGTGTTATCCTGAGTACATGCTCATTTAATCTGTGGGTCGAAAGTCCTGCGGTCGATCATAGCGTAGTTTACCATGGGTGCAGGTCGCCTGGAGAAAATTGCCCCTCCCCTCCTGCGACATGCCTAAATTTGGGAGGTGGCGCCATCTCGGAGTAGTAGAAGTCAGGCATCCATCCTCTCATGGGTACTCAAAGCCTTGTGCCATGGATGCTACTGTAACCCTCTTGCCTTCCAGAATAAAGCCTGGAGGCACACGACAACAACAACAACAGACTATCTAGTTTCTATCGTTTAAAAAGACCCCCCCCCCATGTTGAAATAACCTTTGAAATGACAATTTATTTTAATGTTATAGTTTAGTATTTTTTTGATCTGGCGTCATATGACAACATTTGGTGACTTGGGACACATTCTACTTTATGGGTCAGGAATTCGGTTAAAGTATACATTGGGGCCCGGATTTGACGACTTTAAAAAATCGTCGCCAAGTCGATATGACGCCAACACAGGTGTTTCTCGAGACGGCTGAAATATTAAAATGACTCGCAATAAAGTGGCCAAAATTTCACCCCACAGGATTCCGTTTTATGGCAACCCTTGGCGACAAACCATACTTGGGCCAGGAATTGTCTTGTAGATATAGCACTGGACATAATGCTATCGTCCTCAGTCAGCATAATTTGATAAGTCAGATCAAAAGTTGCATAAGTCAGATCGATTCGTGATTGCCCACACTGATGTCCTATTAATGGGAAATGCAATAAAAATGTTTTTATTACACTGAGACGCATGCTCATTAAAACTGTGTAGTTCAAAACCTAATGTAGCTATAGATTTGTAGGGGTCAAGTATACTTAGTTTCATAAGAGGAGAAACCTCATTGTAATTAACTTATTTAAATATAATATATGAACTTATTTATTAAATTCTACAAAGAAAAACAGAATTCAGAAAATGCAGCCTATTTTTAATTCTCCATTTTTATTATAAACTATTTTTACACTCAATATTTGTGTTAACAGAATTATTGAAGCAGTTTTACCTTTAAATAATATATTAATCACCACTTTAATACATCATCAATACTTAGCACATAAAATTAAAGATTGTTTTGCAATGAATGTATTAATTAATTTATTTATTTATCTTATGCAGGTCCACGGCTTGGAAATTCACCAGTCAGGAGCATTGTTCAATGTTTAGCTAAGAAAAATGGAACAGACAATTTTGTTACTTTAAAAGTTGGTGCAATTATTATTTTTTAAAAAAATCTAAAGAATTTAAAATCATTTTTTAAATAATTTTTTACAGAATTAATAAATATCTGCTTTTTCTATAAAAAAAAACCTGAACTCCCCGGCGCAACAGCCCATTACGGGGCCAAGACCTGCCGTGCCCGTTTCAGCTTTCGTGACCTAGGGCTCTGGGGTTTGAGGCATATGTACGATGCTGAACCCCCAGTGTTTAGTTCCCAAGCATGCTTGGTACCCATTTTATCGACCCACTCAAGGAATGAAAGGATGGGTCAACCTCTCCCAATTCGGGATTCGATCCCCAGGCTTGTGTCATGGCAAAGCCAAGCACTACCACTGGGCCTCGTGCTTTTTCTAAAGAAGTATATTTCTGTTTTAATTTCATCTTTAAAAAAAAAACCTTTTAACCAGTTTTAACTTAAAATTATTTTTCAAAATTTTTATTTTTTTTTTAAAAGTCAAATTATGCTGTGTACTACTGGCCCATGAGGCATTGATCTTTTGCAAGAGGTATTAGAATTTGAGGTGTTTCATTATTTAATTTTTTTCTAAAGTTGAATCTATGTGTTTTAGTTTTTTTTTTGCCATGCTTAGTATTCTTTTTCTTTAGAAAAAACCTAATGAATCAAAAACTGAAAAAACAGTCAACCAAATTCTTTTTAAAAAAATTTAGTTTTTTTTTTGTATTGTATATTTTGCTGCATGCAGAAAGGGTATATCATACATTTGTTTCGAAATAGAAATATCCAGTTTAGGGATAAAACATATGTGGCATCTGCTTCAGCGCATAATTTGGTGTACTGTCGAAGCCTGGTATAAAAAAATGTATAAATATTACCATCACATTATTAACACATACATTGCCTGTGCTTAGGACATTCTTATTTTTAGTGACTCCAAAAGTCAACACCAAGAATTTTTTAGGAAAAATTCCTAAATAGCACAGATATGTATCCCAATTCAATTGCTTGAAATCTGCAGTGTTTTTTAAGTTATTGCAATTTTTTTAAAAGAAAGGCCAGAAAATGGCTGGTATTTTCTGTCAACTAACACTAAAAGTTGAAAAATGTATGTAATTTTGATGCTTATCTGGCTAGTTTAATACAGGAGTCATATATTTTCTACTTGCAGATTTGTCTACACATTAGCTTATTTCTATGTAATGTCGGATCAGATCTTCTATGTGTTGTTGGATCAGAACATCTCAGATCCTTTTGGCCTGAGAGTCGGAGCAAAAGTGATGTGTTGTTCGGTTCGAATCTCACTGGAAATGAATTTGTCCCACCTTTATTGTGCAGGGATTTTATAAAAAAGAATAAAAAGAATTTATATTATATTTGGGTGAGAAATTTTGCAAAATCGCAATTTTGAGGGATTCAGGTGCAAAGATAAGTACCGTTTGCAAAACTTTTACTTCCCAAAATGGGGTGCCGAAACAAAGAAAACTAATAGAAATTAAATTAAATATGATTCACCTCACATAAATGTATTTTATGTAATAAAACTACTTTCACCATCTACATTTTTAACAAACATAAATATTGCCTTTCAGATCCTTACCTTGCAAGAATTGGAAGATGAATCCATGGACGACAAACAAGGGAAAATGTTGCTGCACACGGAATATTCTCTCTTGTCCTTATTGCAATACCAAGAAGGGATAGTTCATCATCATGGACTGTTTAAAGTAAAGTTGAAAAGTGTTGATTCTTTTTATTATTAAGTTGGGGCATCGGCGAAATTACTGCCGACCTATAAACAGCCCGTGCAGCCAAAAATGTCCAACGAATAAAAGCCTAGGCAGAAGGAGTGCATGTTCAATATGCTACTAAGTCCCAACACTGCATGCAATGTCACCCTTAACAGTTGCGTTGGGTGTCAGCTTGTCACTTGACTATGGTTCTAAATTCTGAAGCATGTCGCCAATAATCCTCAGCAATGCACCAATATCCCTCAATGAGTCAACCTAAACCTAAAATTGCCATCCTATATTGCGCTTGCACAATAAAACAAAAGGCATCAATTAATAATGCTTTATATACAATACTTGCTCACTAAATCTGACATGGTCCAAAGGCCTACCCTACCTATGGTTGCATTGAATGCTTTTGAACTCAAGAATCTACTAAATCTAAAAGTACTTGGTTTCCTAGCCAATAGTAAAGTGTACACTCCATGCCATCCTAAGTTGGGTAAATATAAAATATGCATTGTAGAAGATCGTTCCGCGCATGTAAAGAGTTCCATAAATTATTTGTAAATACATCCTGAAAACATGTTTAAAAACATTAATTTCGTTTAAGGTCTAACAGATTTGAATAATATTTGAGAAAATTTCACAATTTTATCAGAATGAAAAGTGTATTTGTGTTCAATTGTATTCAGATCATTTTGTATGTAAATAGTACCTTACTTAAGAGTTTCCAACTAAAGGACCAATCGTGCTTTTCCGTCTGCCTTTTTACTCTTTGTTTTTGCTCAGGTTAGGTTAACATGAAGTGTAGATCAGTGTTTCCACAGGTCCTTGAAAGTCCTTAATAAGTCCTTGATTTTTATTTTCAATTTCAAGGACCTTTTAATACTCCTTGATTTAAAAAAAATGATTGAAAAGTCCTTGATTTTGATTTTTGATAAAAAGTTCCCCTTAGTACTCCTTGATTTTGACAAACATTCGTTGAAAAGCCCTTGCTTTTCTTAGTTCGAAACCTTCAAATTTCGAAAGTCATTTCTTACAACATTGCTAAAATCCACCCTAAATGACGCACATAGCACTTCGGCATTCGGTACAAAACGTTGCTCATATATAAACACTTATATATTTGCCAAATACTTCTGTGCTTCCTCTGATATAGTTGCCAACACAGGGCGTTGGAGGTATTTATTTCGAACGCTATTTTATTTTAATGTTTGGTCGATTTAATAGGTATAAGTAATCGACGCAATATGATTAAGGGTCCTTGAAAACTTTTATGGGGATCCTTGAAAATTCCTTAAAAACTCCTTGATTTTTATTTTGAAATAAGAGTGGAAACCCTGTAGATAATTTTTTATTTTCTTTTATTTATGTTTATACTTAAGGCTGCTCATCACCCCCATACCCGGTCCTCCTTCGATCGGGCTGGCTAATGGTAAGTCTATGGGGGAAAAATGGTTTTTGTTCCCAAAAAAAGCAATGAAATTATAGGAATATTTTGATGCAGTTTTTTTTAAATTCATAAAACTCCAATAAAGTTGTGCTTTTAGAGGTTATTTTTTTAAAAACATTTTTTACCTTTTTTTAAAAGAAAAAAAAGTAAATTAAGTTTTTTTAAAAATAACCTCTATAAGCATGACTTTATTTGAGTCTTATGAATTAAAAAAAACCGCAATCTAAATATTCCTATAATTTCATTGCTTTTTTTTGGGAACAAGAGCCATTTTCCCCCCATAGACTTACCATTAGCCAGCCCGATCGAAGGAGGACCGGGTATGGGGGTGATGAGCAGCCTTAAAGGAAAATCCACCCTCACACATGTAACTCTTAAGAAATGACATCAAAACTAGCAGAGCTTGCCGGGAGATCAAAGGGTACAAGATTTTTTTTATCCGATTCAAAAGTTTATTAAATATTTATCTTTAAAAAAAGTTAATGTTTAAAATACTGGGAAATATATTTGCATGCAAACTGCTCTTGCCTACATAAGCTATTAATATCATCATATTGCATGAAGCTGTTAATATCTCGCATTACTCAGGCGTACCACCAGAAATTTACCCGCGTACCACATCAGAAATTTACCCGCGTACCACAAGTTGGGAACCCCTGCTGTAGATAGTTTATTCTTTTCTTTTATTTATGTTTATACTTAACTTATAATGCTTTTATTTGCAGGACGAATGCAAGGAGGAAGTCGACCCCTACGACCTCCCTTACACCGGAAAAAGGCGCCAACGTGTTTGTCTCGTGCTCGACTGCCTGTGTGCCCATGAGTTCAGTCGTGAGACTTGCGCCCTCATCAACATGCAGCACTATGTGATAAGGGAAAAGAAGCTCTCGGAAAAGGAGGCGGTCACACTCTTTTATCATGTCGTCAGGGTGGTCAGCGACTTGCACAGGGTAAGAGGCCCAAGCTGGCTCGAGAACTAAACCAGGGTGGTAACAGAACCTGGAAATCAGGGAATTCTCAGGGAACTTTTTAATTTTGGAAATATCAGGGAATTCTCATGGAATTTTTCAAATTTCACCAAATATCAGGGAATTTTTTCCAATTTGAATTACTTAAATAGCAGGTTAAGGTTCTTGGGATCACTACTAACGGACACTTGATAAAAAAAAATCTGGTTAATTAGATTAGCCTGAAGAATTAATCTTCTTGGACCAAGGATCAATTCTCATGACTCTCGCGAATCATGTAATAACATGATCTCTGATTTGAATTGTGTGCATTGCATGTTTTCTAGGTAGTTGTAAAAGCAGGAAATTTTTTGGGAAAGCATCATGGAAATAACAGGGAACTTTTTCTCTAGGATTTTGTAACCACCCTGTAAACAATGTTGAGTGGAACAAAAATTGTTCGACCAGCACTGTCAGCCTAGTAAACTTATAGCAAAAGCTTTGACACAATTAAAAATAAAGATATTTTATTCCGAACTCTTTCAATCCAGTACAACAAATTCATCCTTTTTTTTAAAACGATATTAAATATACTTATCCAAAATCCAACAAGTGATTGACCTCTTCAATTGGTCTGTGAAGTAGGCTATGTTGTAGGGTGGGCCGAAAAAAACTTTTTATTTTATTTCGGATCGCTATAGTGCGGAAAAGTTGCCATTGGTAAAGACATGAAGAATGCACTAATTTTTTTTTACTACCATGTCTTCCGTTCGTGCAATGCCTTCAAAGTTGGCAAAAAATTGTTAAAAACTGTAATTTTTTTAAAACAAGACAGATGTTTTTAATTACCTTCCTATATCATGAATTACTTACTAAAAGTATATAAAATCCAAATATTATAGCACTTATTAATAATAAATTCTATAATATATAGTATAATAAGTTATTATACATTTGTGTCAGATCTTCCAACCACTCAATGTAGTTTAAAATTAGGGAAAAGAATTTCTTGGAAAAGGAGGCGGTCACACTCTCTTACCATGTGGTCAGCGACTGGACTATGAAGCAGGCTAATTTTGAGGGGGCATCCTTTTGGCAGTTTTTAGTTTTATCTAAACGAAATGAATTTTATGTTTTAAAAAAATAGATGACTAACCAATAAACTATTTACTTTTTTTTATATAACCTATAAACTATTTATATTTTTTATATATAATATATTTTATATAAATATATAAAACATTGAATGCATTTATATATTTTTATATAAGCAAATTTGAAGTAATAAAGGTGGCAGCAAATGAATATTAGCCTTTAGAAGACTTTTAAATATCTCCCTGCTCGGCTATGTGATTTGTAAAAAAAAAAGATATTTGAAAAAGAGGTGCTCACACTCTTTTACCATGTTGGCAGAGTTGTTTGTGACTTGAACAGGGTAAGATATTCATGCTACCTATGAACTATGCTTTTTGCATCCTCTAGCATCTTAGACCTTTTCTGAAAGACTTGACTACTTTTTAGAGATATCATATAGTATATGTATTTTAGATATATAGTGCATATGTATGTCATTTAAGATTAGCATAAAAATATGAAATACTAAACTTGTCTTTAAAAGATGAGAAAAAAAAATTGGAGGCCCAGTGGCGTAGTGGTAGTGCTTCGCATTGCCACGCCACAGGTTCTGGAATCGAATCCCGGAGTGGGCGAGGTTGACCCAGCCTTTCATCCCTTGAATAGGTCGATAAAATGGGTACCAAGCATGCTTGGGAACTTAACATTGGGGGTTCCGCATGAGGCTGACCACCTTACCGGGACATATGCCTAGCACCCCAGAGCCCTAATTCACGAAAGCTGAAATGGACACGGCAGGCCTTGGCCCAGTAATGGGCTGTTGCGCCGAGGAGTTAAGTTTAAGAAAAAAAATGAGTCGCATAATAATAAAATTGTGTGTTAGAAAAATAAAAAGCTTTATCTACGCATTCTGAATGAAATTTTCTCAGAGTCAGATATTATTTTTAAAAAGCACGAGGTTTTACCATATTAAATAAATTCCTTTAGCAACCTGTCAAAAATGAAAAGAAATTGTTTAATTCTAGCAAAATGTTGTTCATCGAGATCTGAAATTAGGAAACATCGTCCTGAACAAGCATACAAGAAAGATAACCATCACCAACTTCTGCCTTGGCAAACACTTGTTGAATGAAAACGATCTACTCAAAGACCAAAGGGGGAGTCCTGCCTACATCAGTCCTGATGTTCTAAGTGGTAAATAATTTGTTTTTAATCCATATGATTGCTAAGAAAAGATTCATTGGGTTCAGCAGGGATTGGGGTAACACTTTACTGTAACAGTTACTTTTTTATGTAATGCTCTTAGATTTTTTAAAAAGTAACTGTAACTTAGTTACTTTTAGCAGTAACAGAGTAGCGAAGATTTTTGTTACTTTTCCTTTACTTTCCAAAGGCTGTCAGATTCCAATTTTGAAACTGGATTTTCAAAGACATACAGTGTTACTTTATAAAAATAATTTTCGCAGTCCAAGTATGAAGTGACTCGATTTTCAATGGTTGTGTTGTGAGAAGAGTGGAGTCAAAACAAATTCTTATGTGTTTGCAATTTATCTGGGAAAAAAATTATAGACACGGCAGCAAAGCACTATTGGAATGTGGGAACTCTTTGAGGGATCATCACGAAATATTAATAAAGAACTGCTGAATATATTCGGACATTATACTACAATTAAGACATTATATTACAAATCTGAATATTACAATTCGAACACATATTGCATCTCTGAATGTTACAATTAGATCATCTCTGAATTTTATAATTAGAGCATTATATTACATCTCTGAATATTAGAACATTATATTACATCTCTGAATATTAGAACATATTATTACATCTCTGAATATTAGAACATAATATTACATCTCTGAATATTGGAACATTATATTACATCTCTGAATATTTTAACATTATATTCAGGGTGTCAACCGGTCAAGAAAGTCAGGAAAACAGAAAAACGGTCAAGAAATTTCCCAAAAAGTCATGAAATTAAAGTGAAGGTCTTGGAAATTTAAAAAATTGTCATAAAAGAAAATTTTCCCCAGATTTTATAATGTTGGTGTTTTATAGTTCTTAACTTAATTTTTCTGGGAAAATCCTTTAAAAGTGTTAGTTGTTTTTTCTCTAACAGTGTATGATGCAATAGCGTCTTGAATTTGCTCTGTATTGCATCAAGTATTATTTTATGGTTTGGTTTTTGTAATTTTTTCTTTAACGAATTAATCATTTAAACAGTTGTAAACGTTTCTGAAAAAGGTCAAGAAATGTTCTTAAAAAAAGGTATTAATCATTTAAACGGTTGTAAAAGTTTCTGAAAAAGGTTAAGGAATGTTCTAAAAAGGTTACGAAATTAGACAGGGTGGTAACAGAACCTGGAAAACCTGGAAATCAGGGAATTCTCAGGGAACTTTTAAATTCTGGAAATATCTGGGAATTCTTATGGAAATTTTCAAATTTTGCCAAATATTAGGGAATTTTTTTCCATTTTGGATTACTTAAACAGCAGGTTTAGTTTCTTGTGATCACTACTAACGTACAGACACTTGATTTAAAAAAAATATTCTAATTAATCTGATTTGCCCGAAGGGACCAATCTTGGAGAAAGGATAAATCTCTCTCATTATGTTATAACATGATTCTTCTAAACCTAGATTTTCAGAAATGTAGAAAAGTTAGGTAGGATAACCCATAATGCGGAAAGTCTTAATTCCCGCGATATATGGATTCAACTTTCTGTAGACTGCATTAAATTGTGTGTATTTCATATTTTCTAAGTCGTAAAATCAGGGAATTTTTTGTGACAGTATCAGGGAAATCATGGAAATAACAGGGAACTTTTTTTCTAGGAATTTGTTGCCACCCTGTTAGATTTGACAAATATGGTAGACACCCTGATATTTCACATGTTTTTAATTTTCAGGCAAGCCATACTTGGGAAAGCCAAGTGACATGTGGGCCCTGGGTGTTGTCCTGTACACAATGCTGTACGGGCAATTTCCATTTTATGATTCTGTTCCTCAGGAATTGTTCAGAAAAATCAAAGCTGCTGAGTATTCAATTCCGGGGTAAGTGTTTTCTTTTGATTAATTTGGTACAACAATGTGATACGTCCTTAATATAAGCAATGTCCCAAGCAAAATGTCTTTAATATAAGCAATGTCCGAAACAAAATGTCCTCAATGTAAGCAACATCCTAAGCAAAATGTCCTTAATATTATTAATTTGAAATTTTGCTATTTAAATGTGGGAAAAGTCTGCCTAAAAATAAAAATAATATTGAAATTTTTGTGTTTTTTTTGTTTAGATTTTAAAAATGGAAGCTGTCCTAGTTTATTTAGCGTCATTATTTAATGATGTAAAAATGCAGTAGATAATTTTTCTGTTAGTTTTTTTTTTACTATTGTCAAAGTAGCATTCTTTTTCAGCTGATTAAAGTGACAAGAAAATATTTTTTACTCTTTATTTGTTTTCATTTTGTTGTAAATTAAGTTTTCTTTTTTTTATTCTTTGTATTTTTAACAAATATCCATATTACTAAATGATTATTTTATAAGTTGCTGTTAGTAAATGTTAATTAAAAAAATTAAGGCTATTTTTCTCAAAAGTCATATTGGTAATATTGTTTTAAAATTTTGAATGCTTACCCAGGATGGTGAAAGTAACATAATAAAAATTATTCCATACACATCTTAAGTGGTGGCTTACACTTTGAAGTTTCATTGGATATTTTGAAATTTAATTACTCAGTAACCAAGTTTAAGGTAGGCGAATACCCAAAATTCTAAAATTTTTACTATTGCTTTAATCTTTTCCAAATTCGGCATACTGATTTCAAGTATAATGAATAATACTATTTAGGCATTTTTCAAAATTTAAATATAATTTATTTATTTTAAAAGATGTTTTTCTTCTAAAAAAAGAGGTTTACGCTAACAAGTCTACCACATTGAATTTTCATCCTATAAAACATTAATTATGTGTTAAATTCTTCGTTTTGAACTGATGCATGCAATGACCCTCTAGAGTTGCATAAAAATTACAAGAAAAGAAGTTACTAAGAAAAATGTTATAAATTAAGCACCAAAAAAAAAGGGATTTTTTTCGATTTACTTACACTTGGACATTTAAAAAAAAAAAAAAAACTTATATATTTACACCGGATGTTAGAGGTTCATGGCACAGATATATATTGAAATAGCATCTTTAAAATATTTCAGGTAAATTAATGTAAAACTTTTTATACTAGAAGTGTTGGCGCAACCCCCTTTTTTTAGGTGCAAAACACCGTTTAAAATAAATCAATTATATTTAAATAAAAAAAATTGCCGAAAAAGCATTGTTCCTTATATTTGAAATCACTATGCCAAATTTGGAAAAGATTAAAGTAATAGTAAAAATTTTAGAATTTTGGGTATATTCGCCTACCTTAAATTGTGTCTTGTGTACTTAATAATTGTAATTCAATTTTTTCTCTCCATTTAATAAGGTATTAAAGGGTGCAAAAACATTTGGTTCTTAATAAGAGTTTAAAAAGTGATGTATAAAACACAAATGAAAAGTTAAGAGGTTGTTTGAAAGCCTACAACATTACCTAACTGAAACAAAGTCCTGTTGTCAGTGCATAAAAAGGAGGATTAGATGATAAAACAATATTTATTATTTTTTATTTTTAGTTTTTTGCTGTTTTTCTAATTTGGCAACATTGTTTTTTAAATTATTTTTGTTTTTATAGTGGTGCAATAAATTTTCTGTTTTTTTATTCATTCATCATTTTTATGCACTGAAGATGGGACAGGACTTCTTTCCAAATCCTGAAATTGCTATATGTTTTTTTTAAAAAAGATCTTTCAACTTTTCTTTTGTGTTTATAAATTGCTTATTAATCTCTCATTTAATAAGGGTTAAACACTGAATTTTTTTTCTCATCTGTATATAGCTCGGATGGACGTGTATCTGAAGTGGCAAACGACATCATCCGAAACTTGCTTGTCTTGAGCCCTACTAAGCGCATGACAGCAGATCAAGTGCTTGACTCCCTGAACTCTATTTTGGCAGCATGGTAAGGCGACTAAGTTAATAATATTTGCTAATGCATTTCAAAGTGAAAAGCTTAGTCAGGGTTCCCACAGGTCCTTGAAAGTCCTTAAGAAGTCCTTGATTTTTATTTTCAATTTCAAGGACTCTTTAATACTCCTTGATTTTTACCAAAAATCGTTGAAAAGTCCATGATTTGAATTTTTGATTGTTAATAAACAAATAATTGTTTTGAATTGTTGACAAATAATTGCTTTTAAAAAGTCATTGATTTTCTTAGTTTGCGACCTTCACATTTTCGAGAAGTCTTTACTTAAAATTGCTAAAGTTGGCTCTAAATGAAGCACATATAGCACTTTGGCATTCGGTACGAAAACGTTGCTTATATATTAACACTTATATTTTTGCCAAATACTTCTGTGTTTTCCTGATATAGTTGGTCATAACACTGGCCTCAGCCATATTTAAAACGCCATTTTATTTTAATGTTTAATCGATTTAATAAGTATTGTAATCAAAGCGGGAACCCTGTTAGTGGAAGAAGATGCTAAGTGATACTTTTGAAAAAAACTGAGTTTTTTTGTGCTGATAAATGTCTCATTTCCTCTTTTTAAGATGGAAACATCCCCCCTTTTCATAAACTTTAACTTATTTTGCTTTTTTAAACCTTTTTTAAGTGTGGTTTTTAACCCTATGAAGAGTACAAGGGAAGAACCTCTTGATTTATTAGGAGTCTATGTCTAACAAAGTGAGTAACAGGTTGCTTTACACCAGTTTAGGCGATTTTTTGCTATCATCCCCAAAGAGTCTTCCTGTAATTGCGTCTGCTTGGGGGGACATTGGCAACAGGAAACCGTTTTTTTCTTTCAGTTCTTCATTCGGTTTACAAATGTGTGACTCATGTCCACTGATCTCTGGCGTGAATCAGGGTTGCCTCGAAAAAAAAAAGCGAGTAACCAGTTTCTTTTCACCAGTTTAGGCGATTTCTCGCTATCATCGCTAAAGAGGCCTATTGAGGAAAGCCTTCTACGAAATCAAGCTGTTTTTCCTGTGTATTCTTCATATCTAGATGCAGATAAAAAAACCTTAAAATTTAGCTAATTGAATAAAATAAAGCTCAATATACTGAGTGTAGGGGCGCTGCGACCGTCCCCTATGGGGCCCCGAGGTGAAGAAAAAAAGACGAGAGACTGTTAGTGGAACCCAGAGGGGCAGGTCGTTAAAAGACGGTCCTGTGTTTGAAGATTTTATTTTCATGTTAAATAAAAGTAGTCTTTTATAAATGTTCAACAAAAAAGTCTTGGTGGTTCGTTAAACCCACTATTTACCTAGCAACCCCCTCCGCGGTCCCACACTGACCTACATATTTTTGCAAAGTTTGAACTACAGAGAAGCCAACCTTGGTTGCATATGGGTCACGTGATAATTCAACAAAAATAAAATTTAATTCTCCCTTTGCCCCAAATCTTTTTTAATATCTTGTTAATGTGTCGCAGAGCTCCCCGTGCACCTTTAAAAAATCTCAAAAACTTCAAATTAAAACTTTTCATTTTATTTGTTAACAAACATGCATACAAGACTAGTTTGCATCATGCACATCAAAAGAAAACCTAGGGCAGGGGTTCCCAACCTTTTTACACCTGCGTACCACTTGAATTTTTGAGAGATTTTGGCGTACCACCAGACCTAAATATTTAAATAAACACCGAATATTTACTATTCTAAAAGTGTTCAAAGGTTTTTTGATTAAAATTCCTGAGAAAACTTCGTATTAATGGTTAGATATTTGGTTTATTTATAACATGCTTACAATAAAGGAGAAATAAAAAGATTAAAAATGGTATTAATTTACAGTTTTGTTTATTACCTATAGGTCTAAAAACATACAATTAAAAAATAGTACAAACTGAGCAAAATTCGATCCAGAAGTTAATTAAAGATTTCTCTTTAAAATAATGTTAATGTTTAAAATAATGAGTAATATGTTTTCGTGCTCACTGCACATGCGTACAGAAGCTATTGATAGCATCATGTTGCCCAT
This sequence comes from Hylyphantes graminicola, assembly GCA_023701765.1. Taxonomy (NCBI): domain Eukaryota; kingdom Metazoa; phylum Arthropoda; class Arachnida; order Araneae; family Linyphiidae; genus Hylyphantes; species Hylyphantes graminicola. Next base: position 63,316,836 of record CM043120.1, on the reverse strand, counting down.
CATTCTTGCGTACCACCTGAAATATTCCCGCGTACCACCGGTTGGGAACCCCTGACCTAGGGGAACCTTAGAAAAATATTTAATTGTACAAAGCACAGCAAGATTACAATGCCACAACAAATAATACTAATCTGAAGTCAAGTGAAGCTTAGTAAAATAAGAGGAAAACAATAATGTGAACAGATAAAAGTTTGTTGTGTTCAGTTCGAGCTTCAGCTTCTCTCTGAAGATAAGCATTTGACACTAATTAGGTTTATCATATAGGGTTGGATTCCACGAAAATGCGCCATGGACTTCATTTTTTAAATTTCAACTTTTTTATTTTAAACAAAATCTACTCGGCAAAAATTCTTGACACTTTATTTTCTCTTTTTATATCTCAAAATAAACAGTTCGTAAAAAATTCGAACTTTAAATTTAAAATTTGAGTTAAATATAGAACATCAAAATTTTGTCATGTCAGTCATGCTAATAAATATTTATAATATTTTACTATTTATAAATTCCTTAATTTTTTTCTTTCTGGTTGGCACATCAAAATCTTATATTGTTTCCAAAAAAAATTCTAGACTTGAAATGCATACCAGTTAAGAGCAAATGGTATAATATAAGGTCACTCAAAATCTGTGTCTCAATTTTGTCATGTCAGTCACAGCATGTTTTAATCCAATTAATTTTAAGTATTTACTCTTGAATGAAAATTTCAGCATTTTTCATAATCAAGACCTTTATTTGCAATACCCATGGTAATTTTTTAACAGTCAATTAACATTTAGTACTTTTTAAGAGCCAAGAAAGTTGTCTTATGTCATGTCCGTCACGAATGGAATAAGCCATAGATGATTGAATTGTAGCATCATCTTTAGGGTTCATTAAGAACCTTCATTATATGATTATTTTCCTGAATATTTTTGTTGTTGTTGCCCGGATTTGCCTTAAGTTTTGAGTTGAAAACCTGAACTTTTTGCATCATTAAGGTTGAAAAAAGAAGCTCTTTTTGTTAACCTATTAACTATGACTTAGTGAACACCACTAACACTTTCATTCCTCTATAAAAACGTTAACTTTAAGTTTTTTAAATTTATTTTTAACGTAACTTAAGTTTTCTATTTAAATTATTCAATGCAAAATGGCTTTGTTTACTTTAGATTTTGTTTCTTTGATATATTTAAGCCAAAAGCTAATTTTACAGGGGCAAATTTTCTTTCCACCCGTCAATGAGTTAAGCAAAGCCATATCTTAAGCGTCTATGAATAATATACGAGCAAAAAATTTCATTGTACTATAAGCAAGGTGCCATTTACACCGATGTTGTGTTACAGGGTTGGGCTGTTTACCAAATATTTTGATCATTGTATCTAACCTTATTTAACCTTATTTTAACAATCTAATGCATACTGTTACCGTTTGGTAACAAGTAACATAATCCACTTTATTCTATTAAATTAGAGCTCCTCCTAGACAAATCTGTGTTTTTTCATCTATTACATTTCATTTTAAAGTTTTAGTTACTAATAATCCTCATAGATGACAGTAGTAAAAGTGTATTCAAAATTAAAGAGTGAGGTTATAAATTTTAGTGAAATTTCGTTTTTGGCAGTATTCAAAGAATAATATTAGTACTAAATACTAATAAATTGTTTAGAAAAATTAATCATAGTTAAAAAGGGATTTTTTGAAATATTTTTAGTAGTTTTCTAGTCATTATTATCTAGTCATTATTTATAAAATTGGAATTTTGCAGTTGGTTTTTGTCATATGGAAAAAAAATTTAAATTATTTAAATTCTAATGCAGTTAAACTTTTTTTTAGTATTTTTCCCAATAATGTGCGAGTATTAAAGATACATTTATATTTTTTTGGGGATGAAAATAAAAATTCATGCATTAGAGGGTTAACTTAAATTTATAAAAATTATTAAAGCTACTGTTCATTTTCAGGCACTTGACAATGACCATGGAAAACGACTTCCAGATTGTCCCGGAATACTCTCCACCGGACAATAAGAAGGACAACTCCAAAGAAACAGTTTGTGTTGGGACGTCCCCGAGCTCCGATCATACTTCCAATTTCGATGCAGTCGTGGTCTCCAGCTTCCAGGGTTGCAAGCGCGTCCAGAGCAAGGAGGATTTGGTAGTAGGTCCCATTAACAAGAAGCCGAGGATGGGTGGCATATTCGCTGTGTGCCATGTGAATGAGGACGAGACAAGTCTTACGCAAGCGGACATTCAGAAATACCATCATCTCTTGCCTGGTTCTTCTGGGCAATGAAAGTTTGCGCCACATTTCTTTTGCCTAGTTCTTCTGGGCAATAACAGTTTACACCACATTTCTCTTGCCTTGTTCATCTGGACAAGTTTGCATCACATTGGTTCAAGGTGAACGTGTGACATGTAAATGGAGGCGAGACAAGTCTTACGCAAGCGAACATTCAGAAATACCATCATCTCTTGCCCGGCTCTTCTGGACAATGAAAGTTTGCGCCACATTTCTCTTGCCTAGTTCTTCTGGGCAATAACAGTTTACACCACATTTCTCTTGCCTTGTTCATCTGGACAAGTTTGCACCACATTGGTTCAAGGTGAACGTGTGACATGTGAATGAGGACGAGACAAGTCTTACGCAAGCGGACATTCAGAAATACCATCATCTCTTGCCTGGTTCTTCTGGGCAATGAAAGTTTGCGCCACATTTCTCTTGCCTAGTTCTTCTGGGCAATAACAGTTTACACCACATTTCTCTTGCCTTGTTCATCTGGACAAGTTTGCACCACATTGGTTCAGGGTGAACGTGTGCCATGTGAATGAGGACGAGACAAGTCTTACCCAAGCGGACATTCAGAAATACCATCATCTCTTGCCTGGTTCTCCTGGGCAATGAAGGTTTGCGCCACATTTCTCTTGCTTTGTTCATCTGAACAAAGTTGCACCACAACATTTTTTTCACCACATTGGTTCGAGGTGAACATGTGACATGTAAATGGAGACGAGACAAGTTTAATGCTAGCGGACATTCAGAAATACCATAATCTCTTGCCTGGTTCATCTTTGCAGTAAAAGTTTACACCGCATTAGCTAGAAATGATAGCTAGAACGGGGATGACAACATCTCTTGCCTCGTTCATCTGGGTAAATTTTGCACAACTTTAGTTAGAGGTGAAAGTGCACCATGTGAAGGAAAACAAGTCTTTTGCTAGAAGACATACAAAAATACCAACATCTCATGCATGGTTCATCTGGGCATCAAAAGTTTGCACCACATTGGCTAGAAGGGACAGCAACTCTTGCATCGTTCATCTGGGTAAAGTTTGAACCACATTGGTTGGAAGAAGTTGAAAGTGTGCATCGTAAATGAAGACAAGTCTTACGCAAGCGGACATTCAAAAATATTATCTCTTTCCTTGTTCATCTGGGCAATGAAAGTTGGCACCACATTTGTTTGAGGCGAAAGTTTGTGATGTAAATGGAAAACGAGACAAATCTTATGGATGCGGTATCTCCAACTTATCTTGCCTGGTTCTTCTGGACAGTAAACGTTTACACTATGTTGCCTAGAAGTAACAACAACTCTCGACTCATTCAAGTTTGCACCACATTGGTTCATGGTGTAACTGTGACATTCAAATGAAGCAGTGACACGTCTTACTCAAGCGGACAATGGACATTCAGAAATACCATCATTTCTTGCCTGGTTCTTCTTTGCGGTAAAAGTTTACACCACATTGGCTAGAAATGACATCTTGTGCATCTTTCATCTGGTTAAATTTTGCCCTGCATTTGTTAGAGGTGAAAGGGTGCCATGTAATTGAAGCACTGGCAAATCTTACTCAAGCGGACATTCTTAAATGCCATCTCTTACCGGGTTCATCTGAGCGAGGTTTGCACAACATACAGTGGTGGCCAAAAGTGTGGACACTTTTTGAAAGTTTCATATTTTTTAACTTTGTGTGATTACAGAATATATTAATTGCATATGAAATTAAATAGTTGTATATCAAATTAAAAGTAATTTAATCTTTATGAGGACCACTGTGTGCAGATCGCGTAAGCAGTCTACGAGAGACCTTTGGTCCCATATAATCTATATCCATGGACACAACATCATCAACATCAAAGTAATTTAATGTAGAATTAAAAATAAATACAGTATTACAATATCTGAATTACGAATAAGTTATGCAACTAATAGTATGATCTGTCTTAGTTTTGCAAGTCATTGAACCACCAACTTGTATTGCAATTTCAGCATAAGAGAATCCATTGATTGAGCTTGCTTGTTCAACTAAAATGAGCATAACTTTATTTGTAATACAGATACTTTAATTCTGTTTTTTTAATGAAATTCTACATTAAATTACCTTCAACTTAATATTTAAATGTTTGTATTTAAGCGAAATTTAATGGCTGCAAGAACACGGGTAACGGTTGAAACACATGAAACTTTCAAAAAGTGTCCACACTTTGGGCCACCACTGTAATTTCGAGGTAAAATGTGTCATGTAAATGAAGACAACTCAAGTCTTATACAAAGGGACATTCAAAAATACCAACATCCCTTGCCTGGTTTATCTGGGCTGTGAAAGTTTGCCCCACATTGCCTGGAAATGTCAACTTTTTTGTCTTGTTCATCTGCGCTTTTGCCTGGTTCATCTGCTCTTGCCTTGGCCACCTGGGCAATTAAAGTTTCATTACGTTGGCTAGAAATGCCAACATCTCTTGCCTTGCTTTTCTGGGCAGTAAAAGTTTGCACCATGTTGGCTAGTAATGCCAACATCTTATGCCTTGTTTTCTGCTCTTGCCTCATTAATTTGGGCAGCGAACTTGTCCTCGAGTTAATGTGGTGGGAACTTTCACTGCCCAGATGAATGAGGTAAGAGCATGTGAAAGAGATTCAAGCCAGATCATAAATTAATTACGCTGAAGGAAAAAAAACCCCACTAAATATTGCCTGTGATATGGGACAGATGCACATTAAGTCTGTTGCTTGCTAAGTCCTTACACACTGCATTGGTTGTTGCTCTGGGTTGAATATTTTCGTTTGTTTTATGGATTCCTCTGTTTTTTACAATAAATTGTCCCCTACTGACACCTAGGGAGAAAGTTAAGCAACCAATATCAGGGGTGAAACTTTTCAGGGGGTACCCCTGAATTCAGGATTTTTTTAATATTCTTCCCCCGGATTTCAGGGTTTTATTTTAGACTAAAAATTTGTTTGAATGTTTTTAAAAAATTAATTTCGTAATTTTTAAATCACTTAAACATTAGCCCTGCACTTTTCACGGAGATCGTACAAGATCACGTGACTTTGTGACGTCATACAGGGTATTGACAGGAGCATTATACCAGAGAGAAAGTCTGGGAATTTAATCGGTCTGCAAAAGTCAAGGAAATTCAAGATGTTTTTAGAAATCAGGGAAAATTTACTAAGGTGCCATTTAGCACTACACAATCGTTAATCTTCAAATTTTTCTGAAGTCCTGGAATTTTTTTTTCTTTGAAATAAGTTTATGAACCATATATTTTTTTTCTAAAAAAAAAAAGGCCGTAAAATTGCCATATACAGGGAGCTATCAAGGTTTAAAAAAAAAAACACTTATATCTGTAGACTCCATGGGTAACTGTATGCAGTTATTTAATGATTTATAATGCTCTATATATATATTTACATCCTATATATCCCTTATGTTTTTAAATAAAATCCTATATATTCTTTATTTCTCATTACTTTACCTTTGAACTAGTTATCTACCCCCCCCCCCCCCCCTAAAGACTTGTTTTTAGTTTCCGGATTTTTTAATGGTGGACAGTTTCACCCCTGCAATATACTTAAGAGGTAGTGTTTTTTATTGTTTACTTGGCTCAATTCACCCTAATTTCGTTGCTAAGATTCCTTAGTTACATTTTAAAATGAAGTTTTTATTTTAATGAAACGTTTTCATTTCCTTTTAGTGTTACGCACCCGAAGTAGTAGTAATTGCTAAAAGTTTTGCCCAGACTATAGGTTCCTGGACCAAGAATTTATGTTGGCTCTTCTTGAGTGCTGTTCCAATTTTTATCATACAAACACGAGCTATTGTGTGATTACTTCTCTCCTTCTTTACCACTTTGAATCTTTTCTGTAAAAAAACTTTTACTCATCTGTTGCTGTAAGGTTGTGTTGAGTTTCAGCTTTGTTACCTCAAAGCAGTTTATAATTATTAGGTCTAAGTTGACAATTGGTTGTTCTCGCTCTTGGGGAAAGTTATTCGAGCATACCTCATTTTTTTCAGAAAATATTGTCGCACGAACAAGATATTTCATACTAATTACCTATATTTATTTGGTTTTGGTGGTGTAATGGTTAGCATGTCTAACAGTCTCTTATACAATTCAAATAGTTATTAATATGCTAACTCAGTCTTTCATCTTTTTTGTGGTCAGTATATAATAACCAAGCATGCTTGGGAAGTTAACTGGAGGTTACATTTGAAAATATTAAGCATTTAAAAATAAGAAGAATTTAGTATAGACCTCATATTATTTTATTCATGTATTTATTTCATTTCTAAATACGGATATTTTTTTAAATGCATTTATTTAAAAAAATGTTTGAAAACTATTTTTCCTAGCGGTTTTGTATCATATGACACAGATATACAAGGATGCTTATTTATTCTTCTTTCATTCTGTTTTTAAATGTTTGTACCACAATTGCTTTGAGTATTTTTTAGTTCCAAAGAAAAGTTGTTCACCAAATTTTGTTCCTATACCTCACCACAGTTTAAGTATGCGGCATAGAAATGTTCTACAGGATAAAGGGTAAATAGTTCTCATTTTCGAGTGTGAGAACTGAATAAAAAAGTTATTTCACACTCAATAAACCGCTTTATTCGTTATTTCAAGACATTTGTAATAGTTTTATTAGTTTTTTTTCAGTTAGAGTGAAATATTAATTATTTTTCTTTCAATTTTGACGTAACAAGGCGTACGAATATCAGAGTATCTCAAAGGGGCAGCCAATCAGAGCAAGCAAAATTTCATCGCCTGCTCTGATTGGATAGTGAGGTTTAAATCCTCACAATGTTTCTTCCGCTGCTGTGCGCGCAATTGCAAACTTAATCTGTGGTGGACTGTAAGCGTTTCTTTTTTGTCTGTGAACTTTGAAGAGCTTTTAAATATGTATTCAGAGAATATTTTGTTATCTATCAGTCGAAACAAACATTAAACATATTCTCTTATAAAAAAATTTATAATGAATCTGTTCATTGTATAGATGAATTATAAAATATATTTTATTTGATTCTGATTTGCATGTTTCTTCTTACTGTTATCTAGATTTATATTGTCACCACACTCCTTAAGAAGGGATAAGACCGCTACACTCCGTGCCAACCAAACTTGGGTAATAACAAAGAGTAAAAAGGCAGGGGGAAAAGCGCGGTTGGTCTGTTAGTTGGAAGCTCTTGTAAGGATGATATTTTTACATACCAAATGATCTGAATACAATTGAACCAAAATACACTTTTCATTCCGTTAAAATTACCAAATTTTCTCAAATAATATTGAAATCTGTTAGACTTTAATTGAAATTAATGTTTTGAACATGTTTTCTGGATGTATTCACAAATTATTTATAGAACTCCTTGATTGAACTCCTCCTATAGAATACCTTGCCGAGCATGCGTGGGATTAACACCTTAAGGTGAGGGTTGCATTGAAGTCAGTTCAGTCAAGTGTTTCAACGTGTTCTAAGTTAGTTTTCAACGTCTACTGTCAGTCTTTCGCAATATGTCAGTGAGTCTCGCAAGCAGTAAGAGTGATAATGAAACAGCACATAAGAGAGGGAGGAGGAATGAAGAGAAGTTTCGAAGAAACTTGATTAGAACATCTAAAGTTCGTGGGGTTGAACACATCAACTGGAAAGAGCATATTTAGCGATGATGAAAAATCTGAATTTGTTGCTAATTTGAATCAGTTCAAATCAAAAGATGAGCAAGATATTTTCTTACAACAACTGATCGAAAAACACGCCAGTAAGCACAGTGTGCCAAAAGAAGCAAAATTCAAGTTTGCTCCCACCCGATATAAAGAGTTCCGCTATAACTCTGACGAAAATGGGATAATCACAGCATACATTTTCATTGAAGGATTACAAAAGCACAGCTATCTGCTGTTGAGACCTGCTTTCCGTAACGTCGATATTGATTTTCCTTCAAGTATTGCAGCCTACCCACTAGGGAAAGTTCCAACCAACATTAAGAAAATGGAAGACATCCAGAAAATGATTGTTCATATTCCTGAAAACTTCAAAGTTTTTTTTTATTTTTTATGATGAACTGTTTACCTGGCCAACCACTGAACATGACAATGATACTATCGATGAAAATGATCTATTTTAAGGGCGTTTCAGTTTGTTATATTCCTGTCTTATAACTTTGCTGTAACTTCATTTCTCATGTAATATGGGAAAATATACATTTGTAAATTTTTGTGAAATTAATTAAAATTAATATTATTAGCTAAAAACGTAACTAAATTAATAACAAATATAAACTTTAAAACGAATGGTTATCTTTTTCCAAGTTTCCTACTGTCTGTAAAAACAGTTGAGTGCAGAAACAGCATTAGTCAAAATCATAGTTTTAATTCTCCTGAGCCTAATTTATGTGGAAATTAGGTAATTTTTTTTATAACAGCCACATAAAAGCATATTATGACAAAGGCAAAAAAGTTCTCAAATATTTTAAAATTTGGAGGAGTTATTACGTTTTTTCTCCCTCCTGAAAAAAATTGAAATTTGTGACTGACGTTGTTTCTGCACTCACCGATTCAATTATATATCAGATTTTTAAGAATCCAAAACTGTCTCTACATTAACAATAATATAACGTGAGATGTCCGGAAATACGATCCAAGAACCGTCCGATTTACAGGGTGTCCGTTAAAGAATGTCCGAGTTTCAAATTGTAATAGTATCAGCTGGTAATCGTTCGACAGTTGTGGTTGAAGGTGGTGAATAAAGAATAACTCCAACAGTTTTAGAAAAGCGCATACTTGTACCGCTACATCGTTTTCGCGTCATGTATTCATTATTTGCTTCCATTATTCCGGACTTGTTGCAGACAGTATGGGAAGAATTGCATTTTCGTTTGGATGTGTGTCGTATCACTAAAGGCTAAAGGCGCACACATTGAACACTTATAGTAAAAGCTAGGTTATTTTTCCTTCAATTTCATGTATGATTTTTTATTTTTAGTATAAAATAAACTCCTGTAATATACCATTAAAACTCGGATATTCTCTTACGGACTTAGTAGCATCGAATATGGGCCCAATATTGGTTTCAATGTAGAGCCAAATATGCTAACCCTTATTGGCCCAGCATTGGGAGGAAACATTTTGCCAATATTGGCCATTATTGGCAGCCATTATAGGACCAATATTATCCAAAAACATATTACCAATATTGACTGCCATTATAGGACCAATATTATCCGACGACTTTTTTCGAAACGGTTGGGTATATGGAAAAATCGGCGAACACGTATCCCATTATTTTTGGTGTGTGACCCCTGGGGGTTAGGGGTGAATTTTAAAAAAGAATCTCCTACTTTACAAATTCGAATTCTATGCTTTAAGCCAAGGGTTCCCAAACGATGGTACGCGTACCACTGGTGGTACGCGAGAGAATTTCAGGTGGTACGCGTGAGTGATATGATTCTATTAATGCTTGATGCTATGTATGCAAAATCTCTCTTGTAATACACATGAGCAGTGGGCAAGCGGACACAATACTCATTATTTTAAATATTAACATTATCTTAAAGAGAAATCTTTAACTTCTATGTCGGATACAAAAAAAACTAGTACCCTTTGATATTCCGGTAAGCTCTGCTTTTGTACGATGATTAATTTTTCACTGACTTTGCGCTATTTTATTATTTGTATGTTTTTAGAAACATAGGTAATAAAGAAAACTGTAAATTAATACCACTTCAATTGCTTTATTTATCTTTTATTATAAACACGCTATAAATAAACAAATATAAAACCATTAATATAAAGATTTACATAAATTTAATAAAAAAACCTTTAAACACTTTTAATAGTGTAAATATTATACGTTTATTAAAATATTTAGGTCTGGTGGTACGACAAAATTTCTCAAAAAGTCAAGTGGTACGCAGATGCAAAAAGGTTGGGAACCCCCGCTTTAAGCGACATCGTACGCTAACGCCGTCGGGACTTTCGACTCCACAGATTTAACGAGCACGTATATCACAGTGCACTCGGGCACCCCGGTGAATTTTAGAGGAATTTTTCTACCAGCACGAATACGTCTATAGTATGGCTAGGACAAGGACAGTACCATGAACCTTCTCGGTGTGAGGCTCGTCGCTTACACCTCTCGGCCACCGAGTGCAGTGACCGTTTGGCTGTTCTTCTTCTTAATCTCATCAAGGAAAAATATGACAAACGCGAGCGCCCCCTAGGTATATGCCAACCAATATATCCCCAATATTGGTCCTATCTTGGCAAATTTTAACTTTCGAAATATTGGTTTCGAAAACTGGGCCAATATTGGCTGAATGTTGTAAAACTTGCTATATTTGCCCAAGATAACCAATATTGGCCAATGTCATACCAATATTGGGCCAATATTCGATGCTACTGGAGTTATTGCAATAAAATATTTTTTAAATTGCCGACAGATGTCACTCTAATGTGAAACGTTACAAATCGTTCCATAAAAGCACGGAAATGAACATAAAAATAGCAAACTTAAATTTAAGTGAAAAAAAACTTTTGGTAATTGTAAGACACAAAGTACTGAAAAAGCGTAAATACGCCCATTACAGTACATATGCCGATTGAGACTATAGATATGCGGCATAAATGCAAACCAATGCCTTTGTTGAATCTCATTCTTCATGAAGAAATAACATTAGCTGATAAAATGGTCCTTGAGGAAGTATTGGACTTATACCCTCCCCCCCCCCTCCCTTTGCTTATAACGCATTAAAATTTACAGAATCATAGTTCTCTTGACTTTAATTAAAAAGCGACATCTAGTAGTTAATGTTTTAAGTTTTTTTTTTTTAGATTCTGGAATAAATAATATCTAAATGATGTCTGTTCATAATCCTGCAGATAGATCAAATCTTTTTTAATAATATTAAAAAAAGAAATGCGTTAAATGTTGTTTAATATTTTTATTTCTCACAAAGTAAAAGATTGATAGTTAATAATAGGTTTCTGGAGTTGTTATTCAATCCAAACTGATAAAAAAAATAATAAGTAGATGGAAAATTTAACCGTTATAGATTCAGTAATTATGATGAATTTCTCGTTATTATAATATATAATTCATCATGCTTGGTGAATCTATTACGGTCAAATTTTCCATCTACTTATTATTTTTTTTACCAGTTTGATAAAATAAACTGCTATAATATACCATTAAAACTCGGACATTCTTTTAAGGACAACCTATATTATTCTGCAATTAAATATTTCTTAAATTGCCGATAGTTGTCACTCTAATGTGGAACTAAATGAACATTAGCACAACTTAAATTTAAGTAAATTCAAAATTTTGGTAATTGCAAGGTAATCAATAATGGTAATTGTAAGGAAATAATCTAAAAGACCGAGAAAAAGTTTCGCCATTATTTTAATTAACTCATTTATACATAGTTAAAACTTACTTGAAGCCATAACAATAGGCTCAGATCCATCCATGTATTCCTATGCCGCCATTCATTGTCTAAGGCACGTCACTAAACTCTACGAAGATTAACGCCAAATATGCTAACCCTTATTGGCCCAGCATTGGGAGGAAACATTTTGCCAATATTTACCATTATTGGCAGCCATTATAGCACCAATATTATCCAAAAACATATTACCAATATTGACTGCCATTATAGGACCAATATTATCCGACGACTTTTTTCGAAACGGTTGGGTATATGGAAAAATCGGCGAACACGTATCCCATTATTTTTGGTGTGTGACCCCTGGGGGTTAGGGGTGAATTTTAAAAAAGAATCTCCTACTTTACAAATTCGAATTCTATGCTTTAAGCCAAGGGTTCCCAAACGATGGTACGCGTACCACTGGTGGTACGCGAGAGAATTTCAGGTGGTACGCGTGAGTGATATGATTCTATTAATGCTTGATGCTATGTATGCAAAATCTCTCTTGTAATACACATGAGCAGTGGGCAAGCGGACACAATACTCATTATTTTAAATATTAACATTATCTTAAAGAGAAATCTTTAACTTCTATGTCGGATAAAAAAAAACTAGTACCCTTTGATATTCCGGTAAGCTCTGCTTTTGTACGATGATTAATTTTTCACTGACTTTGCGCTATTTTATTATTTGTATGTTTTTAGAAACATAGGTAATAAAGAAAACTGTAAATTAATACCACTTCAATTGCTTTATTTATCTTTTATTATAAACACGTTATAAATAAACAAATATAAAACCATTGAATATAAAGATTTACATAAATTTAATAAAAAAACCTTTAAACACTTTTAATAGTGTGAATATTATACGTTTATTAAAATATTTTAGGTCTTGTGGTACGACAAAATTTCTCAAAAAGTCAAGTGGTACGCAGATGCAAAAAGGTTGGGAACCCCCGCTTCAAGCGACATCGTACGCTAACGCCGTCGGGACTTTCGACTCCACAGATTTAACGAGCACGTATATCACAGTGCACTCGGGCACCCCGGTGAATTTTAGAGGAATTTTTCTACCAGCACGAATACGTCTATAGTATGGCTAGGACAAGGACAGAACCAAGAACCTTCTCGGTGTGAGGCTCGTCGCTTACACCTCTCGGCCACCGAGTGCAGTGACCGTTTGGCTGTTCTTCTTCTTCTAATCTCATCAAGGAAAAATATGACAAACGCGAGCGCCCCCTAGGTATATGCCAACCATTATATCCCCAATATTGGTCCTATCTTGGCAAATTTTAACTTTCGAAATATTGGTTTCGAAAATTGGGCCAATATTGGCTGAATGTTGTAAAACTTGCTATATTTGCCCAAGATAACCAATATTGGCCAATGTCATACCAATATTGGGCCAAAATTCGATGCTACTGGAGTTATTGCAATAAAATATTTTTTAAATTGCCGACAGATGTCACTCTAATGTGAAACGTTACAAATCGTTCCATAAAAGCACGGAAATGAACATAAAAATAGCAAACTTAAATTTAAGTGAAAAAAAACTTTTGGTAATTGTAAGACGCAAAGTACTGAAAAAGCGTAAATACGCCCATTACAGTACATATGCCGATTGAGACTATAGATATGCGGCATAAATGCAAACCAATGCCTCTGTTGAATCTCATTCTTCATGAAGAAATAACATTAGCTGTTAAAATGGTCCTTGCGGAAGTATTGGACTTATACCCTCCCCCCCCCCCTTTGCTTATAACGCATTAAAATTTACAGACTCATAGTTCTCTTGACTTTAATTAAAAAGCGACATCTAGTAGTTAATGTTTTAAGGTTTTTTTTAGATTCTGTAATAAATAATATCTAAATGATGTCTGTTCATAATCCTGCAGATAGATCAAATCTTTTTTAATAATATTAAAAAAAGAAATGCGTTAAATGTTGTTTAAATTTTTTATTTCTCACAAAGTAAAAGATTGATAGTTAATAACAGGTTTCTGGAGTTGTTATTCAATCCAAACTGATAAAAAAAATAATAAGTAGATGGAAAATTTAACCGTAATAGATTCAGTAATTATGATGAATTTCTCGTTATTATAATATATAATTCATCATGCTTGCTGAATCTATTACGGTCAAATTTTCCATCTACTTATTATTTTTTTTATCAGTTTGATAAAATAAACTGCTATAATATACCATTAAAACTCGGACATTCTTTTAAGGACAACCTATATTATTCTGCAATTAAATATTTCTTAAATTGCCGATAGTTGTCACTCTAATGTGGAACTAAATGAACATTAGCACAACTTAAATTTAAGTAAATTCAAAATTTTGGTAATTGCAAGGTAATCAATAATGGTAATTGTAAGGAAATAATCTAAAAGACCGAGAAAAAGTTTCCCCATTATTTTAATTAACTCATTTATACATAGTTAAAACTTACTTGAAGCCATAACAATGCCTGAGTTGAATCACATTCTTTATACAGAAATTATCATTACCGTCAGTGCGGGTAACTTTGGCCAAAATCATAGTTTTTTTTACAAAAGAAGACAAATTTAACTACAAAAACGATTTAAACACAAAAAAATTATTATGCATTCTAAGTATTGTACTTTTAGGAATAATTTTCGAACATTTTTGTTGAATTTTATAAATTAATAAAAAATTGGCATTGCTTTAAAAAATTAGGACACTGTTAAGAGCCGGGCGGGTAACTTTGGCCACCCATGAAATACATAAGAAACATACTTTTTAACATCATTAAAGCCTGTGTTACCGAATTAAATAGCAATATTAAAACGTTAAAACCAAAAAATAACAAAGTTATAAGACATTATAGTTATTAAAAATTGCATATAACTTAACATTTACATTGCAGTGCATCGTGGAATGGCATTACACGATGAATACTAGTATTCCTTGTCGCTTAAAAGAAAAATAAACTTTTATTTTAATAAGGAAAAAGAACTTTTTTGAAGCAAGATTTAATAACAAATATTTTTATAAAAAGCAAACGATTTTATTATGAAAGGGAAAAGAAATAATCTATTCATAATTAGGAATCTGAAAATGTTTACCTTTCGACATTTGCGATTTTGAGTGGTATACTTTTTTTTGCATTATATCTTTATCTTTTTAATGTTTAAAAGTGTGAGATTTTTTTTTAATATCTAAAAAATGAGTAATCATAAAAGTAAGAATTTTTCAAAAGTAGTTAAACAGAACACACTTTTACATAATTTTTTTAAAGTGCAAAGTTCCATAAAGAAATATTTACATCTATGGCCAAAGTTACCCGCATTCATCGGCAAAAGCTTCCTAATTACAAATATTTTAGTATAGCATAAAAAGTTTTCAACTTAGAATCAAACAAACGGTGTAATATTCTTCCCCATAAATAAAAGAATCGAATAGAGTGTTTTATTTAAATATTTTCAGTGTTCTTTTAAGTGTTCCAGACAAAAGTTGGAAGAGATAGATTTTTGTAATTTTATGCTCGTAAGAATGAAAACAGCATTTGAAGTATTGCCAGATTTAGAATTAGAACTTTTTTTATATGAAATGAAAGGCGATGTTTCCACCTTTCCAAAAATGTAAAACAATTGAAGATTAGATCATTTTATGAAGAGAAATTAAGAAACAAATCTTTTTCCGACGCGTGGCCAAAGTTACCCTCCGTGGCCAAAGTTACCCGCTTTGACGGTAACTGATAAAATGGTTCTTGCGGAAGTATTGAACTTACACCCCCCTTTGCTTATAACGCATTAAAATTTACAAAATCTATATAGTTCTCTTGACTTTATTTAAAAAGCGACTTCTAGTAGCAAATGTTTAAAGTTTAAAAAATTTTTCTTTTTAATTCTGGAAGAAATAATATGATCTTTGTTCATATTCTTGCGGATAGATACCAAATCTTTTCAAACAATATAATTTTTATATTAAACAAAAAGTGTTAAATGTTGTTCAAAATTTTTATTCCTCACAAAGTACACGATTGATAGTTAATAACAGGTTTCTGGAGTTGCTATTCAATCCAAACAAAATAATAATAATAATAAAAAGAAAATTTGCACGTAATAGAATCAGCAAGCATGATGAATTATGTGCTATTATTTCGAGGAGTTATTTTGGATACTTCACATTAATTATACAAGATACTTCACATCAATAATTCAATTATATGTATTTTTTTTAATAGGGAGGTTAATTTTTTTTAACATTTTAAGACCGAGCTATCAAACACTTATTCCGTATCATGTCCATGTTGAATATTATAGTCATTATTTTATATAATTCTTTTTTTCGGTTGCGTTTTCTTTTAAGCAGTTCATTTTGTTTCTACTTTAAAATGTTACCACTAAATAAGTTTTTTTATTTTTCATATATAATATAATAAGCCCGGATCGTACAACTACAATTATTTAACATACTCATTTCAATTAAAAGAGTTGCGTGGCTTGTGGAGTCACGCGATTCGTATTTTCGTAAAATAATAGGATTTAAGAACAACAGATCGGAGGGAATGTAAGATTTTTTATTTATTTCAAGAAAAATAGTTAAAATGGCCTTTTTTATTACCGTTTCTGCACAAATCCAATTTTTGAATTTCCAATTCTCTGTAAAAGTCCAAATATTTTGTCTTTCATACAAAACACTAATCTGGATATCATAAGCAAATTGGGTTTTTACTTTTTGTAATATTATTATGTACTTTACCGGAACCTCTGGGAGCGAAATGGGCCTAGAAATGAGTAAACATGCGAGTAAATGGTGTAGGTGGGAGAGAGAAACAACGCTACCTAGTAGCAGCATTTTGAGTGAAATGAGAAAAGCAATGCCATTTTATAATTATGTGCTTTTTACTAATTTATTTAAAGGATAATGTGATGATTCATAAAAAATTTAGCTCGATTTCCCAAGATAAAATTTATAGACACAGCAGACACTTGACGAATGTAAATAAAGATGATTTTTTTTTTTTTTAGTTACGTGGTGAAATATAGCATGTTGCATGCTTTTGAAGCTTTCATGCGAATAAAAAGAAGATGGCTAAGTAGATAACCAATGTTTAAAAATATGTGGTTACAAATAGTTATTTTAAAAATAAAAATACGTAGTGGTTATTATTCTGATCTAAAAAAATTTCAGAAAGCTATTATCCATAGTATCTGATATATAAATATTATTTGAAAGTGCAAATTGAGAACTGTTTTCTTCTACCCAGATCCCCGAGCCGACCACCAGGGCGGGAAGAAGGAAACAGGTTTTTACCCCCCCTCCCCCGTTTCTCCTCTAGAGAAGTGTGCGAGTGCACACGAATTTATTCTCCCTATGTTCCACCAAAGCTCCTTCTACACCAAGTTGGGACATAACGCGGGATGTCTATGGGATAGAGCTCTAGGAGAGAGTGGCTCAACTGCTTCGGTGCACTTTCGGCTTTCAACGTATCGCAGCGTTTCTAGCGGGAAAAAGTCAGTGTGCATTAAAAACTGTCCCATAGACTTAACATGGGAAGTGAAACGGGATGGGAGGTGTTTGACTTCCCCTTAAAAAATCTCCATGGCGGTACTTTTCAGCAGGCGATCCTTCCTAGGGATATTCTTCTGTCTTAATTTAAGATCCTCTTCATTATTAGGTGCTTTAAACAGGGAAAATCGACAATTAATTTCAGTTTTATATCAAGATTTGCATCCCGGAACATAACGCTTTTTCGTCATTTTCGGCCTTCAGCGTATCGCAGCGCCTCTAGCGGGAAAAACCTTGGCTCCGATCGAATGTATAATGTGTCCTAACTTGGTGTAGAAGGAGCTTTGACGAAGGTTTATAAGCGGGTCTCTGAGCAAGCACGCAAGCCTGAAAATATATGTATATCAACCAACCAAATTAGAAATCACCACCAACTGAATCGCCAGAAATTTATTTTTTTTTAAAAAAAGTACTCTATTATGTATTAGTTTGTGTGTGTTGTTCGGAGATCGACATAGAATTATTGCAGCCTCGACGCGGAGTGCCCTTTCTGCACATCGAAGACGTCCCTAAAAGGTTCGAGAGTGTTCAGGGGTTTAGTTAGTAAACGAATTAAGGTTTGTCGAAGAAGCGATGATGGGTCATCTAAGGGGCAAGCATGTTGAACCTACCCAACATTTTGTCTCCTTGTTGGTTGTGATGGAACATTGAGCAACTACACAATAATTATTTAAAAAAAAGTAAGATCTAAAACACTGAGAAAAAGTTTCCCCATTATTTTAATTAACTCATTTATACATAGTTAAAACTTACTTGAAGCCATAACAATGGGCTCAGATCCATCCATGTATTCATATGTCGCGACCGCCATTCATTCTCTAAGGCACGTCACTAAACTCTACGAAGATTAACGCAAATTTTACTCCTATTTTCTTCAGTAACTAATTTGAAAGGTGCATGCTTAAACGCGACCTCTGGTGTCAGCAACTGATTATTTCATGGTGGTTGACGAAACTCATTTTTAAGGTATAATTCGTATACCTTAAGTAAGGTATAATATATTAATGATTTCCTTTATTAAAATATCTCTTTCAAATTCCCAGATTCGACAATGAAATTGTTTAAAAACAAATTCATATATTGATAGATCTTGCAAGTGAATATTTTTTTTAGCAACAATTAATTTCATGATTTATGCTTTCATGACAACGATTAATATCAATGACCTTGAACTTCTCACCGACGCGCAAAAAGTTCTGCTTCGTAGCTGTTAATTTAAGGCTTAATAAGTTAAGACAATCACAAGAATTTGTTACACTTTGTAAAAATGCGTCCCTCTTTCAAAGCCAGTTGGAGCATAATGAATGCGATCACCCCTCTTCCCGAAATTATATTTTTTCAGCAGCATTAGTCTAACGAAAGAATGTTATCAGATATCATAAAATATATATACATTGAATTCTAGATATCAGTAAAATTGTTAAATCTCTGAATTCGATTCAAGTATACCTTCTTAAATTATCGAGCACTCTGCATTCTTATCGAAAATTTGTACTTGATCTGCAGCGCCTGATTATATTTCAAATCATGCGCATGTTTTAATAGTATTCACGTTTTTCTCATGCTTATTCCTTATTATCGTGAAACGAAATAATAATCTATATAATAACTCTTTAATTTTATGTAGTGGTATCCTTAAAAATGAATAATAGTTTTTATAATAATAATAACGTAATGAAAGCTTGAACAGAAGCCAGGCATGCGCAATTCTGAAAATTCAGTTGTTGTTGGCTCGTCACCTAACCGTGGTTCTAAAATACGGCGCCCATAGCCCTAGTATGGCTCTAGTGGGACGATAATTCAAACTAAACTAAGCAACAACTAAAAACAGCGTAAAGTATTTTTAAAATGATTTTTATTTTATATTGAAATCTTGTATAGTATATTTATAGGGTATCTGACGATGTTGAAATAACCATTTTTAATGAAATTTTTTACAATAATCTTTACAATTTCTTTTCTTATTAATTACAATTATATATAAGATTTTTAAGAATCCAAAACTGTCTCTACATTAACTCTAAACAATAATATAAAGTGAGATGTCCGGCAATACGATCCAATAACCGTCCGATTTACAAGGTGTCCCTTAAAGAATGTCCGAGTTTCAAATTGTAATAGTATCAGCTGTAATCGTTCGACAGTTGTGGTTGAGGGTGGCGAATAACTCCAACAGTTTTCGAAAAGCGCATGCGCTTGTACCGCTACATCGTTTTTTCAGTTGCGTCATGTATTCATTATTTTCTTTCATTACTCCGGACTTGCTGCAGAGACTATGGGAAAAATTGCATTTTCGTTTGAATGTGTGTCCTATCTCTAAAGGCGCACACATTAAGCACTTATAGGTAAAGTTTGGTTAGTTTTCCTTCAATTTCATGTATGATTTGTTATATTTAGTGCAAAATAAACTACTGTAATACACCATTAAAACTCGGGCATTCTCTTATGGACACCCTGTATTATTCTGCAATTATATTTTTTAAATTGGCGATAGTTGTCACTCTAATATCGAACGTATTATACAAATCGTTCCATAAAAGCACGCAAATGAATATAAAAATAGCCACAAATTAAATTTAAGTAAAAAACAAATTCAAAATTTTGGTAATTGTAAGGTGTAGAGTACAGGAACACGCCTACTACAATACATATGTCGTAAATCCTGAGAAAACTTCGTATTTAATGCTTTGATATTTGTTTATTTATAATAGGCGTATAATAAAGGATAAATAAAAAGATTAAAATTGTATTAATTGGCAGTTTTTTTTATTCCCTGTTCGTTTAAAATCGTATAAATAAAAAAAAGTACAAACTCAGCAAAATCCAGTCCAGAAGTTAATTAAAGATTTCTTCTTAAAAATAATGTTTAAAATAATGAGCAATATGTTTGTGTGCTCACTTCACATGCGTACAGAAGCTATTGATAACATCATGCAACCACATCACTCAAGCGTACCACCTGAAATACTCCTACGTACCACCAGTGGTACGCGTACCACCGGTTGGGAGCCCCTGATCTAGTGGGTTCAATTCTTTACCTCAAACTAGAATTATGATGATTACGGGTGATGATTCGCTATGAATTAAATTCCTCGGTGTCGTGTGAGTTCGCAACTTCACTCGGCATTCAATCTGAATTACGCTAGATGACCAGACTTTAGAGAGCCAATATCAGGGATATATATTTGTATTTGTGTAAAGGATTCTAATATGTTAATAGCCTAAGAAACCAAGTCGAAATGCGAGTAACTCAATAACGGACTTATTACCATTGGCCAAAAATTGCTAGAGTGCTTTTTATTGTTGCCGAAATATGTTTGCCCGTGAAGAGACTGCTTTATTTCAGTAATCCCTGATTGCGACAACGTTAGCTACCCCCCTCCCCTTCTTGATTAGTAAAAATTTTTGTCACTAAAAAGTTCTTATTACTCTTTAAACTCTCGCTAAATATTGTAACTTTTAGCTTCACCAGCGACTAGGTTCACTTAAATAAATACCATCTTAGTAAAACTGTGTGGACAAAAAATTTCGACATTGTTATCACGATCGTGCGGGTATGAAAGAGAATGTTCAAGCCCTGCAAAAATATTGATAGCGAAGCATTTGTCTTGTACCATTCGTATTTGGATAAAGTCAGTCTTATAATTTTAAATCAGCGCCATCTGCAGCCGATCTTTAAGGCTTATAAGAAACTAACGAATTTCAATAGTTTAACAGCCAGTTTGTCTTAGGCTTATGACTTTGACAAGGTGGACTATCCGACAGTAAAAATAATTCAATTTTTATCAAAATGGAAATCATTTAAAAAATATTTTACAAATATTCAATATTGGATGGGGATACTACTTATCTAAATTTTTCAGCTATTAAATATTAACTACTAATTATTGTTGCGCTCTCTCGCGGGCAAAGAACTGTTTATCAATCCTTAACTGTTGTCTTTACTACTTTTACGAAAACGGGATGCAAGGCGCTTTGGTTATTGTCAAAAAATTAAGACTTATTCCTTATCATGTCCATGTTGAATATTATAGTCATTATTTTATATAATTTTTTTTTCGGTTGCGTTTTCTTTTAAGCAGTTCCTTTTGTTTCTACTTTGAAATGTTACCACTAAATAAGTTTTTTTATTTTTGATATATAATATAATAAGCCCGGATCGTTCAACTACAATTATTTAACATACTTCATTTCAATTAAAAGAGTTGCGTGGCTTGTGGAGTCACGCGATTCGTATTTTCGTAAAATAATAGGACTTAAGAACAACAGATCGGAGGAAATGTAAGATTTTTTATTTATTTCAAGAAAAATAGTTAAAATGCCCTTTTTATAAACGTTTCTGCGTAAATCCAATTTTTGAATTTCCAATTCTCTGTAAAAGTCCAAATATTTTGTCTTTCATACAAAACACTAATCTGGATATCATAAGCAAATTGGGTTTTTACTTTTTGTAATATTATTATGTACTTTAAAGGAACCTCTGGGAGCGAAATGGGCCTAGAAATGAGTAAAACATGCGAGTAAATGGTGTAGGTGGGAGAGAGAAACAACGCCACCTAATAGCAGCATTTTGAGTGAAATGAGAAAAGCAATGCCATTTTATAATTATGTGCTTTTTACTAATTTATTTAAAGGATAATGTGATGATTCATAAAAAATTTAGCTCGATTTCCCAAGATAAAATTTATAGACACAGCAGACACTTGACGAATGTAAATAAAGATGACTCTTTTTTTTTTTTTAGTTACGTGGTGAAATATAGCATGTTGCATGCTCTTGAAGCTTTCATGCGATTAAAAAGAAGATGGCTAAGTAGATAACCAATGTTTAAAAATATGTGGTTACAAATAGTTATTTTAAAAATAAAAATACATAGTGGTTATTATTCTGATCTAAAAAAATTTCAGAAAGCTATTATCCATAGTATCTGATATATAAATATTATTTGAAAGTGCAAATTGAGAACTGTTTTCTTCTACCCAGATCCCCGAGCCGACCACCAGGGCGGGAAGCGTATAGCCATTCTGTACCCCTCGGTACGACTTCAAAGGAGAAACTCAAGCCAAACACAGTCAGACGTTGCTGGTGCCACGAGACGCGTCTGCGATGAGCGTTTTCCCCCCGATGTTTTCGCCTTCTTCGGTTTCGGATTACAAAACAAACGAAATTCTTAGTGATAAAAAAGCATTGCGTTTATCGCAATGGGGCTACCGAAATCTTTTAGCAAACATTTAGTTGAAGGGGGGGAAAATGATATAATTATACTTCGGGTAAATTTAAAAGATTCGGAAGATATATAAAAAAGTGGCCCATGATAATAAAAAAGCAATTCAAAAAATTCTTGTTGCCTAGCGTCAATGCACATTAAAATTAAATTGGATACTATTGAGACTATGAAAAGTGGCAGTTTTGTAAAAGTTTGTATTTTTTTGAAGTTTTTTTTTTAAGTACAAGTAGGACATCTAAAATAAATAAGTTGATGTTCTATATTTTGGAAAGTCATTAAAAACAAAAAATACTTATTAAAAAATAAACATTTAATTATTTAGCTATTTTCACAAATTGAAAACTTCAAAAGTAAATGTACAAATATATTGTTATTACTATTTTTTTAAAGTATCCTATAGTCTTTTTTTAGATACTTAGTTTAGAATAAAATAAAAATTAGCATTTTAAATACAATTTTTCTTTTATTTATTAATTGTTATAGTCAGATAGTGCTGTGATAAAGTGAGACTTAAATATTATAAATATACTATATAAATACTCTTAAATAAATAAGTTGATGTTCCATATTTTAGAAAGCTATTAAAAACAAAAAATATTTAATAAAAAATAAACATTTAGTTATTTAGTTACGTTCACAAATTGAAAACTTCAAAAGTAAATGCATTATAATTAGCATTTTTGAAAGTCTCCTGTAGTCTTTTTTTTAGATACTTAGTTTAGAATACTATAAAAAAATTAATATTTAAAATATTATTTTTCTTCAATTTATTAATTGTGATAGTCAGATAGTGCTGTGATAAAGTGAGATTTAAATATAATAAAAATAAATATAAATAAATACACATGGAATAGTTTTTTCAAAGTTACGATTTTATTTAAAATTTTACTAGTACACAATATTTTATATGATTTTGGCATATACATGACATGTAGAAAACATATACAACCAGGGCTCGAAAATTATATTGCCAGACATGCCCGGGGCATGTAAAAATTCCAATCGGGCATGTATTTTTTCGCCTCACATGCCCGACTGGGCATGTAAACATTTCATCAAAAATACCTTTCCATAAATTTAAATATTTTGCGTTTTTATAAATCCCTAACATATCCATTCGTTGCCTTCTTGAAAATAGATAATTTTAATCTTAAGTCGAAATTGGTTACTTCACAATGTTTTCATGGCATCAAATAGAAATTCATCAATAAAATTCTGGTGGGCTCCGGGAAATTTCACCACTTTCAACAATTTTCGAATTCCTTGTTATTTTGGCAAGGTTTCTTAAGGTATAATAGTTTGATATATTTTTAATTAACATTGATAAAACCTGGAATTTTCTGTAAATTCTCTGGGAAAACCTGGAAAAGTCAGAGAATTTGGTTTTCCAACTTACATAATGAACAGTTTATTTCGTGAAATAAGTATACTGCTTAAAAAAAATATGCATCCAATTACGCATTTTAGTTTCAGCTTTTGTTATTTTTGCCAAACTCATGCCTGGGTTCAGGTTTCTTTTTCCGCTCGGCCTGCGCTTGGGCATGTAAAAGTTTTATTCGGGCATGTATTTCTGAGACTAACACGCCCGACAGGGCATGTAAAAATTTTGAGATTTTTCTAGCCCTGAATACAACATAGAGGAGAGAAGGGTTATATGGAATACCATTTATATTTCTAAGAATAACTCTTTTGATTTTAAGAAAATATCCACACAATCATTTCCAGTACATACTATAACAAATGAAAATGAAGTGCCAATGGTGAAACAAAAGAGTATTTTTTTGTAATGAAAAAATTGACTTTAATCTTTAATTTCATTCATCTTTGGAAACTTTTCCGTTATAAAAGATACAGCCAGCAACTTTGTTTACCGGTTCTTTAGTTGATGGCATGAAGGCAATTTCAGATTTTGATAAAATTGCACTTTGTTCGTAAATTTAAATTTTACGATTATTTTGAGTTTCAAAAGAAAAATTTTCATCACTGAATTCCTTTAAATAGCAAAACAAATCCACTCAAATTACAATTCAAATATTAAATCAATCTTACTTATATAATATATATTTTGAAATGTAAATAGACTTTTAAACAAAATTACGATGTTTGGCACTAACATAATTCATTTTCTGGAAATAATTTAAGTGTGGTAACATGGGTAATGTTATTTAACTCTCTAACTTTGCAATACTGTTGTTGACAATGCAGGAATTACAATTGGAAAATAATAGTAACATACTATCAATTACATGCTAATATTCACTTCTAAATCGAAAAGGCACTAGAGTTATTAGAATATGTTAGACAAATAACTTGAATTTAGAATAGAATCAATCCCAGATTTGGGGACGTTGACCCATTATTTCATCCCTTGAGTAGGTCGATAAAATGGGTACCAAGCATACTTGGGAGCTAAACACTGGGGGTTCTGTGTGAGACTGACCACCTTACTGGGACATATGCTAGCACCCCAGAGCCCTAGGTCATGAAAGATGAAATGGGCACGGCAGGCCTTGGCCCAGTAATGGGCTGTTGTGCCTGGGAGTTTAGTTTTTTTTAGAGAATAGAATCTTTAATCCATCAATTTGAATACACTCGCATAATTTATTTTGTTTCCACAACAATCACAATTTAATGATTTGCCATTATTCATTAAAATGCTTAAATGGGTAGGAGAAAATTATTTTTTAAACAACTAAGCAAGACAAAGAAAGTTGATTACAAGCGTGAAATTACAAAATTGTAAAAAACAATACTGAGATGAATGAAATTATTACCATTATTAATTCTTTAATAGTGTACTACATCGATGTTCACAGTAATCTCTTAATATAAGTACTCTATACTCTAATACTACGAGCACATGGGCTTCATTTTGCTGAAAAGCTTATCGTTGTTGACACACACCCAGCTGCAATGCAGAGAACCATGCCATCACTTTTCTGATGACACTGTTCTGCTGGAGTCACGCTTGTTGGCATCCACATCACCAGAGGGCAGATAGAGGAGTCCTACACCTCAGAGAGATTGGAAGAAAATCCTAAATTATCTCAATAAAATTAAAACAGAACGACAGTACAACTCGATGCTCAACCAAATAGAAGACGTTTCCTTGCAGCGGAGAGCTGGTGCGGCCATTAAGGTGTAACCAATATTCACTGCCCAGAGAACAGGAGGAGTGACAAGGGGAAGGGTCTTTCCAGCAAATTCTGAACATCTGTCTAGAAAAAGGAAACATTGTTATTGTGATAATATTAAAAGAAATTTTTAAAATGCAAGAATCATAAGCCAAGATAATTTTAACTACCAATACTTAAAAAATTAAATTCAGATAACTATTTTTTCCCCTTGATCATAATTTATTCCAAACTAGCAAATAAATACCCATTCTTCAAATGGATTTTAAAAAAAGGTGTAGGGTAAGGTGGGGTAAGTGGGCCATTGGGGCAAGTGGGCCTACCCCTGGCATTTCCCGAATTATTGACGTAAAAAACATATGTTACAATATTTTTACGTATTTACCCCAATAGATGCAGGAAACATCATGGCATCATTTTCATTTAAGTAT
Organism: Hylyphantes graminicola; assembly: GCA_023701765.1. NCBI lineage: Eukaryota > Metazoa > Arthropoda > Arachnida > Araneae > Linyphiidae > Hylyphantes > Hylyphantes graminicola. Next base: position 63,290,827 of record CM043120.1, on the reverse strand, counting down.
GTAACAAGGTACAATGCTTTTTGTGAAATTTTTTTAAAATTGCATCTTTTCTTAAGGTTACAGTTAACTAACTCACCTGACAATTTACAAAATAATAAATTTCTTTTAATTTATAAAAATTAATAATGTATTTCTAAAACGTTTTAATTTCAAACTGAAACTAAAAAAAATAACAATAAGCCTAACTTCCATGAAACCGAAACTAAACCATTTTTCAGAAGGGCTTGCACGAAAATATTCGTAGATCAAAAACTATTGCATGGATTTTTATGATTTTGGTACCATTAGAAAGCTGGATAAACAGAGCATATTTATCAAAAATAAAAAAAAAAATTGCAATTTTTAGTCATTTTGCACTTTTTCAAAGGTGTACGTATACCTTAATAAAGTATTATTCGGAACGTGCTTGCTTACAATATTTTTTATAATGACGTGCAAAAAAGTATTTCTACCAATGAGTGATTTTCATGACATCCTTTAGTTTCCATGGAGATATTCGAAAATGCAAAGTAGTGAAAGAAAAGTTGCAAAATATTTTTCTATTTTGAATCAAAATATTATTTAGATTAATTAGTGCTACCGAACATAGGTGAAAATGAATTTGAAATGATGTTCGACCAACTTCCAGATTAAATTAACAAAGCAGCTAATCAAGTTTGGTCGAATCTTATTCCAGAAAAGTATTGTTTGGAGTGAAATTTGTGTTCTTACTTTTATCTTATTTCATTTCCTTTAATAGTTTTTGTAATACTTTTAGTTTCCATAGAGATTAGAAAATGCAAAAGTAATGAACCAATAGAATTAACTGAGTTTCGTGACCATTTAGTTTCCATGGAGATATTCATGACATCATTTTGCTTTTCTACCAATCAGATACTCTTATTTACTTAACCAAACTGTGCCGAAAATTAAACTTTCGCTCACTGTCTATGACGCAAGCACGTAAAGTGTCATTTTCGCAACGATTTATGAATGAATATGATATAAAAAAGTGAACTTTTTTACACGTTGTTATAAAAAATCTTTTAACTCATTTGGTGCGTTTATGGTAAGAATTTGGCGAGAAAAGATAGATAACTACAAACGCTCTTATTATACAGCTATAGCACAGTGGTCTTCGAACAACAAACAAGCTTATAATTTTTTTAAAAAATGATCATTTGGTGTGTATATAAAAAAATGAAAACAAAACCATAATATGTAGCTCTAGTATCATGACCTTGAACAACCATGACAGTTAATAATTCATGGAAATAGCTTAAATATGCATATTTGCAATTAACAGAACCATCAATGAAGAAAGCACCTAAGGAATATTTTACTTGAGGCAAAATATTATTACCAAGTATTTATTTTCTTTTTAATTCTTGTAAAAGGATAGTCTGTTGTCGGCAATTTTGATTTCAAGTTTGTCATGATATGTCCTTGGCAAGACAACATAAGGTTGAGATTTTCTGTAAAATAACCATTTCTCTCTCTCTCTCTCCCCCAGATGTTGAAGTCCAATTCTGGTTCACAAAACGTTGACTACCCCTAACTTAATATATACAATATACATTGTTGCAAAATTTAATTTATATGGATAAGTGCTAAGAAGCAATAATTTGTAATTGGAGACAGTACTCCATTGAAAGTAAAAAAGCGACAACCATGATTGCATTGTTGCAATTGAAATATTAACTCCGTTAATAAAATTATTATGTTTACTTACTTGTAGTTTTCCCAATTTGACAAATTTCTTGCGATGGTTTAGTAACTTTTTCGTTCATGAACCTGCATACTTTGCCCAAATCAGACGCATCCTTACAAAATGCAGTAGGTCTTCCTAGAATGTGTAATTGCAATATATGATAAAAGCATTAAAATTTTTAAAAATGATGCAATATTGGTTTTAATAATCTAACAATGTTTTGAAAGTGTTAAATGCTGTTCGAAAATGTGCCAGCTACTTAAGAATTACTTTAGTATTCAGTGATTTACAATTGTCGTCGGAGATAATTATAACTTATTTTTGTCGGAAAAGGTATATTTATTACCACTGTTAAATTTGTAGCCTATTTGAAAGATAAACAGAGAAATAAACAGTATCACACCAAGAAGTAATAGAACTTAAAAACCAAGTTTAAACCTTAGCCTTAGATAAATGAATTAACTAAATTTCCATTCAAATATTGATCTTGCTTAAGCTTGCCAATGTTCAACTTATCAAGCAGATGTTATAATGAATAATTGGGACACAAGCATAAATGTTTTATTTTGATTTATAAACAATAATTTTTTTAACTAATACCCTCCCTATCGCAATATTATTACAAGACTAAATTTAATTACAAGCTTGAAATTTCAATATTGTAAAAAAGACAATACCGAGAGGAGTAGAATTATCCTTATTGCTTCATAAAATACCTACATTACAAACTTAAAACAAGCTCTTATAGTAAAAAGTATTTTTTAAATAAATAAGGAGAGCATTGGATACCAACATGCATAATACAAATATAAAATGAATCAAATTACATGTAATGGATTTTTAATCAATTAAACAACAAACTTAAAATCTATTTCTAGCGTATCTGTATTCGCACTTTACCAATGCCATAAAGGGTACAGCTATGATATAATGGTCAGTCAATTCATTGGCAACTTTTGGCTTATAAAAAAAAAAGCGATTTCAACATATCCGTAGCAAGAAAAAAAATGCAAATAAATCCCATTTAACTGTGGATATCGCTGATTTAATTTAAAAAGATAGAAAGACTTGAAGTTCTATCTTAAATACTAATAATCCTCGATATTTAAATTGAAAAAGTACAGCTAAGACTTTTAATTACGCCGCACGATGAAGTAAACAAAAACAATCGTAAGACGAATGATTTTTTTGTAAGTATGAATATGTGCTAGAAACAATATAATAACATTCAAAATATGCGATATACGTTCGTGCTAAAACAAAATTATTAACTAGCACATCACATTTAAATTTATTATTTTTAAGACAAAATCACTTACTTACCTCAATAGACATGTTTAAAACTTCATCGGCTCCGATCACCGCTAGCTAAAATGTAAACAAAGCAAGCGCGCTATCGCGCTATCTCTTTTGATCACATGGGGTCGAGAATGCGTTGCGATTGGCTTGAGTTTCTCCTTTGAAGTCGTACCGAGGGGTACAGAATGGCTATACGCGGGCGGGAAGAAGGAAACAGGTTTTTACCCCCCCCCCCCCCGTTTCTCCTCTAGAGAAGTGTGCGAGTGCACACGAATTTACTCTCCCTATGTTCCACCAAAGCTCCTTCTACACCAAGTTGGGACATAACGCGGGATGTCTATGGGATAGAGCTCTAGGAGAGAGTGGCTCAACTGCTTCGATGCACTTTCGGCTTTCAACGTATCGCAGCGTTTCTAGCGGGAAAAAGTCTGTGTGTATTAAAAACTGTCCCATAGACTTAACATGGGAAGTGAAACGGGATGGGAGGTGTTTGACTTCCCCTTAAAAAATCTCCATGGCGGTACTTTTCAGCAGGCGATCCTTCCTAGGGATATTCTTCTGTCTTAATTTAAGATCCTCTTCATTATTAGGTGCTTTAAACAGGGAAAATCGACAATTCATTTCAGTTTTATATCAAGATTTGCACCCCGGAACATAACGCTTTTTCGTCATTTTCGGCCTTCAGCGTATCGCAGCGCCTCTAGCGGGAAAAACCTTGGCTCCGATCGAATGTATAATGTGTCCTAACTTGGTGTAGAAGGAGCTTTGAAGAAGGTTTATAAGCGGGTCTCTGAGCAAGCACGCAAGCCTGAAAATATATGTATATCAACCAACCAAATTAGGAATCACCACCAACTGAATCGCCAGAAATTTATTTTTTTTTAAAAAAGTACTCTATTATGTATTAGTTTGTGTGTGTTGTTCGGAGATCGACATAGAATTATTGCAGCCTCGACGCGGAGTGCCCTTTCTGCACATCGAAGACGTCCCTAAAAGGTTCGAGAGTGTTCAGGGGTTTAGTTAGTAAACGAATTAAGGTTTGTCGAAGAAGCGATGATGGGTCATCTAAGGGGCAAGCATGTTGAACCTACCCAACATTTTGTCTCCTTGTTGGTTGTGATGGAACATTGAGCAACTACACAATAATTATTAAAAAAAAAAGTAAGATCTAAAACACTGAGAAAAAGTTTCCCCATTATTTTAATTAACTCATTTATACATAGTTAAAACTTACTTGAAGCCATAACAATGGGCTCAGATCCATCCATGTATTCATATGTCGCGACCGCCATTCATTCTCTAAGGCACGTCACTAAGCTCCACGAAGATTCACGCAAATTTTACTCCTATTTTCTTCAGTAACTAATTTGAAAGGTGCATGCTTAAACGCGACCTCTGGTGTCAGCAACTGATTATTTCATGGTGGTTGACGAGACTCATTTTTAAGGTATAATTCGTATACCTTAAGTAAGGTATAATATATTAATGATTTCCTTTATTAAAATATCTCTTTCAAATTCCCAGATTCGACAATGAAATTGTTTAAAAACAAATTCATATATTGATAGATCTTGCAAGTGAATATTTTTTTTTAGCAACAATTAATTTCATGATTTATGCTTTCATGACAACGATTAATATCAATGACCTTGAACTTCTCACCGACGCGCAAAAAGTTCTGCTTCGTAGCTGTTAATTTAAGGCTTAATAAGTTAAGACAATCACAAGAATTTGTCACACTTTGTAAAAATGCGTCCCTCTTTCAAAGCCAGTTGGAGCATAATGAATGCGATCACCCCTCTTCCCGAAATTATATTTTTTCAGCAGCATTAGTCTAACGAAAGAATGTTATCAGATATCATAAAATATATATACATTGAATTCTAGATATCAGTAAAATTGTTAAATCTCTGAATTCGATTCAAGTATACCTTCTTAAATTATCGAGCACTCTGCATTCTTATCGAAAATTTGTACTTGATCTGCAGCGCCTGATTATATTTCAAATCATGCGCATGTTTTAATAGTATTCACGTTTTTCTCATGCTTATTCCTTAGTACCGTGAAACGAAATAATAATCTATATAATAACTCTTTAATTTTATGTAGTGGTATCCTTAAAAATGAATAATAGTTTTTATAATAATAATAACGTAATGAAAGCTTGAACAGAAGCCAGGCATGCGCAATTCTGAAAATTCAGTTGTTGTTGGCTCGTCACCTAACCGTGGTTCTAAAATACGGCGCCCATAGCCCTAGTATGGCTCTAGTGGGACGATAATTCAAACTAAACTAAGCAACAACCAAAAACAGCGTAAAGTATTTTTAAAATGATTTTTATTTTATATTGAAATCTTGTATAGTATATTTATAGGGTATCTGACGATGTTGAAATAACCATTTTTAATGAAATTTTTTACAATAATCTTTACAATTTCTTTTCTTATTAATTACAATTATATATAAGATTTTTAAGAATCCAAAACTGTCTCTACATTAACTCTAAACAATAATATAAAGTGAGATGTCCGGCAATACGATCCAATAACCGTCCGATTTACAGGGTGTCCCTTAAAGAATGTCCGAGTTTCAAATTGTAATAGTATCAGCTGTAATCGTTCGACAGTTGTGGTTGAGGGTGGCGAATAACTCAAACAGTTTTCGAAAAGCGCATGCGCTTGTACCGCTACATCGTTTTTTCAGTTGCGTCATGTATTCATTATTTTCTTTCATTACTCCGGACTTGCTGCAGAGAGTATGGGAAAAATTGCATTTTCGTTTGAATGTGTGTCCTATCTCTAAAGGCGCACACATTAAGCACTTATAGGTAAAGTTTGGTTAGTTTTCCTTCAATTTCATGTATGATTTGTTATATTTAGTGCAAAATAAACTACTGTAATACACCATTAAAACTCGGGCATTCTCTTATGGACACCCTGTATTATTCTGCAATTATATTTTTTAAATTGGCGATAGTTGTCACTCTAATATCGAACGTATTATACAAATCGTTCCATAAAAGCACGCAAATGAATATAAAAATAGCCACAAATTAAATTTAAGTAAAAAACAAATTCAAAATTTTGGTAATTGTAAGGTGTAGAGTACAGGAACACGCCTACTACAATACATATGTCGATTAAGACTATTGCCAGGCTGCATGAATGCAAACCAATGCCTCAGTTGAATCACATTCTTCATACAGAAATTATCATTAGCTGATAAAATGGTGCTTGTGGAAGTACTGAGCTTATACAATTTGCTTATAATGCATTAAAATTTACAGAGTCTATATAGTTCTCTTGACTTTATTTAAAAAGCGACTTCTAGTAGCAAATGTTTAAAAGTTTAAAAATTTTTCTTTTTAATTCCGGAAGAAATAATATGATCTTTGTTCATATTCTTGCGGATAGATACCAAATCTTTTCAAACAATATTTTTTTATTAAAAAAAAGTGTTAAATTTTGTTCAAAATTTTTATTTCTCACAAAGTACACGATTGATAGTTAATAACAGGTTTCTGGAGTTGTTATTCAAACTAATAATAATAATAATAATAATAATAATAAAACAAAATTTGAACGTAATAGAATCAGCAAGCATGATGAATTATATACTATTATTTCGAGGAGTTATTTTGGATACTTCACATCAATTATACAAGATACTTCACATCAATAATTCAATTATATGTATTTTTTTAATAGGGAGGTTAATTTTTTTTAACCTTTTAAGACCGAGCTATCAAAATCTTGCGGTTATAAAAAAAAATAATGTTCAAGCTTTTCAAAATTGACAAACAGTCCATGAAATATCAATAACGGATATTTATTTAAAAGTGAAAACTTATTTAAAGTAGAGATTAATACGAAACTAATTACCACTACTTTACCATTAATAAAAACTACTTGTAAACTTTGTGTTTTTAGAACTCAAGTGAACTGCATCACCAGACTTTGCCATCCAGGCAACTCCATTATTCACTGTGAAAACTGTATGAGTCGGAGACTAAAGCGCCTGCGGCGCTGGTTCTTCAATAAAATTAAAACGTCGTAAGTGTTTTTTAAAAGGAAAATTCCTGAGAAAACTTCGTATTTAATGCTTTGATATTTGTTTATTTATAATAGGCGTATAATAAAGGATAAATAAAAAGATTAAAATTGTATTAATTGGCAGTTTTTTTTATTCCCTGTTCGTTTAAAATCGTATAAATAAAAAAAAGTACAAACTCAGCAAAATCCAGTCCAGAAGTTAATTAAAGATTTCCTCTTAAAAATAATGTTTAAAATAATGAGCAATATGTTTGTGTGCTCACTTCACATGCGTACAGAAGCTATTGATAACATCATGTTGCTCACATCACTCACGCGTACCACCTGAAATACTCCTACGTACCACCAGTGGTACGCGTACCACCGGTTGGGAGCCCCTGATCTAGTGGGTTCAATTCTTTACCTCAAACTAGAATTATGATGATTACGGGTGATGATTCGCTATATTAAATTCCTCGGTGTCGTGTGAGATCGCAACTTCACTCGGCATTCAATCTGAATTACGCTAGATGACCAGACTTTAGAGAGCCAATATCAGGGATATATATTTGTATTTGTGTAAAGGATTCTAATATGTTAATAGCCTAAGAAACCAAGTCGAAATGCGAGTAACTCAATAACGGACTTATTACCATTGACCAAAAATTTCTAGAGTGCTTTTTATTGTTGCCGAAATATGTTTGCCCGTGAAGAGACTGCTTTATATCAGTAATCCCTGATTGCGACAACGTTAGCTACCCCCCTCCCCTTCTTTTGATTAGTAAATATTTTTGTCACTAAAAAGTTATTATTACTCTTTAAACTCTCGCTAAATATTGTTACTTTTAGCTTCACCAGCGACTAGGTTCACTTAAATAAATACCATCTTGATTAGTAAAACTGTGTGGACACAAAATTTCGACATTGTTATCACGATCGTGCGGGTATGAAAGAGAATGTTCAAGCCCTGCAAAAATATCGATACCGAAGCAGCTGTCTTGTACCATTCGTATTTGGATAAAGTCAGTCTTATAATTTTAAATCAGCGCCACAACCTTTCGTTACGGAGTTTACATTATCGCGTGTGGTCATTCAATTTTCGTGTGGTCGATATGATCTTCTGACTAATCGCGGGAATTTTTATTCGATTTGTTGTATCTCATGCTTAAAAGGTTTTTATGAATTTTTGTATTTTAAGTCTTTCAATTGTGCTGTTTCGATAACAACAATCTGCGTGTGATTGTTGGTGTTTGTTTTTAATTCTAGGGCTGTTCCTGCGTGCTTGCACGTGTGGTCGCCATATTTGATTTCTTTTTATTGTTGATTGTTTTGACTTCTACTTTTTAGTAGATTTCATTCCGTGTTTTGAATTCATTCTTGTCTTTTATTTACTTGGCCTTCCTTTAAACATTGTGCACTTATTTTATATTGAACTACGCCGTGCTAGCATGTGCGAATACTGTTTTTATTGACTCGAATATTTTTATTCTGGATAGTTAAACTTTTATTGATCAAGCCGTGTTCACACGTGCTTTTATTGACATAGCGATAAATCATTTTTGATTCTTCTGCTACGATTTTATCAATTATTTTCTATCATGGCCAATTCGCAAATTGCGTTGGACCTTTGTGATCAAATCCTTAAAGCTGAAGAAAGCTATAGGATCACTCAAAAGTCACTCGAAGACACGAGACTTGCTCTTCATAGCAGTCATGATCACTTACCCGACCAGTATCAGGTTTCAGCCTCAATAATTTCAATGTACCATGAAAATATGGTGAAAGAGGTTATGATGTTTCTTCAGAAATTGGGAATAAAATGTTCGATTCCCAACTGTGAAAAGCATAGTGTAATAGTTGACTATGAAAATCTGGTTCAACTTGAACATGACCTGATAAAAAAGGGATCCAAACGTGTTTTTGATCATGCGTCAAACCCTAATGACGATGAAATCACTATGACCAAGGCAAAGCGCTTGGCCAAAAACCAATTATTTCATTCATCAGACGATTTCCGGTCGGATTTAAACAGATTTCGGACGAACGAGGACAATGTGCAAGAAAATGCACAGTCACATAATAGTGACGAGGCTTTCACTACCCCAAGGCATACTGTCAAAAAGTCGCATGATCAGTTTAAATCCACACAAATTGAAATACAAAATAAGTATGCACCCCTTCAAAATGACCTTCCAGAGACTATAGAAATAGACATAATTTCTAACAATGAAAACGATTCCCCATTTTTATCTGCTCCTAAAGCTAGTTCAAAACCACCTCCAATAGTGATTTCAAATCCTAAAATTAACTGGCCAGAATTGGCAAAAGACCTGAAAAAGGCAGGTATTAGTAATTTTACGGGGAAGGCAAACCCGGAAACTCTGAATATAAGGGTCCAGACGGAAATGGACTACAGAAGTGTTACCACCGTTCTAGACGAAAAGAAAATCCCTTTCAACTCGTATAAGCTTTAAGAGTGAAAGAACTCTTAAAGTAGTTCTTAGAAATGTCCCTTCTGACATTAATATAGAGACAATTAAAGACGAACTAAATTATTTAGGCTATCCTGTCATTTCTGTATTCCAGTTTTCCAAAACGGTGGAGGGCAATAAGATACCTATTCCGGTATACTTTCTGGAACTTCCAAGCACAATAGCAAATAAGGCCATATTTAATCTCACTGACTTTATGCATTTAAAAGTAGATGTTGCCCCATATAATCGCAAAAAACAACCTACTCAGTGCCATCGATGCCAGCGCTATGGCCACTCAAAATTGGGTTGTCACAACCCACCCAGGTGTGTAAAATGTTCGCTAGACCATATGACAGTAGATTGCCCCTCAAGAGGGAGAATCGAAAGTCCAAAATGTGCATTATGTCAGGGCCCCCATGCCGCTAGTTTCCGTGGATGTCCGAAGTATCCAAAACCCAGACAATCTACTCCGTCTCGGACCCCTACAACACCTGCAGTAGATACTGCAATATCCTCTAATGATCTCAGATCTGATTCTGTTCCAAATAGGGCTTCTATTCCAAACTTGACTAGACCAGGTGTCAGCTTTTCGCAGGCATTGATTCCCGATGAGGTCAATACAAATGACCCTCACGCTCCTTCCACTTCTCAAAATTATGGACCAAATACTTCGGTACTCACACAGGATGGAAACCTATTTCTTCCAAATCAGGGTGACCAAGAGACTGATGAGTTGAACTTCTTCGATTTGATTCGACAATTTCAGAATATTTTAAAAGGTACTAACATTAAACGAATTCTAACTATTCTTAAAAAAGCTGCCCTAAATTTTAAAACCGCCAAAGGAATCACTGCAAAAATAGAGGTTGGGCTATCAGCCTTCGAAGAGCTAATGACACTATTCCAACCATGAAAAATTACAGCTCTCAAAGAGATCACACCTCTCAGCCAATTATGTATACAAACATTGGGTTTGCTAATCTAAACGGTCTCAAAAAGCAACTGGAGGAACTTGGGCAATTTATTAACGAGCAAAACCTGGACATAATGTTAGTTAATGAAACTCACCTTCGCCCTTGTAACAATGCTAAAATCCCAAATTTCAAATTCTACAGAAAAGACAGACTAACTAATAGAGGTGGTGGAGTTGCGGTATACATCAAAAATAGTCTTAGAAGCACCGAATACACATTGCCCCAACTTAAAATAATAGAAGCATGCTCAGTCATAATTGAAAGCGAAACTTTTGGAGAAATATTAGTGGTATCAGTTTATAATCCACCCAATTCCAAACTGGTAGCAGATGATCTAGAGGCTCTTGTAAACTCCGGTCTTCCAACCATACTCGCTGGTGATCTCAATGCTAAATCCGATACCTGGGGCTGCAGGGCAATTAATGTCAATGGAAAGACTCTCCAAAAATTTATTTTAAACAAAGGCATTAATTTAATAGCTCCTGATGAACCTACACACTTTCCAGACACTTTATCCCATAGACCGGACATTTTAGATATCATGCTCTTTAAGGGAATTCCAAGCTTTCCTACATTAAAAGTTCTTAGTTCCTTGTCTTCCGACCACAGTCTGGTAACTTTCTCTCTATATGGCCTCACACAATCCCCTGAATCAATCAGACTTACAACAAACTGGGAAAAATTTCATTCCATCTCAAATGACAATATCAATATCAACCCTCCTCTTCAAACCATTGACCAAATATAGACACTGCTATAAAGGATCTTGTATTTAAAATCAAAAATGACATTGACAATAGTTCGAGACCAATAAGCCATAGCAACAACTATAAACTACCCCAGGAAATTAGAGATGAAATAAAAAACAAAAATAAACTTAGAAAAGTTTACAAAACAACCAGACAACCGGAGGATAAAAGCAAATGGAACGAAGCGTGTGGGCGAGTCAGAGCAATTATTGCTGATCACAAACAAACAACGTGGGAATGTACAGTTATGAAATTATCCACCCAAAATAACACAGTCTGGAAATTGGCCAAAGCATTAAAATCTAATCCTCAAAATATTGGCCCACTCCAAGGCCCAAACAAAATTGCTTACACAGAAAAAGACATGGCAGACGTACTTTCAAATAGCCTTTATAACCAGTTTTCGCCCCATGACAATCCAATAAATGATGAAATGGCTGACAATGTTACGGAAGAGGTTCATCGATACCTAAGCTCTAAACCCAATGCAACTCTTCTAGAAACTATTCCTGAGGAAGTAGCACACATTATTAAAAACCTTGATCCTAAAAAGGCATCTGGATACGACATGATTTCTAATAAAGCCCTAAAAAATCTATCCCAAAAGGTCATTGTACTTATCACGAATATCTTTAACGCATGCCTACAACACTACTACTTTCCGACTGCATGGAAAAAAGCCATTATAATACTTTTTAAAAAACCAGGCAAAAGCCCACTTCTCCCTAGCAGCTACAGACCCATTAGTCTCTTACCCAGCTTAGCAAAAGTACTTGAAAAAATTATTCTGACTAGATTAAACACTTTCTTAGATGCCAATAAGATTATCAATCTTAATCAATATGGTTTTAAAAAAGGACATTCAACAACACACCAAGTTCATAGAATAGTAGAAATAATTGGAAATGCCTTTAACAACAAAGAAACAGTGGGAGCCGTATTTTTAGATATTGAAAAAGCTTTTGATAGCCTTTGGTATGAAGGCCTAATTATAAAACTTGTCAAGCAGAACATACCAAAAGCACTAATACATATTATTAACTCTTTCCTCACAAACAGATGTTTCCAGGTTACAACCATTAGGGCCGGAGTTCCGCAAGGAAGCACAATGAGCCCCACATTATTTAATCTGTATATTAACGATTTCCCTACTCAGACAGACTGCATATGAGTACCTTAAAGACATTATCGCTTATGATCATATGGTAGAACAAAAATATAAACGTCCATGCACCGTTCATCACGACCCTTCTTGGTAATACCGTTATGACAGTTAAGTTTTTTCGTTAACTAATACTTTTTACCCTGACAACAAGTTGCACTTTGAATAGCATTGTTATGTCCAGTGTTTAAAGATTTGTATTCATTGTCTTTTTTGGTGTTCATTTTCATCATTGTTTTTTATTAGACAAGCCTATCGCTTTGCCCTGGGGTCTCTCTCACGGGTTTTCCACATTATTTTTATATGGACTTATGGTTTACTTTTGAAACACAAACGCTCTCCCTTTTTATGGTATTTTAGATGGAGAAGTTAGGACACTTCGCGTCGATACCTCGTATTGCTACTTCTATCTCCGATAAATCAGCGCCATCTGCAGCCGGTCTTTAAGGCTTATAAGAAACTAACGAATTTCAATAGTTTAATAGCCAGTTTGTCTCAGGCTTATAACTTTGACAAGGTTGACTATCCGGCAGTAAAAATAATTATATTTGATCAAAATGGATATCATTTAAGAATTATTTTACAAATATTCAATATTGGAGGGGATACTAATTATCTAAATCTTTCAGCAATTAAATATTAACTACGAATTATTGTTACGCTCTCTCGCGGGCAAAGTACTGTTTATCAATCCTAAACTGTTGTCTTTACCACTTTTACGAAAACGGGATACAAGGCGCTTTGGTTATTGTTATGAATTTTAGACTTATTCCTTATCATGTCCATGGGGAAATTTCATAGTCATTATTTTATATAATTTTTTTTATTTTCATTTTCTTCTAATTAGTTCATTTTGCTTCTACTTTGAATTGTTACCACTAAATAAGTTTTGTTGTTTGTTATATAGAACATAATAAGCCCAATCCCTTTATCCTTTTTTGATTTCTTTTGATTCGTTGCTTCAATAACAACAATCTGTGATTGTTGGTGTTTGTTTTTCATTCTTGGACGGTACCTGCGCCCCTGCAAAAGTATCGATACCGAAGCAGCTGACTTGTACCATTCATAATTTATATAAAGTCAGTCTCATGATTTTTAATCAGCGCCATCTGCAGCCGGTCTTAAAGGCTTATAAGAAACTAACGAATTTCAATAGTTTAATCGCCAGTTTGTCTTAGGCTTATGATTTTGACAAGGTGGACTATCCGAAAGTAAAAATAATTCAATTTTATCAAAATGGATATCATTTAAGAATTATTTTACAAATATTCAATATTGGAACGGGATACTAATTATCTAAATCTTTCAGCAATTAAATATTAACTACGAATTATTATTGCGCTCTCTCGCGGGCACTGTTTATCAATCCTAAACTGTTGTCTTTCCTACTTTTTCGAAAACGGGATACAAGGCGCTTTGGTTACTGTTATGAATTTTAGACTTATTCCTTGTCATGTTCAAGGGGAATTTTCAAAGTCATTATTTTATATAAATTTTTTTGGTTGCAAGATTTTAATTAGTTCATTTTGTTTTTACTTTGAATTGGCGTACTAAATAAGGTTTTTTGTTTGTCACATATAACATAATGAGCTCAATTTCCAAATCAATTGCTTAAGCATAAAACCTTTTAAAAAGTTGTGTGGCTTGTATGCGAAGTTACGCGATACGTAATTTCGTATAATAAAGGACTCAAGAGGACTCCCTTGAAATTTCACATCTTGAAAATCGTAAGGTTATTCCTATGGAAAACATTCGCTAGTCAATTAATGCCACAATTTTAATAAAAGGTTACTAGTTTCTTGTATCATTGTAAAGAACGAAAGGAACTAAAAGGCTAAAATTAATTTGTTTTGTGAAAATCACATATTTAGTATTTTTAATAATTTTTTGAAGTTAGTAAAAAAAAGGAGTAATCATTAAGATCTAATTTTTAACGACGACGACGTTTTAATTTTATTGAAGAACCAGCGCCGCAGGCGCTTTAGTCTCCGACTCATACAGTTTTCACAGTGAATAATGGAGTTGCCTGAATGGCAAAGTCTGGTGATGCAGTTCACTTGAGTTCTAAAACGTTAGTACTATAAACACAGGGGAAAACACAAACACAATGAGCATGAGAGATCAAAATCATTAAAATGAGGGGGGGGGGGAAGAAATTGATAAGAAAAAAGGAGAAACCAAAAATCAATTGAAATAAGCCTAGAGAATATTAGGTCACAAGAACCTGGTTCCAAGACCTTTACCCAAACCACTCGCTCGAAATTGCACTCGTATCCCCTCCCTAAGCAAGGGAATGGTCCGTAAAAGGGAAACATAAATTATCAATATGCACCATCTAAAAGTGATACGTGAGCACAGGGATGTGTGAAAATCATCGAAAATTTAAAGTGTTAATTAAGTCGAAGGGGATGGGCAAATCAGGTTGAAACGGACTGAAGCACAGGACAGGGTTGGTCAAAAATCCTGAGAGTGTCTAATTTTTAAAAATTATTAAAAATACTTAATACGTGATTTTCACAAAACAAATTAATTTTAGCCTTTTAGTCCCTTTCGTTCTTTACAATGATACAAGAAACTAGTCACCTTTTAATAAAATTGTGGCGGTAATTGTCTAGCGAATATTCTCCATAGGAATAACATTACGATTTTCAAGATGTGAAATCCCAAGGGAGTCCCCTTAAGAACAACGATCGGAGGAAATGTATTTTTTTTTTAATTTCAAGAAAAATAGTTAAAATGCCCTTTTTATAAACGAAATCCAATTTTTGAATTTCCAATTCTCTGTAAAAGTCCAAATATTTTGTCTTTCATACAAAACACTAATCTGGATATCATAAGCAAATTTGAATCGGATTAGTGTTTTTTTTTTTTAAATTGGGTTTTTACTTTTTGTAATATTATTATGTAGCTTTACCGCTATGTAGTATTAACCTCTTTGAGTGAAATGGGCCGAGGAATGAGTAAACATGCGGGTAAATGTTGCAAATGGTGGTAGGAGAGAGATACAACGACACCTAGTAGCAGCATTTTGAGTGAAATGAGAAAAGCAATGCCATTTTATAATTATGTGCTTTTTACTAATTTATTTAAAAGATAATGTGATGATTCATAAAAAATTTAACTCGTATTTCCAAGATAAAATTTATAGACACAGCAGACATTTGAAGAATGTAAATACAGATGGCTCTTTTTTTACGTTACGTGAATATAGTATGTTGCATGCTTTTGAAGCTTTCATGCGATTAAAAAGAAGGCTAAGTAGATAACCAATGTTTAAAAATATGTGGTTACAAATAGTTATTTTAAAAATATAAATACATAGTGTTTATTATTCTGATCTAAAAAAATTTCAGAAAGCTATTATCCATAGTATCTGATGTATAAATATTTTTTGAAAGTGCAGATTGAGAACTGTTTTCTTCTACCCAACTCCCCGAGCCGACCACCAGGGCGGGAAAAAGGAAACAGGCTTTTACCTCCCATTTCTCCTCTAGAGAATTGTGCGAGTGCACACGAATTTGCTCTCCCTATGTTTCACCCTCCGTGAGTGTGCTGTGACTGTCTTACTTGACGAAGGCAAAGCTCCTTCTACACCAAGTTGGGACATAACGCGGGATGTCTTTGGGAGAGAGTGGCTCAACTGGTTCGGTGCATTTTCGGCCTTCAACGTATCGCGGCGTTTCTAACGCGGCGTTCTTCAACGTATCGCGTCGCGAGAAAAAGTCAGTGTGCATTAAAAACTGTCCCATAGACTTAACATGGGAAGTGAAACGGGATGGGAGGTGTTTGACTTCCCCTTAAAAAATCTCCATGGCGGTACTTTTCAGCAGATGATTCTTCCTAGGGATATTTTTTTGCCTTAATTTAAGATCCTCTTCAGTATTAGGTGCTTTAAACAAGGAAAATCGACACTTAATTTCAGTTTTATATCAAGATTTGTATCCCGGAACATAACGCTCTTTCGTCATTTTCGGCCTTCAACATATCGCAGCGCCTCTAGCGGGAAAAACCTTGGCTCCGATCGAATGTATGGTGTGTCCTAACTCGGTGTAGAAGGAGCTTTGACGAAGGTTTATAAGCGGGTCTCTGAGCAAGCACGCAAGCCTGAAAATATATGTATATCAACCAACCAAACAAATTAGGAATCACCACCAACTTAATCGCCAGCAGGATTTTTTTTTTTAAAAAAAGTACTCTTAGTATAAAGTTAAAGTAAAAAAGTAAAAGTAGTACTATTAAGTAGTAGTGTGTGTGTAGTTCGGAGATCGAAATAGAATTATTGCAGCCTCGACGCGGAGTGTTCTTTCTCCACATCGAAGATGTCCCTAAAAGGTTCGAAAGTGTTCAGGGTTTCAGTAAACGCCTTAAGGCTTGTCGAAGAAGCGATGATGGTTCATCTAAGGGGCAAGCATGTTGAACCTACCCAACATTTTGTCCCCTTGTTGGTTGTGATGAAACATTGAGCAACTACACAATAATTATTTTTTAAAAAAAGTAAGATCTAAAAGACTGAGAAAAAATTTCCCATTTATTTTAATTTTCTCATTTATACATAGTTAAAACTTACTTGAAGCCATAACAATAATTGACAAAATGTGTCCTTCTTTCAAAGCCAGATAGGGCATATTGAATGTGAACCCCTTTTCCCAAAATTAGATTTTTTCAACGGCTTTAGGCTAGCGAAAGTTTCTGTTATTTCAGAAACTTATCAGAAATCATGAAAATATATACATTGAATTCAAGATACCAGTCACATTGTTAAGGGTCGCTTTCTCTGAATTCGTACCTTATAACATCGTACACATCGATAAGGCACAACATTAAGTACCTTATATATTCCTGTCGAAATTAGTATTTCATTTGTAAATTTGTAACGCCTAATTATATTTCAAATCATGCGCATCTACTTATTCAAGTCATATTTTAAATTACGTATAAATTTTCGGAAATCGGAAATCGAAAAATGACTGACGAGCTTCGGCGCGGAGCGCCCTTTCTCCTTCATCGAAGACGTCCCGAATAGGGGTTAACTTTAACGTGGAATCAATCCGGACGAAGTCCAAGCTGGAAAACTGAAGAGGTGTTGCCACAAGGGCTCTGCATAGCAGGATATAAAACGTCTGAAAAGAAACAAAAGATTAGTAACACGGAAATATAACAACATAGAATACAATGTAATAAAAGACATAAAACACATAAAAACATGGACATCAAAAACAATATGAGCAAAATGCATCGTCAAGAAAAAAGTCAAGAAGACATGTCAGAGAAAATATCAAGTCAAAAAATCACCAATCAGGGTCATGATGGATCGTTCTGGGACGTTTGAACTTCTGTTCAACAATGGGGTCGTAATTGGCAATTTGCCTGAGATTGTCGTATTTACTGTTCTGTAGTGAAGTGTTGTAATTGTGTGATGCAGTGAGAATGGCAGTGTCAATGGTGTCAATCCCAAGGTCCTTGTGTATAATGGAGTTCCTAACGAACCATGGGGCGTTTGTGATTCTACGAAGTGCTTTGTTCTGAAATGTTTGAAGCTTGTTTCTGTGTGTTTTTCTAACTGCAGCCCAAGCCGGAGAGGCATACAGTAGAATAGGTCTGATCATGGTTTTGTAGAGCGTGAGCTTGTTTTTGAGTGTCATGTTGGAATGTTTGCCAATGATAGGGTTTAGGCTAACACTGGCTCCAGTAGCTTTGCCAATGGCTTGTCTGATGTGTTCATGGAAATTGAGTCTATTGTCAAGGTAGACACCCAGATATTTGGTGTGCTTACCGTTTTTGATGTCTGTGTCAAAGATCTCAAGATGTGTGTCATAATGTTTGCGTATCTTGTGTCTTCTGAACAGGACTGACTCACTCTTTTGAGCGTTAATCTTGACTCGCCAGTCCTCACACCAAGTTTGAACAGTGTCTAGTGCTGTTTGGAGCTTGCGAAAAGCAATGTCTCCGTGTTTAGATTTGGCAAGAATGGCAGTGTCATCTGCAAACTGTGCTGTGATGCAATTGTCAAATGTGGGGAAGTCGTTGATGTAGACGTTGAAGAGCGTGGGGCCCAAGATACTACCTTGGGGAACTCCTGCTCTTATGTTTGTGACTGTTGAGAGTGTGTTGTTGACTCTGACCTGAAAGACTCTGTTAGTGATGAATGAGTGGATGATGTGAATGAGTGTCTTTGGAATGTTCTGTGTAATGAGTTTGCTGATGAGTCCCTCATGCCATAAACTGTCGAAAGCTTTCTCCACGTCCAGAAAAACTCCCCCAATAGCTTCCTTGTTATTAAAAGCTTGTCCAATGATCTCAACCATTCTGTGTACCTGATGGACAGTGGAGTGTCCCCGTCTGAAACCGTATTGGTTGGTGTTAATGATGTTGTTTTCGTTGATGAAGTGTTGTAGTCTGATGTTGATGACTTTTTCGAACAGTTTAGCCAAACAAGGCAATAGACTGATCGGTCTGTAGTTGTTAGGTTGAAGTGGACTCTTCCCTGGCTTCTTGAAAAGGATCACAATGGCCTTTTTCCAGCAGCTGGGAAAGTAGTGTAGTCTGAGGCATGCGTTGAAGATGTTTGTGATGTGGACTATGACCTTGTTGTCAATGTTTTTGATGGCAGTGTTGGAAATTTGGTCATAGCCTGAAGCCTTTTTGGGGTCAAGTGTTTTGATGAGTTGTTTGATCTCCTCAGGTGTTGTGTGAGTGATTGGTGTAGTGGGTGTGATCGCAAGGTAGTTTTCTACCTCGCTACTAACTTTGTCAACCAGCTCAATGTTAATAGGGGTCTGATGTGGTGAGAACTGGTTGTGTAGGCTGGAAGCAAGCAGCTCTGCCATGCCGTGTTCAGTGTAGACAAGTGTGGAAGGCCCTTGAAGAGGGCCGATAAGTTGTGGCTTGGATTTGAGGGCTTTCGCCATCTTCCAAACGGTGTTGTCATGTGTAGAAAGTCTCATGACTGTGTCTTCCCATTCAGCTTGTTTGTGTTGTGCTATGAGTGTTTTGACGTGTCTGCAGGCATCATTCCATCTGCTTTTGGTAGGAGGGTGTCTTGTGTGTTTATACTCCTTTCTGAGTCTGTTTTTCTCCCTAATCTTGTCTCTAATGTAATGTGGAAGTCTAGCTTCTGTGATGGTTTTAGTGGGTTTGGAGCTGTTGTCAATGTCTTGCTTGAGTTTTGTAGTGAGGTGCTCAATGGCATTGTCAATGAGATCTGTGTTGGTCATGTTAGGGTTGATGGTGATGTTCTCTCCAGACTTGGTGTAGAATGTCTCCCAGTTTGTCTTGTATTTCACTTTCTCAGGGGGTTGGGTGAGGCCATAAAAAGTAAAAGTCACTGGGCTATGGTCCGAGGAAAGGCTGTCGTGAACTTTAAGATGGGGGATGTGGGGAATGCCCTTAAGGAGCATAATGTCCAAAATGTCAGGTCTATGGTGAATATAGCCTGGGAAGTGAGTGGGTTCGTCGGGGGCAGCCAGAGTTACTCCCTGGTCTAAAATGAATTTTTTGAGGGTGATACCATTGGGGTTGGTTGCCCTACAGTTCCAATGGGTATTTTTGGCGTTGAGATCTCCTGCCAGAATAGTAGGAAGGCCAGAATTCAGAAGAGCAGCAAGGTCGCTGTTAAGCAATTTGGAATTTGGGGGATTGTACACTGAGATGAAAAGAATTTCACCAAAATTTTCATTCTCAAGCACAACAGCGCAAGCTTCAATAGAGGTTAGTTGTGGGAGCATGTACTCTGTACACTTAAAGCTCCGTTTGCAGTAAATGGCCACACCGCCCCCTCTGTTGTGTAGTCTGTCTTGTCTGAAGAGAGTGTAGTTGGCGATCCTAGCCTTGTCACATGGTCTGAGGTGTGTCTCGTTCAGTAGCATGATGTCAATGTTGTGGTCAGTGATGAACTCCTTGAGTTCGTGTATCTGCTTCTTGAGGCCGTTTAAGTTGGCAAAGCCGACATTTGTGTAAAATGTGGGGTTGTATGTCTTGTTGTATGTGTTGTGGTGTTTATTCATTGCTGTACATTGTGATTAACTCCTCTAGGATGCTAAGTCCCACAGCAAACTTTTCCCCAGGTCCTTTTGCTGCCATGAATTTAACAGCAGCATTTTTGATCATGTTTAAGATCTTTTTTAAGTCGAAGCTCTTAAGGAATTGTTGTATGAATTTGATGATGTCTGTCATGCTCCACTCTTCATGAGCTGTTGTATGCTGTGTGGGTGTGTTTTGGGTTTCCTCGTGTTGATGTTGTGTGGTTTCGTCTTGTGTCTCCACCTCAATATGATTTGAAGGGTCGTCATGTTGTTGTGGTGCAGTTGAAGGTCCGGCCACTGCTGCGTTTGAATAGCTGAGACCAGCCCTCACTGGGGCGGCCTTGATCAGTGGCCTTGCCTTGTTGACGTTGTTTATGGCTGCCTGCTCCTTAGTAACAGGTTTAGGTGTTGGCCTACTGTTCTGTTGTATTTGTGTGTTGTGTTCGGCAGTATTCTGGCCGTTGTCACTGCGAATGGGTCGTTTAGGACAACCCCTGTAATTGGCTGTGTGGTCTCCTTCGCAGAGCACGCATTTGGGCGACTCAGTGCGGCCCTTAGTAGGGCAATCGACCGTCAAATGATCTCCCGCGCATTTAACGCACCTTGGGGGGTTGGAACATCGTGATTGTGCATGTCCGAATCGTTGGCATCGGTGGCATTGTGTGGGCTCTTTTGTTTTTCTGTAAGGGCTGACTGTGACTTTGAGGTGTAGGAACTCTGTCATGTTGAATATGTCTTTGTTGTGAGTGTTGTTAATGAGCTCAATGAAATAAACAGGAATGAATCTCTTTTCACCATTTATAATGTGGGAATACTGAAAGACGGATACTGACTCGTAATTACGTTCTTTCAGTTCGGCCTTAACTTCGGCCACGCCTAAGTCGGCGGGAACCCCCCTCAATACTACCTTGAGGGTACGTTCACTTTTTAGTTTATAGGAGTGGAAAGGAATGCCTCGCTCTTGGAGCATTTTTGTAACTCCTCTGTATGTGAGTTCGGAGTCGACTTTTACATTCAAAGTCGTCCCCGTGACCTTGCCTGAAAAGCCGCTTAACTCAGCAGCTTTAAAGGACTCGGCCAACTCCTTCCATTTTATGTTCTGATTTGTAATAACTATAGGGGGAAACCTAACTTTCCCCTTAGGAGCATTTTGGAATTCAGTAGTCTCCATCTCGTCATCGTTTATATCTCCCTGCTGATCGTGTGGCAGAGCACTATACTTGTTGGCAGTCTCTATCGGTCTGGGGCTAACACATTCCCGGGGGCGTTTACCTCTCTTCCTTTGCTCAGTAAAAGGAGCCTCCTTACCCCCCGCAGGTTTAATACTCTCTAAGCACTCCTCATATGACCCAGCAAGCTCGTAAAGCCGCTCTCTATCGCCCACCTCGAGCTTGCCTATCTTGGCATTGTAGTACAATACTTCGTAATCACTTTTAGTTTTATATAGCCGCTGGAAGAGGGCGTTATCAATTGGCTGTACGAGCTTGGCAAAGTCATCCTTTGAGATCCCTACCTCTGAAATAGAATCCTTCGAAACATCTGTTTGTTCGTGCATGTTTGTGTTTGTTAGTGTTGTCATTGTGTGTTGGACTGAGGGTCCCACCAAAAAGGAAGCTAAGTACGGCTTTGTAGACAAGCACGACTACTAGGCACGTACCGCTGAGAATGGCTCACCCTGTATCGCCGGACGGCTCTCTTGGGGTGATGCAGCTCCAACCCTGATAAATCAGGCGTCTTCGCTTACCAAACCCGGAATTAGTGGGGTTACTGTATGGAACCGGAAGACCGGAGAGACCAAAAATCAAAAAATCAACTCAGGGTAAAGTGCAAAACCACTGAGGGACTCGAACTCCGATAGAACAGCCAGAGGGCCTAGGTATAGGCCAGGTCACACGGCAAGCCGACACACCTTTATAACTGTCTATATCAGCCCCGGAACTCAGCAACAACTTCGGAGTGAGTATAAAAAACTCGGTATCCAAAGGGTCCCGAACTCCACTGGATCGCTTCTTAAAATCAGGAACAGACTAGGGATGGGTCGTTCACCACTGAACGGATCGCAAAGAACGACTCTTTAAAACGAACGATGGGATCCGGATCACCTGAAAAGAACCGGTTCCTTCCTCCAATCGTTCCTACTACCTTTCTCGCTACTAAACTTCGGGCAGTGACGTAGCACCCTTTCACAGATGACGTCGGTTCGGAACCGGTTCAGTGATGACGTCAACCAGCTCTTTCCGGTGTCCTTCAAACCTCCCAAGGAATGTTGAAACCAATCAGAGGGCCTCCAACTGAACCACTGAGGTGTTAGGTCAATGAACTGAACCGGATCTTTTTTGGAAAAGACCCGTTCAATTGAACGAAGACCGATGTTAGTAGTGTTGTGAAGGCTGTTGGAACGAGTGGTTGAACGGGTCTTTTTAAAAGGATCCGTTCATTTGAACGATGACCGATATTAGTAGTATTGTGAAGGCTGTTGGAACGAGGGGTTGAACGGGTCTTTTCAAAAAGATCCGGTCAGGACCGAAGATTAGTATGGTGAAGGCTGTTGGAGCGATTGGAGGAACCGGTTCTTTTGAAATGACCCGGTCCTGACCGTATTGATGGTTTGTTGTAGTGGATTTTATTCTAGTGTTTGAAAATAATGTTTCGATTCGTGACCGGGGGGTGGGGGTGTTTTTGAAAACTCAATATTATGTGTGATAACGATCGAAAAGATACCCAGCAAGCATGTCATAATAATGTTTATACGAAAGTATGAACACTAATTGTATTTTAGTTGTACTGTAGAAAGGAGTGCATGTAATATTGATTTAATTACATGTAACGGGAGTGTTAAAGGTGCCGTCGCACAGGGCCTCGCGTTGTTTGGAAAACTATTAAATTTTTTTGTTATTACCATCTTTTTAAATAACAGTTAATTGTTCAAATTCTTTTTAAGATAACATCACAGAAATAAACTTTCAACTTTCAATTAATATTGATACACAATTGAAAGTATTCAAATTTAAATTTCTATCAAAATACTTTTATCATAACTTAGCGGTTAAACGGTAATGTCGCACTAGTGTTAGACGAGTGCTATATTGGCAACTAACTTCGTAATATTGAATCACGGTCAATCAACGAAGGCGACACTGAGCTGGCACCCAACGACACCAGGGATGAAAGTTATAAATTAACAGTGAGGGGATGCAGCAGTAACATATTACTAAAAATTGCCATTTTTAATGGGGGGGGGGGTAGATATAAAATGTTTGAAAACTTAGTACAATTTACATATTTTTTATGGTATAAAAAACTATTTGGAATTTTTTTTAATAGATTTACATTACTGAGGTATAATTTAAAATTAAAGTTGTAACAATATCTAGGGTTTTAGCAATCAATATATATAATATACATTAATAAATAGATAAATTTAAATATACAAAAGCGTCGCTGTTTGTAAAAAAAATGAAAACATAAGAAACACTAAGTATCCGTAGCCCAATAGGTATGGCGCCCGATTCGCATGTCAGGATTCTCGTTTCTAATCTCGGCCACTTTTAAGATTGTTAAATTAAGTTAAATTAATTTTTTATGAAATATGGTCACTTTTAAGAATGTTAAATTAAGTTAAATTATGAAACATTTTAAAATAAGTCGAGTTTTCAAATAGGTTGAATTTAATTAACGTCACACTAGAGCGCGTGGAGAGGAACGTTAACAAACATTGCAATAATAGTAAAATTGCAGAATAACAATTTTAGTTTCAAAAAAAAGGAAAACCTAAGAAGCACCATGTAGTATGAAATATGTATAATGAAAGTATAATGAAGTATTTTAAAATAAGTCGAGTTTTTTTTTTCAAATAGGTTGAACTTGATTAACGTCGCACCATATATCATAAATTGTATTTAAAAAAAAAAAACATTTGAATTTTTTTTTAAAAAAATGGGCAGGTTTTAGTCAGTTGTTGTTTATCAGATATTGCTCATTCATTACAACCTTTGACTGTGTGAGTTACTAAGCACCAGCACAAAAACTTTCAAGCAACCAAAAGGGTCCCCCCCCCCCTACAAAACTTTTTTTCCTACCCCCTTCAGTGTGGGCTCGCTCATGGTGTTCGCTCATGGTGTTATGTGACAGTTCCTAGAAGTGTCGGAAGTGTCCCCTGAAATCCCTGATGGAGGATAATTTATTGTGTTAGAAGATAAGGCATTCGCTGTGGTTTTTTTGTTGTTGTTGTTTTTTTATGACGGGGTACTAATAGGAAGGTGGAAAAAAGATTGGCAACTATCCCGTGTATATTCTCGGTATTTTTTCAGTATCTCACATGGATGTGTCTTTGCTTTTTCCAATCAGTTTAACTTATCTTGAGACTGAAAGTGGGAGCCTATTGTAGTAAACAAACTTCGGATTTTCATCGTCGTTTTGCCTTGCTTTTTTTAATTGGCTTGGTACAAAAGCTAATGGGATTTTCTTCGGACGGGGGATGTTAGTTGCAATCTTTGGTATAAGTTTCTGATCTGATAAACATCGTAAAAGTCACTCAAAGACCTTGAAAGTTTCCAAATGTGGGTGGGTGGTCAGTCGTAGTTTAGATGTCATGATTGTCATGTCATTGTAAAACATTGGCTTCGAAAGTAAACAAGCTAAAAAGTTTTAGCTCTAATCTTATTCTCATTTGGTGTTTAAAAGTAGCATAAACGTTTGAGGAAAAAGAAAAGGGAGAAATTTAAAATCTTTACTTCAAAATATCGATAAAAATGCATCTTATTTAAAGTATCAATAAAAAATGATTTATACAGCTTGAAGAAGTATTTAGTTATTAATTATTTTAATTTTTTTATTTGCTAGATTTGTGTAGTTTCTACAAAAATATTCATTAGTGTTTCTCGTACTATGTTAAGGGGTCATAGGAGTCTTAAAAATGTGCAAAGAAGGTACTACAAAGTAGAGTTTGATCTTTCATGTAATTTTTTAACTACTCAATATATAAGTATAATTTTTTGATATGTAATTCTATAAGATTTTTTTAATATAAAACAAATTTTAAAATTTATGAAACTTTAGCCAAAACTAAAATAAATGATATTAAACATAAAGCTATTTGAAAACATAGTGATTAGGCTTGCGCGGCAAATTGTGAGGTCAAAATTGAAAAAATGACCAGGAAAATGACTTTATATTGTACAAATATGTACAAACAAAGACTTATACCTAAATTCTAAGCTCAATTTTAATTAGAAATTATTTTTAAAAAAATTTAAATCAAAATTTAAAAATTTTTATTGATTTTTTTTTAGAAAGAAGTTCTTAAAATAATTTCTAATTAAAATTGAGCTGAGAATTTAGGTATAAGTCTTTGTTTGTATATATTTGTACAATATAAAGTTATTTTCTTGATCATTTTTTCAATTTTGATCTCAAAATTTGCCGCGCAAGCCTAATCACAATGTGTTCAAATAGCTTTATGTTTAATATCATTTATTTTAATTTTGGCTTAAGTTTCATAAATTTTAAAATTTGTTTTATAATAAATCTTATAGAATTACATATCAAAAAATTATACTTGTATATTGAGTAGTTAAAAAGTTATATGAAAGATCAAGCTATGCTTTGTAGTACCTTCTTTGCACATTTTTAAGACTCCTATGACCCCTTAACCTATCCTATTTCATCCAAATATTTTAATTCGTTAAAAAAATAAACCCTACATTTTATTTAAGATATTATTCCACAAATAATCAAAAGAGACGAACGTATTACACCATGCATCATCATAAAAAATTATCATGAACCGAAGTAAGTAAAGACCAGCGGTAGTTTTGAATCTTTCTAATAAAGAAATATAAGCATGAACAAAAATATAATCTGTACTACATAATAAATATTTAGTCTTCCTCCCCCTTCCCGCCAATTTAGCTTACATGATTCCCTCGGCCAAAGAGAAAGAACGAAGTGAAAGAAGAACATCTACACTTATCTCCTAAATAAAAGGATTTCCAAGAAATGTCCCCACTTTTCGATCCCCCCCCCCCCTAACAAAAACCAAAGAAGCAAAAGAGCACTCGCATTCCCATCTCAAGTGCCCCCCCCCCTCACATTGCTCCCCCCCTCACATTGGGGTGGGAGGGGGAATGGACACTAGTAGATTGCAAATGGGGGGGGGAATATGAGGAGGGGGGGGGGGTAAAAAAAAGGAACGGATCTGAGGAACGGGTCAAAAGACCCGTTCCTTAAAAGGAACGTGAACGATTCGAACGGATCATTAAAAGGAACGGGTTTTCCCATCACTAGAACAGACTAAGCTGACGGTAAGGAGCCTCGCGCGCCTAAGAGCAGTCAGAAAAGTCAACCGTACTCGACGGTGGCAGGAACACGAAAGTGAATGTCGGATGTGAAAAATATAAATTTTCCATTAAACAAAATAAAAACATAATAATTTTTTAATTTTATTTAGTGGTGTCAATATAAATGAATAATAATTTGAAATAAAATCTATAGAAAAATAATAATAACATAATAAAAACATAAACTTGAACAGAAGCCAGGAATACGTAATTCTGAAAATACATGAAAGTTACCCGAAGGCCAAAAGTTAATTATTTTATAATATGAATTGATTAATACGTAATATAACATTTAATATAAAAGTTCTTAACTTAATATATTTATGTTATTGTATTTGCAAAAGGCCCAGTGGCCTAGTGGTAGTGCTTCGCATTGCCACGCCACAGGTCCGGGGATCGAATCCCGGACTGGGCAAAGTTGACCCAGCCTTTCATCCCTTGAGTGGGTCGATAAAATGGGTACCAAGCATGCTTGGGAACTAAACACTGGGGGTTCTGCGTGAGGCTGACCACCTGTTGGACACTTACCGGGACATATGCCTAGCAACCCAGAGCTTTAGGTCACGAAAGCAGAAATAAGCACGGCAGGCCTTGACGGGGAATTTAGTTTTTTCTATTGTATTTGAAAAGTTCTTGATTTTAAATAATGTTTACTAAGAAGCGTGTCACAGAGCAGTTAGGTTCGTGATCTGTGGCTGCCACCAGATGGCGCGTTTACCAACCGCTGATTCCGGGATTTTTAAATTGTACGAAAGCAGAAACATATGAAGTTATTTAATTAAATATACTTTAAAAATTGATTTGCTCGGTTATAACATCATAAAAAAATTGAGATTACTTATTGACGCGACACGGTTTTAAGGTATAATTCACATACCTTAAGTGAGGATATAATACATGAATACTTTCCTTCATTGAAATAACACTTTCAAGTTCCAAAATTCGACATTGAAATTCTTTAAAAACAACTGCAAATATCGGCAGGTAGATCGTGAACGAAATGCGTCATATCTATTTGCATGATTTTTTGTATTTATGACATCGATTAATATCAATGTCCTGGAACTTTTCAAAAGCTAACGAAAATATTTTGGCAATAATATATATTATATAACGATTTATTATGTAGCGGAAATATTCTAGCAATATAAACATAGAATTCAAGATACCAGTCATATTGGCAACCCTTTAAGACCAGCTATCAGTTGGCGCTGATATAGCTTTGTAAGACTAAATTTGAGAGTTTTATAGAAAAAAAGCTTTAAACAGCATCAATGCCAGCAACTTCTTAAAAACAAAGTCCTTTTCTATACAAATAACGAATGTTACAAGTCAGCTGCTTCGGTATCGATATTTTTGAAAAGCTTGATCATTTTCTTTTATACAGGCAAGATCGTGATAGCTCAGCCCAAACTAAACTTAACTCCTCGGCGCAACAGCCTATTACTGGGCCAAGGTTTGTCGTACCCATTTCAGATTTCGTGACCTAGAGCTCGGTCTTAAATGGTTAATCCAATTTCTATAAATTCGGTTCAAGTACATATGCCGCGTAGTCTTAGGAAGTACACAATATATTTGAAACAGACGAAGCTTTATTAAATTCCGTAGAAGAACAACCACACTGTAAGCAACTCGCTTATATGCAGTGTGAGGAATTATGGGAACGAAAGATATTTGCATATAAAGTAAGGATTACATGAAATAATAGTTTACATAATTCAAGACAATTTATCAAATAATAAATAATGTATAATATGCAATAAATTAAAGCTACAGAAGATCTGGGTTTTGAACTGCCTCCGTCACCGTCTCCAGCAATCTTCCGAGTGCGCCATCGAGCACTGTGTCATTACCCCCTCCTTAAGAGAACAACTTCTCGATGTCATGAGGAATATTTCTTTGATCGCGATCTAGTTATGGGTCCAGTATAGGGGTGCGTCGCCTTGAGGGCATCAGTGTTCAGGTCTTGATTCAACGAGTCCCTACTGCTTGATTCATCAAGACTCTGCTTAGAGTCCGAAAAAGGGTCCTTCTGTGTCTCTGGTGGGTGATAGGGCTTCATCCGCAGTACGTGGACAATGTCTCTTGGCTTGCGTCTTTTGGACGACGGATCGAAATCCTGAACCTCATAGGTAACATCCGAGAGCCGGCGAAGCACTTGAAATGGACCTAAATACCTTTTTAGCAATTTCTCGGAGAGATCCACCTTGCGCACGGGAATGAAGATCCACACTAAATCACCAGGATGGTTATAGAACTGAACGGTGTTTTGAATCATAAAGACGCTTGTCTTTCTCCTGTGCTGCAAGTGTACGAATTCGCGCCAACTGGCGAGATACCTCAGCAAAATTCAACATTTTAGCGACATGATCAGATTTTCCGTCTTCAACAGGACATTAGAACATAACGTCTAGTGTCGTTTCTGCCTCGAGCCCAAAAGTCAAAAAGAAAGGAGTATGTCCAGTAGCATCTTGCTTGGAGATGTTATACGCGAATGTTATGTATGGCAAAATGTCGTCCCAGTTTTTCTGTTCTACGTCTACGGACATAGAAAGCATGGTTGCAAGAGTCTTGTTAATAGGTTCTGTGATTCCTTTCTTCTGTGGATGGTAAGTAGTGGTCATTCGATGCACAATGCTGCATTGTTGGTTGATTTCGGCAATGAGCTTTGACTGAAACACTTGTCCTCGATCTGTAATGATGGATCCTGAAGCACCATGAGTTAGAAGAACCTCTTCTACAAAGAACTTTGCTACTTCTGGAGCTTCTGCTGTGGGAATGGCTTTTGTGATCGCGTATCTTGTAAGATAATCAGTGAACACGATGATCCATTTGTTTCCGCTTTGAGATTTTGGGAATCGCCCAAGAAGATCCATGCCTATACGTTGAAATGGGGTTTTAGCTGGAGGTATGGGAACTAGGTTTCCCGGTGGCCGAAGTGGAACGTTTTTGCGTCTTTGGCATTCTTTACAATGCGTAACGTAATTTCGTACGCTACGGAATAGCCCCGACCAGAAGAATCTCTTCCGAAGACGATCATAAGTCCTCACGAAGCCCAGGTGTCCCGCAGTTGGTTAAACGTGGAATTGGTGCATAAGTTCCATTCTCAATTTCTTTGGAATGACAGGTAGCCACTGTTTTCTGGAAGGGTCAAAGTTATTTTTTTTGCATAAGACGTTGTTTACTAGAGAGAACCCGGCATGTGACATATCAGATGATTTTTCACAATTTGATCTGCTCGGCAAGCAGTGGGTCTTGGCGTTGCTATGATTCTAGGTCAGTTATTGCTGCTAGGGACTCGGCGTTAGGTAGGACTTTATCAGGAACCGGATTTCGGGAAAGACAATCTGCGTCAGCATGTTTTCTTCCACTTTTGTGAACAATGGAAACGTCGTATTCTTGAAGCCTCAATGCCCACCTTGCTAATCGCCCACAGGGGTCCCGCAGACCAGCTAACCAACATAGAGAGTGATGATCTGTGATAATTCGGAACATTTTTACGTAGAGATAGGGACGAAATTTAGCTATCGCCCATACAGCCGCCAGGCATTCGCGTTTAGTCGTTGAATAGTTCCTCTCCGCTTCAGACAGGATCCTCGATGCATATGCGATGACTCACTCTTTTCATTCTTGTTTTTGGACGAACACTGCTCCTATTCCATACCCACTTGCATCCGTATGTAATTGGGTTGGGGAGTTTTCGTCAAAAAGAGCTAAACCCGATTTTGATGTCAGAGCTTTCTTAAGATCTTCAAATGATTCAGCCTGATCCTTATTCCAGTAAAACCTAGTTTCACCCTTTAACAGCTCTTGAAGAGGTTTAGCCCTTGAACAAAAATCCCTAATGAACCGCCTAAAGTAAGAGCATAACCCCAAAAAGCTCCTTACATCCTTCACTGACTGTAGGGTAGGGAAGTTATGGACGGCCTTTACTTTTTCGGGGTCACGTTTTACACCCTGCCTGGATACCAGATGACCGAGAACTTTAATTTCTGTCGCTCCAAATAGGCACTTTTTCTGATTCAAGATGAGTCCAGCCTTGCTAATACAGCCTAGTACACATTATAGCCACCGTAAGTGTTCCTGGAAGGTGTGAGAGAACACCACAATATCGTCCAAATAGCCATAAGCACATTTTCCATTTTAGATGACGCAGCAAGTTATCCATAGTTCTTTCCAACGTCGCCGGAGCATTGCATAGTCCGAATGGCATCACCTTGAATTCATAGAGACCTTCGCTGGTAACGAACGCCGTTTTCTCGTGATCGGCTTCGTCCACCTCTATTCGCCAATTGCCGGAATATAGGTCCATCGACGAAAAGTACTGGGCCCCTCTCAAGCAGTCTAAAGTGTCGTCGATTCTGGGCAAAGGGTAGACGTCTTTTTTGGTAACTTTGTTGAGGCGGCGGTAGTCCACGCAGAAACGCCAGCTTCCATCTTTCTTCCGCACCAGCACAACAGGAGATGACCAGGGACTTTTTGATGGACGGATTACATCTTTTTTGAGCATTTTGTCTACTCCTTCATTAATTATTCGCCGTTCAGTTGGTGATACTCGATACGGCCGTTGGCTAATTGCCGTAGGATCCCCGGTCTCTATCTTGTGTCTGACATTTATTTTCGGCTTCTGTCTACGTGGTCCTCTATGAAATGATTCCTGAAAATTTTCCAGTAGCTCTTGCAATTTCTTACGCTGATCTGCTTCTAAGTTTGAGGCAATCATCCTAGTGTAATCTATAGGTTCGGATATTACAGGGGCTTCGACATCGGCTGATGAAGGCATTTCTGTCAATGTATTCAGACTCTCAGAACTTGTAGACTCGGCAAATCCAATGCACATGACTTTTGGAATGTAACGGTCTTGGGCTTGCCCATTAGCTATCCAAAGTATGCCTTTTCTTTCTCGAAAAGAAGTTATAGTAGACGGGATAATAATTCCACGATCAAGGGACAACTTCTTGTTTCCTTCCACCATCAGATCTATGTCATCAGACAATTCCGGGGATTGAACTATGACGCTTTTGAAAGAACGTGCAGGTATAGTAAAATCAGATACTGCAAAAAGGCTAAAAATAGATGGTTTCGCCGGTAGATCTTGTAGAAGTTCATCAAACACAAGCTCATCTTTCCCACAATCTATCAGTCTGTGAAGCTTTCAAAAAGTCAAATCCAAGAATAACATTGTGGCTGCACTTTGGCATCACAACGAACTGAAAAGGCTGTGTTATGCCATCTATTGTCAGTTGAAGAACACAAGTACCCAATGGTTTCACGTAATTACCGTCGGCGACCTTTAAGATAACGTTTTTCGTTGCTCGGAACAAGACTTTCTTCTGTTTTCGTCTGTATTCTTCTGAGATGACAGAGAATGATGCTCCAGAACCCACCAGAGCTTTTTCCGGCTGGTCGTTAATAAGGACGTCGATGTG
The DNA here is from genome assembly GCA_023701765.1 of Hylyphantes graminicola. Lineage (NCBI taxonomy): Eukaryota > Metazoa > Arthropoda > Arachnida > Araneae > Linyphiidae > Hylyphantes > Hylyphantes graminicola. Next base: position 63,258,660 of record CM043120.1, on the reverse strand, counting down.
GTTTCCATGCATGTTAGCGGCTAATGGAGGATTTCGGGAACTTACGGCCTCGCCTCCTGCCGAGGGCGCGCGGCTTAGTTTTCCCTGTGGGTTGGCGACTGAGTAAAGCGACAATATGGTGACGGGGACCTCATGCGGCGTGACGGCGAGCGACCACGAGCCGGACTGGTAACCTTCGTCTATTCGATGTGGTAGCGTCGTACGAGTCATCTGCTTCGGCCTCCGATGTAGAATAGTTTCTCAGGTTATTACGGCGGAAGTCATCGAAAACGGCCCGGCGTTCACGGCCATAACGGACGACATGTCCGGGTCGACCACAATGAAAACAAACCGGACGACTGTCCGCAGTGCGCCAAGGGTGAGTTTTTATTCTTTTATCCATGCGGGGAGTATTAATTCGCTCTTGGGGCCTTGGGGTATAAGTTGTTTGAGCTCTAGGATACCTCCTCTGAAGTCGGCTTCTTGAAATGGTTGCAATAGATCGATTGATCTCGTCCTTCACGATTGCCTCGATAGATTGGAAATCTTGTTGATGGCTTTGTAACGGCTGTGGAAATACCTTTTGTATCTCCTCTCTGACAATCTGACGATTTAAAACTGTTAAGTTTGGGGTTTCATCAATGGCGGACACAGAGACGACGTTAGGTAGTCTTCCAAACTTGCAGCTTCCAACTCTTTTTTTGCCTCATGTTCGCTATATGTAAACACCACTTGGTGAAATCTTCTGGAGTTTTTACTTCTTTAGTCATAAGGGCCTGGAAAGCATCTTCTGCGACACCCTTCATCAGATGAGAAACCTTACCTTCATCGGACATTTTGGGATCCACTTGATTGCAGAGTCCAAGTACACCTTGAATATACGATTGGATGCTTTTAGCCGGTTTTTGCGCTCGGGAGTTTAGTAGGTCCTTGGCAGGTTTGGGTGTCTCCGAAGGTTTCTTTCAATTTCGTCTCGAATTCAGTCCAGGAAGTGAACAGTTCCTCGTTGTTTTCATACCACTGTTTGGCAGTGCAGTCGAGGAAGAAATATACGTTCGCAAGTTGAACAGTGTCATCCCAACGGTTATAAGATGACACTCTTTGGTACTCCTTCAGCCATCTCGTAGGATCCTGCCCGGGCTCTCCACGAAAGATAGTTGGTTTTCTGGCTTCAGCTGCAAATGTGGGAGTCACCAAGATGGTCGGTGCTGCACTTTGCTGTACCTGCTTCTGTGGAGGAGTCATAGTTGTTACTGGAATGGCCCTCTTGGATTTTTCGTAAAGGCCAAATTCCGGGGGCAGACCTGGGATTCTTCGGCTTATCCTGAGATGTTCAGTAGCCTAGAGCGGCAAACTTTACGAACAATCAAAGCGGCATTCGACTTAAAAAATGATTATAAAGATGCTAATATTTTTAAGAAAGAAACAAATAATTTACATTAACGTGCAAACCGTAAACGTATATCCCTTTTCGACCGGCGGTCAGGTGGCGCTGATTTAAAATTATAAGACTCAATTTGGAGTTTTATCGAAAAAAATGCGTTAAACAGCATCAATGCTAGCAACTCCTTAAAAACAAAGTCATTTTTTAAAAACAAATAACGAATGGTACAAGTCAGCTGCTTATGTATCGATATTTTTGAAGAGCTTGAATGTTCACTTTACTATCCGCACGATCGTGCGAGCCCGGTCGGAAAGGGTTATATAGTACTAATATCACTGGACAACAAAATTTGAAAAATTTTCTGCGAATCAGATGAAAGTACCCAATTCTGAATGATTTTAACGTGCTAAACTCGAATATCACCTTAAAAAATAAAAGTTAGCTCTTGTTTTTGAGTTACGGTCGTTTTCTTCATTGCAATAGGATACGGCGAAATGCATGGGCGCACCTAACACAAAATTTATTAAAGTCCATTTTGTTTACAGAAACCCTCCTAAATTTTGCTCATACAGGTTTAATTTAATATTATCAACATGGGGTTGGTAAGAGATGATAATTTACAAGAATTTTTACACACATTCGCAGCTTAATACCCCAATAGGCAACATAATTGTTCTCACTTTAAAAGGTGCAGAAAATAAAAAGAGCAATAAATTTCTCACATTTCTTCATGGTTGTTTTTAGAAGCTGTAGCATATTTAGCAGACGCATGGCTATTATCCTCGTTAAAACTATAAAAAAATATTGGAGACTTTTTAGTAAGTAGTATCGTGTTGGACCGGACACATAGTTGAAGGAATGCTAGGCTATTTAACATTTAGCTTTTTCTAAATAACACCTCATTTAACCAATGAGATGATGCAGAAATAAGTCATTAATCTGATTTGTTGGTTCCCTTTTAATCAGAAAATGACATTCCGTTTTTTTTTTTCAATTAAATTTTATATAGCATACGGCACTATCTGTTGTCCCAGGTGAAGTCAAAGTGACAAATTTGCTACACAAGTTTAACTACATAAGTGAGGAGTCCCGAAATTATTCCTAGTCTCCCATCTTGAAACCAAAATACAAATGATAAGCATTCTTTACTTTTGCACAGTGATGACCCTTTTTGTGTTCAAAAAATTGCACTTTGCCGCAAATATAACAGAAGTTATTAGCTTTATTAATGCATTTACAAGGCATTACAGTTATAGATTTATTACTAATACTAATTTTTGATATTCTACAGCTTCTAAAACAACCAAGTGCGAAATACAAGGAATTTATTGCTTTTTATTCTGCACCTCTTGAGATGAGAACAATTACGTTGCTTAGAAGGGTTGTTTAGCTGCTAATATGGTTGCAAAAACCTTGAAAGTTATCATTTCTTCCCACTCCCAGGTTGATAATATAAAATAAAATCTGTATAAGCCTCAAATTCGGAGGTTTTCTGTAAACAAAATTGACTTTAATTAATTTTGCGTTTGGTGCGCTCCTGCATTTCGCTGTATCCTATGCAATGAAAAAACGACCGTAACTCAAAAACAAAAGCTAACTTTCATTTTTTAAGGTGATATTCGTGTTTAGCACGTCGAAATCATTCAGAATTGGGTACTTTCATCTCATTCGCATTTTCACTGTTGACCAGTGTATTTAGTAGCTGCGAGGGCAATTAGATCCCCCCCCCCCCCTGATTTGGAAATTGAAAGACAAGTAGTATAACAGTTATTTCAGTTATTAACAGTTTATTTCGCTTCAGATTTATAGTGTACATAGATGATTCTTATGTGTAGAAAGAAGAAAAAAATAGTGAAGAAAACTATATCGGACGGCAAATCGATCGAAACCTACAGGCGGCAAATCTTTTAATTCGGCCCTGGATGCTCTCCATCGTGACTTTAAGATTGACTCCATCGACTTTTCTATCCTAAGCATTGCACACAATCATTTCATATCAATAGAAGATTCTGACGATGAGCACATAAGGTCCATCTTCAATTATGACCTTCATCGAATAACCTTTCAAAACACCCAAAACGGTCCACCATAACCCTAATTGGTAAACACCCCAATCATTGTTTATTCCTCGAGCCCATCTTGTAATAATTGCTCATCGTTGTAACTTAATTTCTAAAAATTGACGAATGTATCAATTCTTGATAATCAGATTATAAATAAAAAATCATATACATTTGTTTATATTATATTTTGGATGATGTCTGTCTCAGTATATAAACTTGATTGACTCTTCAATTCCCACTGTAAATATCTCTTCCCAATCATCCGACCAAATTTGTATATTTTGATATTTTTGCTACTATTTGGCCTACACTCCTTGCCAACCTTAAAAAAGAGTTTTATTCAATCGTCAGGTTTATTGCTTCAGATTACATTCAATTTCATCATTTTGCTTTGAATAAAAAGTAGGGTAAGTGGGTTTGTGTAAATTTATTAAAACACACAATTTTCTTATATAAGCTCATATAATAGTAAAATAATCGAATTGATAGTGGAGATATTTTTTGCAAGACCTTTATAGAAAGCATGCAAAATATTTCTGAAAACCGAGAAACTATAAATTAATTAACAAAACTAAAAAATGATAATGTACATCATAAGTTTTAACTATTCTTACAGTAAGACTAATAAGTAACAAAGGAAATAAAAAAAAATCTGTATGACAGTCACTGAATATTTGACTGCAATTACCAACGACTTTTTCCAATTTTTTTTAAAATTTTAAAATCTCTCTTTTATTCAGGCAGATTGGGTAAATGCTTTTGATAACTTATATTTTCCTTTCAAGGAAAAAAATTGTAGCTTGCCTTCTTTCTTACACATTCCACCGGGGCCTTATAGTTGTGTAACAGCACGAGGTGCTGGACTGTAGTTGACTGAGCACTCTGGCTTCGTGTCGGTAAGGAGTTGCCGTTAACTGTTGTTTTGCTGACTTTAGGGTTATGGCATCGCAAAAAGGTCCATTGGCAATGGCCTCAATTTCTATGACGTAAATGTTCTTAAGAAATACATAGAAGTTCGTGAAAATTACGATTGGTTCTGTAACAAACAGCCACGTACATTGGAGGAAGAGACTCTCCTACAAAAACTCCACATGGAGTTAGCTGCGTCGACCTTTGTGGTGACACTAGAAAGCTTAAATAATGTGCCAGAATGGCAAAAGGGCCGACCCCAACGTTATCGATATGATATCCCAAGCCAAGAAAGAGCTTAATCACATTTACGAAAACGAATGTAACGTTGAAACCGACCATGCAAACGCTGAAACTATCAGCTCTCAAACCGGGACGCCAATATCCCATTCAGATGAGGGACTTAATTCCCAAACAAACATCGATAACGCTAGTTTCTTGAAGCCCAAGCAAATCCTCAAAAGGAGACACTCCGCCACGGACCCAGATCCGATCTCCACAACTAATAAATTCACCGCTATTGATGATATTGGCCATGAAAACATGAACACTGACGCTACCTTAAAAGAGGTACAGACAAATGACCAGGTGTACACTACCGTGAGGAATAATTGCCCAAAAAACCTCCTCCTATTGTCATAACAAACGCCAACATCAAATGGCAAGAACTCTCAGATAAGCTAAAAGATGCCGGAGTCACTAACTTCACCGGCAAAGCAAATCCTGAATCACTAAACATAAGAGTTAGCTCAGATATAGATTACAGACAAGTTAACTCAATCAAAAAAAGAAAAAACCCCATCTGGGTTATAACCCCCCAAAAATGATCTGAATATCAAAAATGTTGTGAATTTCAACGCATACAAATATTACGGAGTCAACACGAATGAAAAAATAATCCCCCCCCCCCCCAAATTTCACTCCTATTTTCTTCAGTAACTTATGGAAATGATGCCTTAAAAGCTCCCCTTGTGTTCGGAGATACCACTTCAATGTTCCTTCATTGAAGGGCGCATTGACTATACTTAACAAAGCGTAGCCATAATTCATAAAAGCCCTTTAAAAAAATATATTAAAATTTTCTAAATATCCGCATGACAATATTTATCAAATCACGCGAATGGTCAAATATAATGGTGACACGCTGAATGAAGCATCCTGCTATAAAGTGATCAAAATATTTTATATTAGAAACTTAAAGCTCAACTTAGTGGTAAGAAAAAAACCTCCATGAAGGTGTTAGCATAAACGGAAGCCGACATTCTCAACTCACGTGCAGCATGAATGACTACAAGGCCATGAGCGAATTATTTTATTCATTAATAACTACAATTGATTCATAGGTAATGAAGCATTTTATAAAATATATTTGTCTTTTATTTCCTAGTTTTATAAGAAAAAAACTCTAATTTTAAAATAGTAATTATTGAACTAACATTATCTATGTTAATAGCATGATTTTCTTACTAAATAGTATCAATTTCAACTGAGACTTCACTAAAAGTGCAAAAAAAAGTACTACCTTCTCATACTTGGGGCAAAGTACGACTACTCTACCCTTAGTATGATAAAATAAGGGAATATGTATAAGAAGTGCTTGTGGCATCAATTCGTTGTTAATAAGATAAAAGAGACGGATTTCAAATTTACGATTCGCAACATAGACGAACCGCGTCTATTCTGCTCATTGAAATAGTCCCAAAAGGAAGTAGTACATCGTTAGATGGCAATATTTTTGTGTGTGCCAAACTTTGCCGAGGAAGGATGCACCATCGCTTAAGATGTCCACAATGGCTTATTCCACTGCGCTGGGCACTTAGAAGAGATGGCAGATCGGCCATTATTTCCGGGTGAAACGGTTCTAGATGAAAATGGCCGCTGGGTGTCGCTACTTCAAAAGATTTAATAACACAACTCTTTAGTTTTATTTAGTGGTATCTATTCAAAATAATAATAATAATAATAATAATAATAATAATAATAATAATAATATAATAATAATAATAATAATAATAATAATAATAATAATAATAATAATAATAATAATAATAATAATAATAATAATAATAATAATAATAATAATAATAGTAATAGTAATAGTAATAGTAATAATAATAATAATAATAATAATAATAGTAATAGTAATAGTAATAATAATAATAATAATAATAATAATAATAATAATAATAATAATAATAATAATAATAATAATAATAATAATAATAATAATAATATAAATAATAATAATAATAATAATAATAATAATAATAATAATAATAATAATAATAAATAATAATAATAATAATAATAATAATAATAGTAATAATAGTAATAATAGTAATAATAGTAATAATAGTAATAGTAATAGTAATAGTAATAGTAATAGTAATAGTAATAGTAATAGTAATAGTAGTAGTAATACAGTAGAACCCCGATTATCCGAGTTAATGTGGACCGAGACTAACTCGGATAACCGAAAAACTCGGTTAAAGCGAAAAATGTAAATAAAACAATTCTGTATGTCTAAGTGTATATTTTAACAAGTACAAATGTTATACAGACTACGTGCAATTCATATGCAGGACATTGAAATAGTTCCTTCACTTAAAAAGGTCTTTAATTGTTTTTTTTTGTTTTATGTTATTTTGGCGTTTTTCGGGAGCAATATTTAAGAAAAGTAAAGGGGGAATTGTCGTTGGATTTCTTTTCCTGAAGGTTCGTGAGATCATGTTCTGTTCAGAATTTTTTCGGTAGTTGTCGGAAAAATCCTGGAAATATTTCAAAGCTCGGTTAAAGCGGAAAATCGGATAATCGGGGCTCGGATAATCGGGACTGTACTGTAGTAGTAGTAGTAGTAGTAGTAGTAGTAGTAATAGTAGTAGTAATAGTAATAGTAATAGTAATAGTAATAGTAGTAATAGTAACAATAACAATAACAATAACAATAATAATAATAATAATAATAATAATAATAATAATAATAATAATAATAATAATAATAATAATAATAATAATAATAATAATAATAATAATAATAATAATAATAATAATAATAATAATAATAATAATAATAATAATAATAATAATAATAATAATAATAATAATAATAATAATAATAATAATAATAATAATAATAATAATAATAATAATAATAATAATAATAATAATAATAATAATAATAATAATAAATAATAATAATAATAATAATAATAATAATAATAATAATAATAATAATATAATAATAATAATAATAATAATAATAATAATAATAATAATAATAATAATAATAATAATAATAATAATAATAATAATAATAATAATAATAATAATAATAATAATAATAATAATAATAATAATAATAATAATAATAATAATAATAATAATAATAATAATAATAATAATAATAAATAATAATAATAATAATAATAATAATAATAATAATAATAATAATAATAATAATAATAATAATAATAATAATAATAATAATAATAATAATAATAATAATAATAATAATAACGTAATGAAAGCATTAGCTTGAACAGACACCAGGCATTCGCAATTCTGAAAATCACAAAGTTACCCTTTGACATGCCACCTAGGAACTGGGTGTGGGCTCCATCACAGTTGACCAAGCGATACCATTGTTCTTGCTGTGTCATTGCATTGCCGCGAGTCATGCGTTAAACTTCAGAATCTGCACTGAGCTTCCATCTTGAAGATTCTAGATGTGTGTCCCCAATTTTTGCAGATGAAGCATTGGAGAATACACACACACACACACACACACGAGTTTACTTCCTAAATGACCACAACTGAGTCAAATTTATGATTGGGGAAAGTTTGTGATTTTAAGATGATTTTTTAGAGAGATTATTGAAAACCACGATAAAAAAAAAGGCTAGCACCAATCATTTTGGGAAACTAGTCACGATAACTGCACTTAAATTTGTGTTGTTGTTGAAAAATTGGAAGATCTGGTCAAATTTTGCGCCTATCATCTGTTAATTCTGGACCTTGGTAAAAGCATTCAGCATTTATTAACTTCTATCGAAGTAATATACATTTTAAAATCTTATTTTTAAATAAGAACCAGCCCCCAAATTCCCCACAACAATGCATTCTTTTTCAGCGATCGGTACTTTTGGCAATTTAGCTCGTGTTTAACTCGCAATCAATTGCCCTGCCGATAGGATGCTTCTGATTGCAGCCCGCTTACTAGGAGTTGATGATCTGTTCCACACTAACATATATTATATGTGTAAAACTGGATCCTCTAGAGAGGGATGTAAATAACTTTTTGACCTTTCCCGTCTATTATTTTTTTTGCATTCACACCCAAATTTTTCTACACAAAAATTTCAAAATTTGAAAATTCTTCTCTTAAATGGGCACTTTTTCCAATATTGAACTTTAGCCGCTAGATGTCGCTCTCTTATTACACAAATCATTCCACAAAAACCCGCAAATAATCTTGAAAAAATTAAAGATAACATAATATGCTTTTATTTTAGGCTAAAAACGTTCAAAATATATGTAACTGTAGGGTGTTAGGTAAGTTAATCGTGTAAATACTCCCCCTACAATTCCTATACAGATTGAGACTACAGCAAAGCAGCATAAATGCAATCTAATAAATGTGTGTATAATGATATCTTTTTGCTTCCTCAGCTTCGATGAACCGCTACTTAGTACATAAATTATTATCAGGTGATATTAAAAAAATGTCTCTGTAAATAATGAATTTATACCTTTTGTAGTATATCGCATTGAAGTTTATCGAAAATACAAAGCTCTCTTGTCTTTATAAAAAAAGAGACATCTGGCAATAAGTATTTTAGATTTTTTTTTATTCTAGGAAAAAAATGTAAAGGCTCTCTGATCATATTCTTGCAGATTCCAAGTCTTTTTAACCCTTTCAGTCCTAATGACAGTTTGGCATCATCATTGTAGAATATTTTTTTCTGATTGTCTACAGCCAAGTTTATGTGTATTTTACTTTTTTTTCTGGCAACTAAGCTGCCAGTTTAAAGCCGTGAGTGTTGAATGTAACGGGTTTTTTTGGCAGCGTGTATGTAATCAGTTCTGCGAGCACTTCCCGTCCTTCAGCGAGTATCCGGGTATGGGACACTCGATGTCCCGACATCTTTTTGCGAACGGGTCGAACACTTGGCCCTGTCCACAGTTGGCTTCCACCGTCCCCACGTTGTCCCCGTCGCGCAGATCGATGTCCAACAACATCCCGAAGTTCATGGCGGCGCCCTTGAAGTCAGAAGTCTCGGCCGCGTGGCACGACATCGCAGTCAAGTCCTGTTCGGTGATAAAAATCCAGTATTAACCCTCTAATGCATGAATTTTTATTTTCATCCCCAAAAAAATATATATGTATCTTTAATACTCACACATTATGGGAAAAATACTAAAAAAATTTAACTGCATTAGAATTTACATAATTTCAATTTTTAAATTTTTTTTCCATAAGACAAAAACCAACTGCAAAATTCCAATTTTGATAATAATGACTAGAAAACTACTAAAATTATATCAAAATAACCCTTTTTAACTATGATTAATTTTTCAAAACAATTTATTAGTATATTTAGTACTAATATTATTATTCTTTGAATACTACCAAAAAGGTAATTTCACAACAGTTAATAACTTCACTCTTTAATTTTGAATACATTTTTACTACTGTCATTATGAGGATTATTAGTAACTGAAACTTTAAAATGAAATGTAATAGAGGGAAAAAATACAGATTTGTCTTGGAGGAGCTCAAAGTGGATTATGTTACTTGTTACCAAACGGTAACAGTATGCATTAGAGGGTTTAAGAATCTCATTGGTGATGAGCCTCATCCAAATTTATTTTTGTTCCTGAATGATATTGGTATTTTAACCCTTCAGACCGGCGGTCAGATGGCACTGATTTAAAATTATGAGACTAAATTTGAAATTTAATCGAAAAAAAGCATTCAACAGCATCAATGCCAGCAACTCCTTAATATCAAAGTCATTTTTTAAAACAAATAACGCATGGTACAAATCAGCTGCTTCGGTATCGATATTTTTGAAGAGATAAAGTGTATTATGTTACTTGTTGCCATATGGCAACAGTATGCACTAGAGGTTTAAGCATTAAAAAAATGGGATAAGCAAAGGCAATAGTACTCCATATAAAAAAATCCTGTCTAATAACCCGGTATGTTAACATCTTTTTTTAGACGCTTTCTTATAACTAAAAACGTTTGGCGTAATATAGCCATTTATGGCTTTTGGAATATAACTCTTTCCGACTGAGCTATTACTATCGTGCGGGTATAAAAGAAAATATTCAAGCATTAAAAAAATATCGGTACCGAAGTAACTGACTTGTTCCATTCGTTACTCGTATAAAAATGACTTCGTTTTTAAGGATAAACGAAGATTTTTAACGATTTTTTAACAGATATATCAACATTTGAGGCTAGATAATCTTTCTAGATTTTTTTCTTTCGTTTTTAAGGAGATGCTGGCATTGATGCTGCTCATGGCAATTTTTTTCCGATAAACTCTCAATTTAGTCTCATAAACGTAAATCAGCGCCATCTGATAGCCGGTCTTAAAGGGTTAAACGCAAACTAACCTGTTCGAAGTTGCAAATGGCGCAGTGCACGTTCCTGTAGGCTGTCCGAGGGAAATACACTGCAGCCGTGTATTCCCGACACAACTTCTTTGTGTCTTCGTCGCCCGACCAGTCGGGACGACATTGGGACACCAGACCGGGACGACATCTCTTGACGAAGGGCGTCATGTCTTCGGGGAGTTTAGGGTCGAGTCCGATGCGTCGGAACATCCAGTCCGACTCGTTGTCGTGCGACCAAAGACCCCATTGCTGCTTTTCGCGGAGGTAAATCATGTTCTGGAGGACGAACCTACGTTAAAAAAAGTATTTTTATAACAACGTGCTGAAAAGTTCACTTTTTTATTTCATATTCATTCATAAATCGTTGCGAAAATGACACTTTACGTGCTTACGTCACAGACTTGAAAATAGGACTTTCGGCACTAGTGCGGTGAAGTAAATAAGAGTATCTGATTGGTAGAAAAACAAAGTGATGTCATGAATATCTCAATGGAAACTAAATGGTCATGAAACTCACTTATTTCTATTGGTTCTTAGCTTTTGCATTTTCTAATATCCCCTTGGAAACTACAAGTACCACCACAAAAATTATTTGAGGAAATTAAATAAGATAAAAGTAAAAACACAATTCTCACGCTTTTGCGCGTTATATAAAAAAGATTGTAAGCAAGCACTTGCCAATTATCACTTTATTAAGCTCTTGTCATTATTTCACAAAACCACTCGCTTAATAGAGTGTCATTTTCGGCACTAGTTGCTTCAATAACAATTATAAATAAATCATGTAAACAATTGATAAGAGTAAGCATTGCCAGCACTTGAGCACCCCCTAAAATGACTTTAGTTCAAGTTTCGTACACCAGTATTACCAACATTTTCCATTGGTTGGTTTTTACTAGTAACTTTACTGTACTTTGTTTGGTTAACTGTAAAATACTTCAATTAAAATACATAAAAAGAAAGCAACTACTTAAAATTAATTTTCTGAGTAAGTGTAAACACAGGTCGAAACAGAGTATTTATACGTAGTATTAAATAAAACAAAACTCCTGATTGGACAAAATATAAAAAAATTATCATTTATACAGTAGAGTTTACCTATGAGTAGAGCACTCCCTACCCGTACATGTTGCATATTCGAAAGCAAGTATAATAGCTGAAAAAAAAATTTCTGGGCTTTTTGTTAGCAGTTGGTCGTCTACTTCGGTATTTTTAAAATATCATAAAGCCAATATGGGAAAATTTTTAAATAAGTGATTTTTAATACAATCAACTTTAACTAAAAGAATACTTGATTTAAAGATTGAAATCACCAAAAGGCAACCTAATTTCAAAGCTAGTTCTACACCAAGTTAGGACACTATACATTCGACCGGATCCAAGGTTTTTCCCGCTAGAGGCGCTGTGATACGCTGGAGGCGGAAAATGACGAAAAAGCGTTATGTTTCGGGATGCAAATCTGGATATAAAACTGAAATGAATTGTCGATTTTCCTTGTTTAAAGCACCTAATAATGAAGACGAGGATCTTAAATTATGGCCGAAGAATATCCCTAGGAAGGATCGTCTGCTGTAAGTACCGCAATAGACATTTTTTAAAGGGAAGTCAAACACCTCCCCTCCCTTTTCAATTCCCATGTTAAGTCTATGTGACAGTTTTTAATGCACACTGACTTTTCCCGCCAGAGGCGCAGCAATCCAATATTAACTAATTAAAACTTTAATAGAGTTTTGCTAGCATAAGTTTATTGCTGGATATGTATTGATAATTTCTGGCAGACATGAGGTATATTTTCATAAAAGAAGCATATTAAAAATGCAGTTTTTATTGCATGTAACTCTTCGGCAAAAGCATTTTTTGTGAACCAGTATCCCGTGATGCATTGCGAAAACGGCGAAATGTGGCTTCATCACACAATCGCGCGGTTTGTATTGCGTTTTACGGGATTACGCAAGCGATGGGCATATCTGCTACTTTCTATATCTATGTATTATCGTATCAGTTTTATTTATGAGTAAGAACACACATACACACCTCTTGTCCTCCTGGCAAACCTTCATGTTCTCCTTGAGCCCGGTGCAGTCGAGTGCTATCTGCCACATGCGCAGCCTGCTAGGATCTTCGCCGTGGCAGAGGGCGCAGAACAGCGACTTGTAGGTGGTCTGAGTGTTGAGGTTGGTGACGGGAACGCGATCGAAAGGGTCGCTCCAGTCCTTGGCTTCGCGCTCGCACCTCCTGAAATGCATAAGGTTTCAGTGTTCTGGGGTATATTCCTTTAAGATAGGCGGTCAGATGGCGCTGATTTAAAATTATGAGACTCAATTTGGAAGGTTTAAAAAAAATGCGTTAAACAGCATCAATGCCAGCAACACCTTAAAAACAAAGTCATTTTTTCTACAAATAACGAATGGTACAAATCAGCTTCTTCGTTATCGATATTTTTGAAGAGCTTGAACATTCCTTTTGATACCCGCACAATCGTGTATTTGGTTTTACTTGCTGGTTTTTGCAATCTGTTTAGTTCACACTCTGCTACAAAAACACTTTATTTCCATAATCCTTCTGGTGGTTTTCTAGGAAATGGTGTGAGCGTAGCGGTTTTTTCCTCCCGTCCAACTGGGATTTGGTGGTTTATACAGTCACGATCTATTGTAATAATTATCTCGATCGAGGGCTTCTACTCTCTCAATAGAGGGCACTACTGCTCGTAAGTGGCTCCATCTAATTTTAGAGACAGATGCCAACTGGAGGATCCCCAGAATTGGCTTGTCACGCCCAGAGATATTGATTTGATATGGGAACTTGGATGACTTTGTGAACACGATGGAATTCAACCTGCACCAGTCACCATACATGGGGGTCTTCAGCCGAAAGGACTAAACTCGCAACCTCAGAGATGCCAGTCCAAGATTCTACCACCCAGGTTATCCCAAACCCAACATGCGAATGGTCTAGGGTACTTTAATCATTGAGCAAGAGATAAAACTGGAGTGATGTATCAGTGAGCCGAAACCTGAGCGACCTACTCACACCCTTCGATCGGTTCTCCAAAAAAATAGGGACTATTTATCCTACACCCTCTAGCTCATTGCTCTGCCTGCCCGGTTCGCTTCGTCTGCAGTGATATATTCCTCCGCGTTTCGTTTTCGAAACGGCTCGTTTTCCTCCCTGTTAAGTGGATCTCACATCTCACTCCACTTTTCCCTCTAGCTCATTAATTGACTTTAATATGCAGTAAAAGCGCGCCATCTAGTTGTCTTATTGATGGTTGTTAGGATCTTTTGGATATGGAAGACTCTTTTATACTTTGGTGAAGGAGCACAAACCTGTGGAAGGGTCCACTGTAGCTCTTCGGGCAAAAGTCCACCATGAATGCGTGCTCTCCGGACGGCCCGGAAGACCTGCACGTCGAAGAGCGTCTTCGGATGGACCCCAAGAACGGCGAGTCTATGCAGCAGGTGTCGTACAGGGCGCAGAGGGCGCTGCAGTCGCAGTTGTGGTGGTCGGGATCGTCCAAATCCCGCGGGACAGCGCAAGTGTCTTTTGGTGCGCAGCTAGCGTTGAGATTGAGGATCAGAGAGTAGTTGAGAGCCGCGGCCTCCCAGGGCACCGCGGCGAGACAAATAAATAGGAGATACATATTGAGGATTCAAGCAGCCATAGTAGTCCTGAAATGAAATGATAATTTTACTCATTGCTGTTTGAAGAGATTAGGGGACGAAAGTATTATGTGGCTAATAATAGGAAATACATAGGGAGGATTCAAGTAGACATAGTCCTGAAATGAATGCATAATTTCACTCAATGTCATTTGAAGAGAATAGTAGAAGAAAGTACTATGTGGCTAATAATAAGAGTACATAGGGAGGATTCAAGTAGACATAGTCCTGAAATGAATGCATAATTTCACTCAATGTCATTTGAAGAGAATAGTGGAAGAAAGTACTATGTGGCTAATAAAGGAGATACATAGGGAGGATTCAAGTAGACATTGTCTAGAAATGAATGAATAATTTTACTTAATGCTGATGCAAGAGAATAGTGCAAGGACGTACTATGTGGTTAAGAAATTTGGGGGTAATGAGGGTCTGAAACTAAGTTCCCTAAATTGCCGCATATTAAAGAATATAGTGGGAGAAATTAAAAATATCTTTATATTCGAAATCTAAACAGTTCGAATGTGTATTATATACTAAAAATATTAATGAAAATTAGTTGTAAAGCAGGTTTTTAATGAGATAATTTAAAAGATGCTAGATTTTCCCTCATTTCCCCCACCACCCCTTTAATTTTGTTATTATTTCAATTATCAAAAAAGTATTTTTTTGCTGCTAATATTAATTGCCTGTTTATTTAAAGTACAAGTAGGCCTGAAAATTGCAAAGAAAAGAACACAACCCTCAATCAACAGACGGTACTTATAAGAACCACCTACAATGTTCATCATACATTGTTCAATATAAAGAGGGAGAAAATAAAGAAATTACTCAGAAAAGTTTAGCTATAGTTATCCTGCGCGAAGTCGTTTGCACCGACCGACACGGCCGGCTTTAGGGTACCATTTAAAAGACCGTTTTTCACTTTTTATTCTTCATTCGAGAGTAAATATGCACAGGGTTTCTCAAAATGGACAACCTGTTTTTAAAAGTTGATAAGAAAGAAATGGATAGAGATAATAACACAATTCTTGCAGAAAACTAATGAGTCATGTCTTGAATTTGATATATATCACTTTATTATGTTAGTTATGTCTATTAAGTTATTATGTTATTACACTTTATTATGTTCAATTTAACTGACAGATGGCGCTTCAATACCGTGTGTTGGCTGTATGACAGAACTAGGCATGCGTATACCGTATGCCGAAAAGAAGGACACGTGGTCAGAACTGAATGTGTATGACCACGGGTCCTTCTTTTCGGTGTATACACATTCCTAATTCTTTCATACAGCCGACAGGCGGTATTGAAGCGCCATCTGTCAGTTAATTTGAACATAATAAAAGTGTAATAACATAATAACTTAATAGACGTAACTAACATAATAAGGTGTTCCACATCGAATGCCAGGCATGGCTTATTTGTTTTCTGCAAGAATTGTGTTAATATCTCTATCCATTTCTTTCTTACTAACTTTTAAAAACAGGTTGTCCATTTTGGGACACCCTGTAGTGGGGATTTTATTAATGCAGTATTTTTTTTTGTCGGGCCTATGACATTGCCAAAATGCGAATGTTAAAGTAAATTAAACCATGTGAATGCAGTATTCAGATTCATACAGCCGACTTTAGGGGCCCAGGGCATGAGCAATTTTGGGGGCCCCAAAACATACCTCGATAAAATATTTGCGTGTATTTCCCTCTCTTACAGTGTTTACCAAAAAAATAGCCGAAGTAATTAGCTATTTTTGTGAATTGTGTGTGATAAATTCAGAGTTTAAACACAATTTCATACTAAATTTTGTTCATGAATTTATTTTTTTTTTGTTTACTTTAGATTAAAAAGTTTGGGGCAGTTGTATTGAGTATAAATGAAGAGCTCAAGTGCAAAACAAGTTAAATCACTTTTTAGAAAAAAATTGAGTTGGGTTGCTTTTCATACAGGTATTGTAGGAAAGGATCCACCAACATTTTGATTTGCACAAAAAAAGTTAAATCGTGTGTATATGTATATATACATACGATTATAATCACTCATAATCATCAATACGTATATAATCTGTACGAAAAGCTAACCAACTAAATTTTTTTCCCCAAAAAGTGATTTAATTTGTTTTGCACCTAACTTCTTTAAATGTTAATGAAATAAAAGGGGGCCCCTCAAAGTGGGGAACCCTGGGCTTCCTGCCGGAAATCAGGCCCTGGATTCATGTTTAAGACTAAAAGAGTAAATCATATTCAACAAAATGTCAGTGTTGGTCAGCATAATTTAGTAATTATAAGTAGAAAGAAGAAGAAAACTGAATTTGTCACATTTAGTATACATTTTATGATACGATTCTTTTTTAACCGTAATATATTATTATTTTTTAGCTAATTTTAAAACTAGCAATGACAAATAATTAAAATTAAACTTCAACTAAGGGCATAGAGGGTTGAACAATTCAAAAATAGATGTACCCTATCCCTTTCCGACCGAGCTATTACGATCGTGCTTGTATAAAAGAGAAAGTTCAAGCTCTTCAAAAATTTCGATACCGAAGCAGCTGACTTGTTTCTTCGTTATTTGTACAAAAAATGACTTTGTTTCAAGGAGTTGCTGGCATTGATGCTGTTGAACGCATTTTTTTTAGATAAAACTAAAAATTTAGTCTCATAATTTTAAATTGCGCCATCTGACAGCCGGTCTTAAAGGGATATGGTGTACTTGAGAACACAAATGGTTAAAAAAGAAAATATAAATAGTACCTGATAATCCAAAACGCTTGATGTTGTAGCTGAAAATAAGATTTCGAGATCAGAAGCGGAATTTCCACGCACTTCTCATCCTGTTTACAAATCCTATTTGAAATCCTCCGAATCTCTTAACTTCCTCAAGGAAGTTAGAGGAAGGGAGGGATGCTTTGGCGTGATTTCAAGTGAAGCCCCCTAAAAGTCGCCAAATAAAAAAAAAAAAAGTAAGCCCAAGCAACAGTGGCGGATTTCCAAATATGCCGCCTATAGGCTAAACCAAAATTTGCCGCCTATAGGGTAGGTGGGGGGGGGGGTAAAAAACGATTCAAAAGTTGATCACCAATGGTTGATTTATCTCATCACCCGTATTTATCACCCGTTGTTCAATGAAAGTTAGTGCCCCTAAATTACTAAATTAAGTTTAAAAAATGCTGTAAGTATGTTTTTCATCATTTAGATGTATTTTTTCTGACTCTTACTTCAATGCTACATAAAATAGGGCATGAGGTGAAATATTAACAAATACTCCAATTTATGAGAGTACTTAAAATAAACTTCAGTTGCATTTTGAAAGAATTGCCTCAACATGCACAATTCCGTTGTTGAAAATTTGCCGCCTACGAAAATTTGCCGCCATAGGCTTTAGCCTAGCTAGCCTATTTAGAAATCCGCTACTGCCAAGCAAACATTAACCTCTTGACTCTAGAGGTACACAAACGTGAGAACTTATCGAACTCCACTTCACAACTTTCTTTTACAAATTTTATTACACTAATACTCACCTTTTTTTATAAAATAAAATGTTTAATTTCTCAAAAAGATCAACATCGAAGCAGCTTACAAGTATATGTGTCTCATTTTATTTTCTTACTTTTGAAGCGATTCTTTTCTTCAAATGCTACCTGGTTTAATCACGTGTTTTCAATTTTCCGACATCACTACCTAAGTTAAGAAGAAGATGTTGGATTGGATTGGTTTACATATATTTTCAGGCTTGTGTGCTTGGTCGCAAGGACCCGCTTATAAACCATCTTCAAGTAGGACAACACAAGACACACACAAACACATATGACTGATGTTGCCATCTGTAAGAAGATGTAGATGCAGTGTAGTGTAGTGTAGTGTAATCATTTCCGGCTGTCTATTTCTAGCCTCCAGTAGGAGCTTTAACACAGCCAATAAAGCCTCGTAATTTAGAACCCTGGTCAAGTGACGAGGTCGACACCTGAGCGGGCATCCAACGGAACTTCGAGCGACATCGTACGCTGACGCCGTCGGGACTTTGGACTCCACAGATTTATCGAGCACGTCTGTCCCAGTGTACTCGGGCCGATCCATCACGAGTTGGATTTCCTTCTCTTTCCCAGTATATCCGATTTATAGGATGACTGGCAGTAGGCGGGATTCGAACCCCCGCACTCCTGAGAAGGCTGAATCCTGAGGCGGATGCATTAACCACTTGGCCACGGAAGGGCCATGGAGATGCTATGCGTGGAAAAAAAAAGTGAAGTTGTCAGAACGTCGCCTTGGGGGCCCGGATGGCCGAGTGGTTAGCATCGCAGGCCATGAGTCTGCACGCTGTGACAGGTGCGGGTTAAATTCACGCCTGCGCCCTGGGTGGACTTCCTTTCTCTGTGACAGCAAAACTCTTTCTGTGTCTGTCTTACTTGACGAAGTCGTCCCTATGGTTGCGAGTAAGAGCCCGCTACACTCTTAAAACAAAAGAGTGAAATCCACTCCAGTAGAAGAAGTGCATTTTCGACACTGGAAAGGAGTGAATATTAACTCAGACTGAGTTAAAATCACTCGTTTGGAATGATTCTGTCGGAGGTTTAACACACAAAGGATCCACTCGTTTCGATGAAGTGCATTTTCAAGACTGGAGGAGTGAAAATTAACTCAGACTGAGTTAAAATCTGTAAGACTTTATTTACCGCTCTCTCAATGTTGAGTTCATTCTAAAACTCATCACTGTATTCTTTAAAAGGCGTCAATTAAAAAACAACATTAAATAGCTATTTGCGCAGTTGTAGGCTGTAGCACGATATCTGAATTTACACAAGACGGTTGTAATTCTCTTCACAGGTAAGAAAAATGCGTCGTAATTATAGTTTTTATTAGAGTAAAACAACCATTGAAATCGAAGTACAGTGGTGGCCAAAAGTGTGGACACTTTTTGAGAGTTTCATGTGTTTCAACTGTAACCTGTGTTCTTGCATCTATTAAATTTCGCTTAAATACAAACATTTAAATATTAAGTTAAAGGTAATTTAATGTAGAATTTCATTTAAAAAAACAGAATTAAAGTATCTGTATTACAAATAAAGTTATGCTCATTTTAGTTGAACAAACAAGCTAAATCAATGGATTCTCTTATGCTGAAATTGCAATACAAGTTGGTTGAACAATGACTTACAAAACAAAGATAGGTCATACTATTAGTTTCATAACTTATTTGTAATGCAGATATTGTAATACTGCATTTATTTTTCATTCTACATCAAATTACTTTGATGATGATGATGTTGTGTCCATGGATACAGATAATATGGGACCAAAGGTCTCATAGACGGCTTCAGCGATCTGCGCAAAGTGATCCGCATAAATATTTAATTACTTTAAATTTGATACACAATTGTTTAATTTGATATCCAATTAATATATTCTGTAATCACACAAAGTTGAAAAATATGAAACTTTCAAAATGTGTCCTCACTTTTGGCCACCACTGTATATGATGGAGAGCGTGACATTATAAGAAACATTCCCATTCTGGTTTTTTTAATACATATTTTATTTGAAATAAATTAAAAATTTATGCAGTGAAAACAACCTTACGTATTTGCCATTTTTTATGCCGTTAGGGCAGAAAAGCCGCCATGTCGATATACTTGGTTGGTTGGTAGACATTTATTTTCAGGTTAGTGTGCTTAGTCAGAGTCCCGCTTATACAGGGTGAGGCAAACAAAACCGGCCCCGAGATGGAGATTAGAATACGACAGAAATGTTGCCAAGTCTAAAACCAATACAAAAACAGGCTTACTTACTGAAGCTATTGATCGCTTCAATATTAAGCCCAAGCAATCGCTTGGCGACTTATTTGCCGGCAACTACGCTACGCTTTTAAGGGGTCATAGGAGTCTTAAAAATGTGCAAAGAAGGTACTGCAAAGCATAGTTTGATCTTTCATGTCATTTTTGAACTACTCAATATATAAGTATAATTTTTTACATGTAATTCTACAAGATTTATTTATTAAAAAACAAATTTTAAAATTTATGAAACTTCAGCCAAAACTAAAATAAATGATATTAAACATAAAGCTATTTGAACACATTGGGATTAGGCTTGCGCGGCAAATTTTGAGGTCAAAATTGAAAAAATGACCAAGAAAATGACTTTATATTGTACAAATAAGTACAAACTAGGACTTATACCAAAATTCTCACTCAATTTTAATTAGAAATTATTTTAAGAACTTTTTTCTAAAAAAAATTAATAAATTTTTTTAAATTTTGATTTTAAATTTTTTAAAAAATAATTTCTAATTAAAATTGAGATGAGAATTTAGGTATAAGTCTTTGTTTATACATATTTGTACAATATAAAGTCATTTTCTTGGTCATTTTTTCAATTTTGACCTCAAAATTTACCGCGCACGCCTAATCCCAATGTATTAAAATAGCTTTATGTTTAATATCATTTATTTTATTTTTGGCTTAAGTTTCATAAATTTTAAAATTTGTTTCATATTACATAAATCTTATAGAATTACATATAAAAAAATTATACTTGTATATTGAGTAGTTAAAAAATTACATGAAAGATTAAACTATGCTTTGTAGTACCTTCTTTGCACATTTTTAAGACTAATATGACCCCTTAAAAGCTAGTTGAAATGGAATATAAACAAGGTTAGTAGAGCTGATCAAGATTTAGTGATTATTTGATTGTTTCAGTCGTTATTTATCCTAGAGAATCGGACCTTTTTGTATTTGGTAATACAAAACATTCTAAATTGATTGCAAGACCCTAAATTTGCATTATGGGACGTCTTCATACAATACGATCTGAACTCGCCACTAGTCTATGAGTAGCTCGAATGTGAAGCTAATCCGATCCAACCAATGCAAAAACAGGTTTCAGGCGGCTTCAAGAGTTTTTCTCGCCAAGCATTTTAACGTATTCCCATCTCTAGCTCGGGGCCGGTTTTGTTTGCCTCACCCTGTAAATCTTCGTCAAGTAAGACAGGCACAACACACACATACATGACAGATGCTGCCATCTATCGCAACCTCCGTAGTTTAGACATGTCCCTGGAGGCGAGGGACATAATCTCCAGGGGCCTGTAATCATGGAAAACTGAGCCATCACCGCTCACAGAACTTTCGGACCCACAGATTTAACGAGCACGTATTCCGCATATACTCGGTGGGTCTTCAGTGGTATCGTGACTCGATCGTGGGACCTTCTGATTCCTAGACGCTAACAACTAGGCTTCCCACGACTCAGATGTACACTGCCTAAAACAATTAGGCTCATAGTTTAAATCCTTTCACCCCCAACGATTCCATTTGGAATCATAAGCTTGGAAATTTTTTTTACTCACTAAGTTGAGCTCGCACTTATTTATCGTTAGATGGAAGAATCATGTCTTTTTAAGAATTAAATAATGTTTGTTTATAAATGAAAATATGAAAAATATAGTAAAATGAAATTCACTCAAAAAAACTTTTAAGAAATAAATTGACCCTTAATCCTTCACGCTAGCATTCTTAGATGTTCAAAAATTAATTTTAAGTGTTTTTTTTTAACAAATAAGTTTTTTTAAAAATTGTTGCTATAGTTTATTCTGAATTTATGGTTCAAATTTTTTCTCCTTAAATTTTAGTTAAAAAAATAAGATTTTTTTCTCCTGTTTTTTACCATTTAATTCTGGATACAAAATAAATATTTTTCACAAATTTTAGATTTATAAAAGAAAAAATAAGAAGTTGAACTGAAAAGGTCAACCAAAGTAACCAAAGTGCTCCCCTAATTGTTTTGAGCAGTGTAGTAAGCCTACACTCCTTGCCAACCTAAGTTGGGTAAATAGAAATATGCTATGGAGAAGATCCTTCCGCGCATGTAAAGAGTTCCATAAATTATTTTTGAATCCATCCAGAAAACATGTTTAAAACATTAATTTAAGGCGTAACAAATATGAATATTATTTGAGGAAATTTGGCAATTTTATCGGAATGAAAATGGTATTTTGGTTAAATTGTATTCAGATAATTTTTTATGTAAATATTACATTACAAGAGTTTCCTACTAATGGACCAATTGCGCTTTTCCTATGCCTTTTTACTCTTTGTTTTTACCCAAGTTTGGTTGACAGGGAGTGTAGTAAGCCTATTTAACCCTTTCAGTCCTAAAAACTTACTACTCTACAGAAACATCTGATATTCACAAAATAAGCTTATTTTAGGTCAAATATACGAGTTCCACCAAAAAAAAAAAAATTCATTAAAATTTTTTTATATGGCTTTTGAAACAATGCCAAAATTTTTTAACTGTGGAAAACAACAAAATAAAAAAATATATATTACCTAAAAACACTTCGAGTTAGATATTTTAAGGTATCTGACCATATTATTAAAAAAAATTTAGTAATTATTTTTACCGAAATAGTTTAAATTGTGTTTTAAATATGTGGAACTGAAGTGAACTCATCAAAAATCAGGAGAAACGCTTGTTGGCTATTTTCTAAATAAAAAAATATTAGTTCTGACTTCTATTGAGATTAATGTAAAATATTGTCTAATGGAACAAAGTATGAAGAATCGAATGATGTGTGTTTGGATGTCATAACGGAACTTAAACATTTTGAAAAAAATATTGAAAGTGATGATGCTAATAGGCATCACTGGGACTGAAAGGGTTAAACTTCACTGTAATATAACGCCAAATACTTCACCAAGAGCGTTTGTTTTGGCTTACTGCGAAGCGATTCATGGCTTCAGTTGGCAAACCGGTTATTATATCGGTTTTTTCCCCCACAGCATCTTTATCTTATTCTTAACTCCACGGTTGCAGCACGCGAACTCGCAACCGGCAGGAAACTTGTTTACGAAGTTTTGATTATTATTCTTTTTATTTATTCTCCACTTTCTTTTCGAAACGGCCTTCAGAAGTTTTCTCGAACTTTTACATTAAAGTTCGTGTCTCCCTCCAATGGCTTCACGCTACCTGTAGACTTCGTGGGTAACACGACACCAATTATCTATGTTGAAGTATACTGTAATTTTGTGGTCATAATGTGTATTTAATTTTAAAAAACAACTAGTAATTTGGCTTCGGTGTTTCGCTGAAGTATGACGCAATTAACCGATGATTTTCGGTAACCCGTTGACAAGGCACGAGTTCAAGTTCAATAACATTAAACTAGGGGTGTGCAACACTATACGACTTTCAATTACCACGTCATAAGTCAATACATTGGTTGGTTGGTTGGTTGACATATATTTTCAGGTTTGTGTGCTTGGTCGCAAGGACCCGCTTATAAACCATCGTCAAGTAGGACAACACAAGACACACACAAACACATAAGATGTTGCCACCTGTCGCCACCTCCACAATTTAGACATGTCCCTGAAGGGGAGGGAAATTTTCTCCAGGAACCTGTACCCATAGTGAACTGCGCAATGACCGACCACAGGACTTTCGGACCCAACAGATTTTACGAGCACGTACTCCGCATATACTCGGTAGGTCTTCAGTGGCACTGGGTCTCGAACTCTCAACCTTCCGATCTCGAGTCCGAGATCCTGACCAGTAGGCTCCTTACAGCCCCATCAATACATTTAAAGGCAATCATTCACCCTGAGTTAATTTTAATATCTTTGGCATGATATGGTAGGTTCATACGTATATATTCCAGCTTGTGTGCTTGTTCAGAGAACCGCTTGTAAGCTTTCGTCAAGTGGGACAGACACAGAGAGAGTTTTTTTACAAGCACAGGAGGCGCACAAAGAATGGGCATCACAAACACATAGACAAATAACAACATTTATTGACAGTCGCAAACCTCCATGCCTGACCGGGATTCGAACCCGCACCCAGCAGCTCCAAAGGCTAGCATCCTAACGATTGCGCCACCGGGGCGGCATTTAATAACTTCAAAATCTAAAAAGTTCTACGGCATGCGTACTGGGAACACGTTTACAAATTTTCCGTGATGTTTTTTTTTTCCGCAGCTCTTTCAGTTCGAGCTGTTGAGTGGTTTGAGACAGACGGACCAATGTTCAAAACCCACTTTATTAGAATCAGCCTTCTCCAAAACGTGTGGAAGACACAAAATCTCCACTTAGGAGTTTCGACTCCATCGCAATACTGTCCTTACCTTGCCGACCCGGTAGCAAAACGGTTAGGGAGCTAGCCTTGGGAGCGGGTTCGAATCCCGGTAAGGCATGGATGTTTGTGTCCGTCAATAAATGTTGTTATTTGTCTATGTGTTTGCGTTGTCTCTTTCTATGTGTGTCTCTTGTGCCTGTGCCGTTTCTGGGGTTGAGTACAATAGACTTGAGGTCGCAGTGCTTGTCTAACTTGTCCCCCACCAAGAAAGACATAAGTCGTTACCTTATATTCATATTTTGAAATTAAAAGCCAAAAGTTCAATAGGGTTAGTTGTATAGGTAATCAGTTAATAATTAAAATGTAGGAAAAAATTTATGTGTAGGAAAAAATTTAACTACAGAGCTTGTGTCAACTAAACTTCAGCCTAGTGACGGCTTACTTTTAAACCCAGCTATGTAGGTAAGTGTAGTTGTACCGTAGAGCATTGGGAAACCCAACATGACACCACCCAAAGATCTAAAATATATACTGCAGATTGTGAAATCTACGGATTTCACCCTGCAATACTGGATTTTTTACCATTATCTGGATTTCGCTAAAACATGCAACTATTGATAGATGAAAACATTAAGCTTTTGCTGGGCTCAAGAAAATTGAAAAGTTTTAGCTTCCACACTACGTTTATAACGCAAAAAGTGGAAATAATTGCTCAGTCCATCTATCATCCACTTTCACAGCACAAACTACAAGTTCTACAGGCGGGTGTGATACGTCCAAAAATACAGCGCATCAATATTAGACAACATTGAAAATCCCTGAAAAAAAACCCCATAATTTTAAAGTACTTCAATTATTAAAAAAAAAAACTGTAAAATTTCTTACTCATTTAAAAAGCATAAGAGGCCATTTTTATAATAATTAAATCAAATAGACATTCGCAACAATCGCTCTAGAAACTTAAACGTCTTTTAAATAATAAATTAGAAAAAAAATATTCCCGGCGAAATACATCAGTTTGAAATGGCGTCAAATAAATTTTACTAAGAGATTCTTGGTAAGTTGATATGAAATGTTTCGCTTATATTTATAAGAGATTAATATTACACATTTTATTCTTTGAAATATAAATTAATGAACGACAAACGACAAGAAATATTCGTTTAATTTTCGAAATAAAATAAAGGAAACTATTCAAATTTAGCGTGTAAATGTTTAATATAAAATTTTTTAAACTGTTCCACTTTTTGTCTTTCAACTTCCAAGTCAGGGAGAGGAGTCTAATTGTCCTCGCAGCTCCATGTTTACAACTAAATATTAGTACTACGTTTACGGTTTGCACGTTAATGTAAATTATCTGTTTCTTTCTTAAAAATATTAATATCTTTATAATAATTTTTATGTCGAATGCCTCTTTAATGATTCGTAAAATTTGCCGCCCCAAAGAGTTTACCGATCTGCTACAGCCTACTTAGCCTATTTAGAAATCCAGCCCTGCCCAGTACTATACGGATCTCAGAAGGCACGTCCACTAAATGGCGTGCGTGGTAGCAAGAAATTCTGTGATTTAGCGAATCAATGATCAATAAAGATCAGTGAAATTTTCAGCGAAATCTTAAAATTTATTTACAGAACTTCAGTACACAATTAAATAGCGTTTTTTTAAATATACATTTTAGCAGAAAAATGATAAATTCGTCATATTTGCAAATTTTGAAGAATTATGGTTATATATAGTTTGGCAGGACACATCAATGTAAAACTTCATCACACATTTAAAAATTTGGGTGAAAGGTTACAACAGAATAATAGAATTTTCTAGCTGCCACCACAATATGGAGGGTTGATTTACCACTTTTGTGGAGTATCAAAGTTAAAGTTTTACCATAAATTTGGTAAATTCACTCTCTAACGAAAGGTGGGTGATGGGAAGTTCCAGGAATCGGGTGCAATCTTGTACATTTTGACTGTGGATATTTTATAAACGTATCTCATGGTAACAGCCTCTTAAAAACAATTGCTGTGCCACTCGCCATCTATTTTCCATTTTCAGAACTTTTGGGAACGCATTTACCGTTCTTCAATGTGTAATTCCTTCTGCACCTTACTCGTCTGCACTTCTTGGCCAGTCCATCATACACCATGCCCTGATTGCACTTGTTTTCCCTCTTTTCGTCAGCTAGCACGAACATACCGATGAAGAAAGTCTGCCTCGTAACCCCGAGCTCGAAATGTTTGAAAGTCTCGTCACAGTTCAAGGCGTAGGCATCTTCGAAATTGCAGATGGCGCAATGCGGGTTTCTGTATCTCACTACAGGACGTCCACTGGGGTTGTCGCCAAGGTCCTTCCTGACGTTCACCAAGGCCGTGTAGGCAGAACATTTCTCGGCAGTGGACGCGTCCGTCCAGTCCGGCGAGCATGCGGAGACATGTCCGTCTGTCCGGCATGTCCTGATGGCTTGCTGAACACTGTCCGGAACATGCATGGTGAGATTCACTGGGGTCCAGGATCCCTCGTCGTTCCGGATGGCCCATGAGTTTTGGGTGTAGTCGTAATGGATCTCGTGGTCTGTTGGCTCGGAGACGGACTTGGAAGTTCCCCTCACTTCGACGTTCCAGAAGGCAACCTGATCACGAAATGGGAAAACGATTCGAGAATTACCCAAGAACTGGACTAAATATATACACATTCGAGAAATTTCTCGTGTTAAAACTTAATTTTCAGTTTGAAAATAGTTAAACCTCGTTATTGCTTCAATCAACTCCAGATTCCGCATTGTTTAGCCTCGAAAGTGGAATTTCCAATGCAAAAAATCTCAGTGAACAAAAGGAAATTCAATTCTTATAATAATAGACTTTGAAACACAGTATATACTGTTGTAGAACATACAGAAACACAGATCTGTTTCGTGTATACATGAAACAATTCGACTAAACGTTATTGGTTGATTACAAAAACTTGCTGAGGGAAGTTAGGCATGTATGTATATTCCAGTGAACCTGGTATACAATTACTTTAAGTATGTTCTAAATTTATGAACATACCTCCTATATACTGGCTCACTTTCAATCATATCTATTAATGTTGAGTCAAGTTTAAGAAGTTTAGTTTGAAATCCTCTTCGTTTATGTTACAAAACTTCATTTTCTCGCTTATTATTTCTTTGAATGTTGATCTCTTTTATAACTCGACGAGATGCTGCTGCGATAGGACAATGTATGTCCTGGAAGACTAAATTATATAGGAAAAATTCCATGTTTCTGTAGCGTAAGTCACAATTTAAAGAGAGATTAAAAGCTTTTAAATTTTGAAAAATAAATCAAATTGAATGAAGCACATTGCATTATTTAGTTTTAATAAGTGTAGATCAGCTTATCCACTAATTTTTTCATTTAATGTTAAAAGTTATAGTGATAATCTTTTGTTGCACATGTGACTTACGCAACAAAAAAAGATAATTTTGCATGGAATTCGCCTGGAGAAGGTTTCTTTATGAATCGTCGCATAACTTACTTCTTTGTCTGTACAAAAGCCAACTATATTCTAGACTTTTAAATACCTATTGAATATAAATGAAGAGTACAGGGAAAAACCACTTAATTTCGTAGAGAACTTTCCTCAGCTTGCCACTTTGCTGATGACAGCGATTAATCACCTAAACTGGTGTAAGGAAACCAGTTTCTACCTACCGAGATTCACGCGATGCGCGATTCCGACGCTTTGACCAAGCGAAGAAGAAAGAGAGAAACCGATTTTCTGTCGCCAATGTCCACCAAGCAGACACAATTTCGGGATGACTCCTAATAAATCAAGCGGTTTTTCCCCTGTACTCTTCAAATCAACATAAGTAAACCACAAGAAACTCACTTGCTCATCTGGAGGGTTTTCATTGCAGACCGCACAGTAGTAGTTCTTGTAAGTCAAGCCCGATCTGAGGCTGGTCACGGGGACAGCCAGAAAAGGATCGTCTCTGTCCTCACCAGTGCTGGAGCACATTTCCTGGGTGTCGGAGTCGACACTCCAGTCCTTTCTACACTCGTCAACCATGAACACGTTCAGGTCCATCCGTCCGTACACGGTGAGGCACTTGGCGACATATCTTGGTTGTTGGCGCCAGCGTGGCCTGGAAGTAGTACATCAATACATCAATTGGGATTGCTTTACAAATGTATATCATATGGTGCATCCATGTTATTCTTTTTACAATGACAAACATTCTTTAAGGATGCATAAAAGAATATGCAGACTGTAGGTAAAGAATATGTGTATTGAATATTGCCATTAGAATCACTATGTATTATTAGCTTTGTTAACGTACTCAGAGTTATAGCAACAGGGGCAAATGACATGGACAACACGCGTTCTCTTAGATATATAAAATATCTTCCCAGCTTAGCGACTTGAACGTGACAAGATAAATTAATAAAGACCATACACTGCAACAAAAAAATTAATTTTACAGAAAAACAATATTTTTACAGAAGAAAACTGCGTTTTCTAGGCCCTTCCCTCATTGGAGTAAATAGGCGTTCCTAGCTTTGGCCACCTGTACATTCGTATATACAATGGAGTTTTAATAAGACACTAACGCCAACCACAGGAAAAATATTTAAATAATTATGCAGTGGTTAAACATGTTGCACCATATATAGAATTGTAATAGTACTCTGATTGTATTTACATAATAATTACTTGGTTTCCTGATCGTATAACGTAGTGTGTCTTCAGATTTTGATGCCCTATCTCCGATAACCCTCTCCCTCCATAGTTCCAAATTTAAAGACGTTTCCCGTAGAAGGCGCTTTGGCCTCTTCTACAAAATTGATCAGTAGCACCTTTAACAATTATGGTACGTACTGGGGCTAGACATTAGAGATGAAAGTAAAAGTAATAGAGCGGTATATGGAGCCAAAAATACCATTTCAAACTTGTCAGTGTTTTCATCTCTTCAATGCGAAAAACACCACGGCGTCATCGAAAAAATACCATTTAATACTAAAATTACAGAAAAAAAAAATACTGTAAAAATGCACTAGCCGCATAATAGACTCTTATTAGTAATTTTATAAAGGAATACGTGGAACGCTTTTTTAGTATTTTTATGGTATTTTTTTATCATAATTTTAGTATTAAATGGTATTCTTTTGATGACTCCGTAGCATTTTTCTCATTAAAGATGTTACAACGCAGCCAAGTTTGCCACGGTAATCTTGGTCCCATGCTTGTTCCGACGCCGCAATTGTAGATCACATGATCTACCACTCTAATGCTTTTACTATGATATCTATGGTCGCAATCCACCAGTTAGAAACTCTGGTGTAGACCATTACTTAAACTCTCTGGTGTAGACCATTACTTAAACTCTCTGGTGTAGACTATTACCTAAACTGAGAGTCGATGCAGCATGTGTCCAGGTCCTTACAGTAGGGTCCACAGTGGCAGTTGTAAGTCTCCAGTGAATCTGAAGTCCTGTTGTCTTTACAGCTGTCCAGGTCCCTGCACACCACGTTTAGGTTTACCATGTCTTGGCGGATGATGTTGGCGTCGTAAGTACATCGGGCCACGCCAAGTATGGAGATGAGTGTGAGATACAAGAGGTTTCTACAATATGGTATCTTCATTTTGGCTACCTGATAGAAAAAAAGGACAGCATGAATATGATCACATTATGTTATGTCTTTTATAATACTAACAGTAAAACGGATAGGGGGGGGGAGGGATGGGTGCTTTGAATAAAAATGGAATTAGTGTCCACCTTTTGTCGTTTTCGAGTTAGCAGCGAAATTGCATGCACTAACTGTAAATAGAATTACTGCAAAATAAAGTACATATTTTCTAGTGCAGATAATATCTGCTAGGCAGCATCAATTAAAAAAAAATTCAAGGCAAACTTGTTGGAAAGCTTTGACTTTAAACTTCTATAGCAAAGAGAAGCTTTTTATATACTTGGTTCACTTGTATGGATGGTGGCCACCTTTGCTACAGGGTGAGGCAAACAAAACCGGCCCCGAGGTGGAGATAAGAATACAACAGAAATGTTGCCAAGTCTAAAACCAATACAAGAACAGGTTTGCTTACTGAAGCTATTGATCGCTTCAATATTAAGCCCAAATAAACGATTGGCGACTTATTTGCCGGCAACTACGCTACGCTTTTAGAAGCTAGTTGAAATGGAATATAAACAAGGTTAGTAGAGATGATCAAGATTTAGTGATTATTTGATTGTTTCGGTCGTTATTTATGCAAGAGAATCGGACCTTTTTTTTGGCAATACGAAACACTCTAAATTGATGGCAAGACACAAAATTTGCATTATGGGACGTCTTCATACAATACGAACTAAGATCTGAACTCGCCACTAGTCTATGAGTAGATCTAATGTGAAGCTAATCCGATCCAACCAATGCAAAAACAGGTTTCAGGCGGCTTCAAGAGTTTTTCTCGACAAGCATTTCAACGTATTCCCATCTCTAGATCGGGGCCGGTTTTGTTTGCCTCACCCTGTACAAGGGCACGTATTGGACATCTGGTCACGCAAGCTTACCTCCACCGGTTTCATTTCGCTGAATCTGCTCTTTGTGATTTCGCTGAATCTGCTCTTTGTGATTTCGCTGAATCTGCTCTTTGTGATTTCGCTGAATCTACTTTTTATGATTGGTTGATTTACATATATTCTCAGGCTTGTGTGCTTGCTCAGAGAGTAAACCTTCGTCAAGTAAGACAGTCACAACACACACACATTCACGTGCACACATATACTCTTCAGATGATGCCATCTATCACGCGCCACCTCCACAATTTAGACATGTCCCTGAAAGAGAGGGAAATAGTCTCCAGGAGCATGTACCCGTGGGAAACTGCGCAATGACCGCCCACAGGACTTTCGCACCCAACAGATTTAACGAGCACATACTCCGCATATACTCGGTGAGTTTTCAGCGACCAGGACTCGATCACGGGACCTTCCGATCCGTAGATCGAGACACTGACCACAGGGTGCCTCACAGCCCTTCCCAATATGGTGTCGTTAGGATGGAGCATCTACCATACTTTCCAGACCTCGCACCTTTTTTTCTGTTTCTTAAACAAAAATATTTGCTGAAGGAACACGATTTCAGGATTCGAAGCCATTAACGAACCTGTAACGTTACTATTAAAGAACATTCCAAAACAGGATTTTAAAATTCCTTTCTGAAATTCCTACAGCCGAGTACAGACGTGCTTTACGTAGTCTAAGAGCTAGCAACGTTTTTGAGAGAGAATTTCAGGTGGGCCAGTTTTAAGATATGCTATCTCTCTCACTCTCCCGGACATCATACGGGCTATCTGGCTGGCGGTAGTGGTTGCGTTCACCAGTGCGCATCCTACTAATACAAGTAAAAAATTGATTTTTCAAATCATTTTAGGACGTTTTATTTTTTTATTGTTATTTTTAGCGAACTTTTTGCAACATAAATCTATTATTGCCAGACATTTTTATTGTTGTTTAAGCTGTGCCAGACGCTAATTTTGATTTTGAAAGCTCAAGTGTTGCCCAAATTACCAGCTCAGGTGTGAATTCAGCGATCATTGTAATTACGTCATCGTCATCCATTGCGCAATACCATGTGGCAATACTTGTAATGAGCTGATAATTTGGGCAACACTTGAGCTTTTAAAATCAAAATTAGCGTCTGGCACAGCTTAAACAACAATAAAAATGTCTGGCAATAATAGATTTATGTTGCAAAAAGTTCACTAAAAATAATAATAAAAAAATAAAACGTCCTAAAATGATTTGAAAAATCAATTTTTTACTTGTATTAGTAGGATGCGCACTGATGAACGCAACCACTACCGCCAGCCAGATGCCCGTATGATGTCCGGGAGAGTGAGAGAGATAGCATGTCTTAAAACTGGCCCACCTGAAATGCTTGTTTTTCCGACGTTGCTAGCTCTCGTACTAACGGCTTTTGGGAATTATATCGAATCGTAATAAATGACTATGTGTTCAACTTTTTTCTTCTTCTGAATAATTCCATGAGTCCTGGAAATCAATAGCCAGACCTTGTATTATGTTCATTCTTAGCGTTATTTAAAATTTACTATTTTCGTTATTTATTATTATTTCATGATTAATTATTGTAATATTTCGAAAATTAAGATCTGTCAGTTCCTGTAATTTTCAAAAAAAAAAAAACGTGCGTGAGGAATAAGTAGCTATTTTGTTTCACATCACGCCATATCGATGACAGTTTAAATATCAATAGTCTGGAACTCAATTGGTAAGCAAAGAACTAGCAAAAAGAATAAGCTGTAATTATTCGCCATATATGCACTGCACGAATTGGCCATCAATTGCATTTGTCATCAATCATTTTCTTTCCAAGGGTCCTTCCCACCAGTGAAGTTGATTATGTTTCATAACAACAGATCGGTGATATTGATACAATGCTCACAATAAATAAAGCCCATGTAAAAGAAGTGGATCTTTTTTTTTCGCGCTCCAGAGTACTTACTAATACGTATTGTAAAAAAAATTCATTATCATCTTTTGAATGAAGTAAAATATCCAATTAATGAGCTAGTTGCATTGTAATTATATAATTGACATTTAGTACACAATTATATTATAATTTCCAACTTTAGCTACTACTACATGAAATTAGCCTAACGTCTAGTTAGATACCATGTTAATAATTTGAATTAATTTCTTAGGGAAGAGAGACTCTAAAGCTTGAACAATATATCAATGTGTGTAAAGTGGCGGTAGAGTAATACTATTAAAATAAATGTCAATTACCAATTTTTATTGTCATTTAGTTTCAATAATTATTAAATAAGGGTTTAAATAAAATAGATTAGTTCATTTTAAACATTAAAATCTTGCACTTAACTTCGAAAATCAGTCGCTGCAGAAGTTAAAGCGAAACTAAATAGTCTTCCCGGGATCCCGGGACGGATTCGTAAGATACGCACGAAAAGCGATAAAACGCCAAGCTCAAGCAAGCCTGACCAGTTTCTCCCCGGCGGTTTCGCCGTGGCAACCCGGCTTGGACAATTTTGGGCCTCATTGTCGCATCTCTTTCTACATAGTAGGTATAGAGGGCTCTAACCTGACCTAACATTTCCCCCTAATTATCTTCCCTTAGCCGTTGGCTGATTCTTTTGTTATTTTCCTTCATCCCCATTGATTTTTTCTACTCTTGCCATGATCCCCATTTTTGTCATCATCCGCACTGTCTTCCTCACTCCTCCCTTGGGAGGGTGCTGACTGCCCTGACCACCTGCCCTTCGGGGCCTTCCTTCCATCTGGTGTTGTCCTTGTCCTATCCCCCGTCGTTTCCCCCATTCTCCCTTATGCGGCCAGCATGTTCACAATACCTACTCAGTTCGTCCATTGCGATGAAATGAAGCACTGTGATTGGACAGTTCTCAAGTAACGTTTCGATGTCGAATTTGGCAACTTATCACTTTTTTGGCAATTTGTATTGAATATGACAACATAGGTCTTTGGTCATCCATGTCAAATTAAAAAAAAAAAGAATACAAACTCGATTTAAAATAATTGTTTTCCTTCCCCATTCGATTTCCAATTCAATTTTTATAATTTATGTTAGTTACAAATTATCAATTTTTCATAAAAAAAATCGTATCTAATATTTTTTTCTGAAGTTTATTTTTAAAATAATCTAAAACTAAAAATATTTCCCTCATAAATTAATAAATATTTTAAAATTTTAATTATAAAACGAGAAGAATTTTTAAATTAAAAACTAACTAAATCGTTTTTTTATGTCTAAGTATTAGTTTTTTTTTTAAAAAGAAATTAAGCTATTTCAACGAGACGATAATTTAATTACTTAAAAAATTGAACTCTAATTTTTGATTTTGAGAACTTGTATGAAGTTTTGGCAGTAAATTTCAATTATTCATAACCTTTCATTTTATAATTATTTTTGTAATCGAACTCAGTACAGATCAATTACTGCATTTTTTTAAATGATACTTCATTTGTATTAGTAAAAAATTGATGGAAATAAAACATACTTTGTCCAAAACAAAATAAAATTTCACGTAAGGAGAAACGGAATGTCGCCAGTTCTCTAGATTACAGTAGGCAACCTTAGTTTCGTTGACTTGAGAACCGTCCAATCAGAGTGCTTTATTTCTTCGCAATGGACGAACTGAGTAGGTATTGTGAACATGCGTGCGGCCATTCACTTCCATCTTGCCATTCCAAATTCCCAGCCATATCGGAGGTGGAGGCAGCTTCGCTGCCATGTCCTCCTTAAACTGTTAAACGTCGTCGTCGTCAACTTCCCTTTTTCGTCTTGCGCACTCTCCCCGCCGGACGAGATCTTTTAACTAAAAGATCTTAGTCTTGCATGTTTCTCGGGGGTTGGCGAGCGGTAGCAAGCAGGCTATAACCCCTTGTTCAATATCAATTTTTAAAGTATCTAAAAGAACTAAAATAGCATACTTGCCAGTGGCGTAGCCAGGATTGTTCTAAGGGGGGGGGTTCAAAATTTTGAAGTTGCCGACTCGGTTTAAAGGAAACTTCATTATTATAATTATCAATGTAATTTTTAACTAAAAATGCTAATTAATGAATATTAATACTTATAACTAATTATAATTACCTATTTAAAACAAAATTAATTGTAATTAATAACTTTCATTAATTGGCGTAACTAATTACTAATAAATTAAAATTACTGATTACGACTTATTAATTAAAAATTATATTATTTATTACAAATAAAATAAGTTTATCACAAGTCAAATTTCTTCATTAATGATGAACTTATTAACATATGGTAACTATTATTATACACGCTGTATTATAAAGTTATACTGATGTATTATACAGTTAATGAGGCTTATAGCTACTGATTTATGCAAGTCAACAAAGAATTTCACGTTTTGGGTAAACAAATCTAAGGCTGCCTATTAAAAAAAAGGGTAACTAACAAACAAGCTTCGCATGATATAGCTACTACAAATGACACGCAAAAATGATAACAATTAAAAAATGCAGATAATGAATAATTACATAAACAAAAAATCGCCACTTACCTCAATATCATGATTAGTGAAGGCTCATCAAAATACGCGACTTATTTAGCAAGAATTGAGTAATATTTTGGTTACATTATTTAATTTTTGAACCAAAATATCATTTATTTTAGAGAGAGATTATATTGAGGTGAAATACGTTAAAAAATATTGGAGTTTTCCATTGTTTTTAAGTTCGACAATGAATGAAAAGTGCAGAACGAGCTGCCTATTTGTGTACAGTATGTGTTTATTTTCCAAAAGACCCCGCGCTTTCCAAAGTCAGTCACAGAAAGAGAAGGGGTGGGGGTGTGCATCCCACTAAAAAATTCCGAGAAAAACAAGACGTGCAATGGATACTGGAACCTTCGTTTTGTGCCGAATGAGATGGTGCCGTGGTGGAAAGCTATAAATTGAGGGTGCGTCACCGGAGACTCCCCCCCCCCTCCCCAAGCACTTTGACCCCTCTATGTTCCGAGAAAAAGAGCGGGTAATCTCCACGGTGGTCTCCCCACAAACAGGAAGCAGCTTTTGCTTTTAGCTTTACAGAATGAACTAAAAATGTGCATCGTGCATTTTAATGAAATATATTGCATTAAAAATAAGAATCAATGTATTTTTTTATATTTTTGATGCATTAATGTTGTTTTATACACAATTTGTTACAAATTTGATGTGTTAGAAAGGTTAGAAAAACAGTTCATAAATATTTTAATTCTAATTCTCTCATTTGAATTAATAGCAAAATGTTAACTCATTTTTTTTAAAACTGACCTTTGCATTAACTTGCACAAGCGTTATTAATTATTAAAACATATAATTTGAATTGTCCGTTTTTCTACGAACGGAATATATCTCTTCTCTTTACAGGTGGAAAAAAAATCTTTAAAAATCACATAATCTTTCTTTTTCAAGTATGGTTGGGCTGAATTACGTATGAAAATTTTATCATGAGATAACCTTATGCAGAAACAAATTAAGGAAAAAATAGTTTTCAAGCTACACAAATGGGACACTAGTATTGTGTAAAAAAAATGCATATTAGACAATAGTGTCTTATCTCAATACAACCAGGGCGGCCGACAGGATTTATGGGCCCCTATGCAACTTAGTTGGAACATTAATTATACACCTAGTGTAATTGAAAAGACAAGGGGTGAGATAATCTAGATGTCATTAAAGAGGTTCGAAGTAAAAAGTATTACAGCAATTCAAAAAAGTTAACTTTTAAAGAAGAAAAGGTTATTCTTCCTCCCCCCCCCCGCAGGGGGGGGGGGTGAAAATTTTTGAGATAAGTGGTGTTGGAGCTCTGCAAAAAAACTTTTGTAAGACTTCATGGGGGGGTTCCGACCCCCCGTAACCCCCCCCCCTCGCTACGCCACTGATACTTGCACATGTTATTTAAATACTTACTCAAGTATTTATTGGAAATCAAGTAGGTCTGTAACAATAACTATAACCTCTAGAACTGCTTCAATCTAAGATTTATGCTCATTAGAAAAAGAAAATCGCCAAGCACAGCATGTAGTAGTAATTTTAACTTTTAAAAGCCAAAATAAAATATTTTCATTAATTTAATTTTGCAAATAACTAAATCAGTATTAGTTATTGTCTGCATAATTTATTTGCAATTTGAAGAATAATTATGAAGAATTGCTTTAGTCAAATCTTAACATGTGCTAAAGCGAATTTGGCGTTTGGCACTCAAATGACGAATTTGGTACTCAAATGACGAGAGTTTTTTTATAATTGAATAAGTATCAACATAAAAATCTGTAAAAACCTGATATTTTTAAAAGTATTTATTAATAACAAAGACATATAACTACTTTAAACTTGAATTTATTTTGAATTTTTTTAAATACTATGGATAAGGTTATTTGTAGAGGGGTTCCAAATTAAACAATTACATTCAAGTATTGGTCGAATTAAAGTATTAGACAGACAAATAAGCTTAGATGCATTGCTACAGTTATTTGTAGTTATTTCAAGCATACCAAGTATGTATATTAAAACAAGTATATTAGCCCTTTCAGTCCCAGTGATGCCATTTGGCATCATCATGTTTCTGATCATAATTAAAAAAATAATAGTACTGACATCTATTGGCATTAATGAAAATATTTTCTATTATTAAACAGTTTAAAGAATCTCATAAAGAGCTTTTTGATATCATAAATGGCTATGGACGATCAGAAAAAAAATAATCTAAAATGAAGATGCCAAAATTGTCATTGGGACTGAAAGGGTCAAAACTGAAAATACAATCACAGAAAACCCCAATATCCCTAATAATGTTTTTCCGAGTAGGTAGTTTATTATCAACATTGCAAATATATAATAAAAATATTTATTTTGTTGTGCATGAGAGAATAAAACACTTGTCAATATTAAGAAAAAGCTTATTTTTAGTACACCATGAATGAAACTGCTATCATCTAGCTGTTGATCTCCTTTAGATAAATCCAGTTTTCAATAGAATCCATATACTACTGATTCAATGTACACGTAAACTTCTTAGTGACAATATGAAGTATAAGTGTACTATGAATTTTAATACTGATCTTTTTAGGTTTAGTTTGGTAGAGTTTTAAAAAAGTATGGTGACCCGATTGACTTGAGTCTTTATTTAAAGTCTATATGTTTTATAATATTTAACATGTCTTTAGTAAACAAAGAAGGGTTTTTCTTTTTGAAGGTCTTAATTTTAGGTTTACGGTTATCCATAATTGATTAAATGGCCCTATAAAACGTTTCAACAGCAGAATTTATAGAGGAATTTGATTTAGAAAGTTAAATCAACAAAAGTTAAAAATGCAGATTTAAGTTTTTTAATTATATGCGGAAATATTTTAGTCAAACATTTTTGCATTCAGATTTTAACCCATTTTCATTATTATAGCATGGGTATTCGTATAGGTTGCTTAATTCAGTATTCACAATGCAAGATGATGTAATTAGTTTTTGATTACTTGATAAATTATTAACACCTGACCCATTAATCCGCCTAAGGCAGTCAAAAGAAAACCTCGATTGAATGAGAACACGTTGCAAGCAGTGAGCACATATTCGTTCATTTGCAATATCATCTTAGTGTACTGCTCACCAAGCATATTTGGTTCCCTTAACATCGTCTGGAAACTTTTCCTCATTAACGAAGATTTTATTCTTTGCATCTCTAAAGGTATCTCGGCGGCTGAAACAGTTACAGTGCCAACCACCCCACAAGTATATATGACAAAAAATACTGTATCCAAAACCAAACTTTTCTGAAACCTTTCTTTATCGAACAATGCTTCCATCATCGAGAAGGATAATTCGCAAAAGTTATGCCAGAACAGAAAGAAAACAGAAGTCGAAAACGTGTCTTGGAACAGATCGATTGCTTCTGTGACCACCAGGAAATTTTCTACAGCCAATTTGATATAGTTGACATGAGAAATTGATGGTACCAGGCGTAGCTGGACGTGGCTTACTCGTAGTCTTAGAATAAGAATTCGGCACAAGGCTACGTAAGTTATAGCTAAAATGGTAGGAAACAGCAACTCATGTATTTTTCCACAATATTGTTGCACAAGTTCCGAAAAGAGAAGTGTCTGAAACTTTCCGCTGGAGTACATTACCATTGTTTGCCAGATTGGAGGGAAAATTATCCCGAAGATTACAAATACGTTGACAACGTAGGGCTTTAATTGGAGATTTTCCAATCGTGGAGGATTTTCGTTGGTTAAGAGACACAGAAACTTTTCCAGAGAGGACCTTTTCTTCCACGTATATATCCATATCAAGACAGGAAGGACAGTGACACTTGTCATCATGAATGTTGAGTAGCCAAAACTTTCATGAACTACTATAATATACAGGTAATAGAACGTAAAACTAGTCATTAGTAAGGGAAACAAACATTGTTTAAAAATTCTCAAAATGCACAATCTTGGGATATTTTCATCGGAAACGTTAATTGCCATGAAAGATAAAACATACAAAAGAACACCTAATTCTTTCATTTTATAAGTAACTTTAGCGTATCTAAACGTTAAGTATTTATAAATAATAAACAGATCTTCAAATTACTTCCGGAAAAGTTAGTTAGTTAGGTTAGGTTTGAATTATCGTCGCACTAGAGCTACACGAGGGCTATTGGTCGGGAAAAGTAATTGTAAGGAAAACGAAGATTTTTTTTTCAATTTGGAATGAATTGTTTGAAACAACAGTCTCATTATTATTGGTTGAACTCCAAGATGCAATGCTTCACAAAGACTGAATATTCTTTCAAATGGATTATTATTTAAGTTTTTCTTACAAAAATATTATTGAACACATTTCTTCGGTTCAGAAAAACATTAGTAAACGTTAATCGTATCGGTAACGCGACTCTGTCTAATGAAGTTGGATTCTAAAAGAAGTTTAAAAGCCAACCCATTCTTCTACAACAGCTGTCAATGTAATAATATTCTAGCAGTATGACTGAAAGAAACAGGTCTGAATTATTACGTGTTTATGTACGCAGGGCTGAAATCTATTTACTGTTCGTGACAACCAATTTTTTGAAGTATTATGACTAACTATCAATTTTTTGAAGTATTATGACAAACTATCAACTAATTACTTACATAATTCATTGGAAAAACTAATGATATAACATGAAAAGCCTCTTCTCAAAATTTTTACCTTTAAAAAATTCATAACAACTGCCATTAGAATAGAACTGCCCATGAAACAAACTTTGTTGCTATGTTCAAGAACGTTGTTAGTTACGGAGAGCTTTTTTTTCATTTATATTCACAAGCTACTTTCTACTTTTGGAATTGTTCTATGATACTTCGATATATTATTATTTCCCTGCAGGGTGCTTGTGGAACGATGAGTAATAGATATCTTGTAGATTCTCAAACGTTTAATAAATTGTGTAGATAACCAATTATTATTATGTAAACAATAGTGGCTTCATGGGTAAATACTTGAAAGTCTCGGTTAAGAATGTACTGAAATACTATCGATCTATGTTTCTTCGAGATATGTGATATTATTAAGTGATGATGAATTAAAACCGTTATTGATCCATAGAGTTCTAGGCTATCGATAAAAAAAACTTATATGAAGAAAGTGTTACATGATACAGAAAAGCGATGCATTTTCGTTTTTTTTGAAAAGGGCTAATGTCTTGCAGCATTCTAAAGCGTTTATTTAAATGCTGTGACCAAAGCGTTAGAAGAATATTAAATATGGCTCCAAGATTTCAAATAAATATATCAGGGCATTTCCACGCGTGACTGACACTACATCAGACCGATTTAACCAATTTCGTTTGCATAGTTCATAATTATTTTTTATTTATTAAAAAAATATTGCATGTCAGTATACCCCTGAGCATATAGTATTTTTAGCAATCAGTAATTTTTTAAAAAAAATATTAATATTTAACTAAAAAATAATAAAAATGTAATGATGTGACTGACACTACACGAAAGCTCACAGATTTTTGGCTATCATAAAAACTTCTAATTTCTTCTGATTGTGCAGTAAATCTGCATTGTAACACTGCTTATTTTAAGTATAAGGTTTGAGGTTAAATATATTAATTGCAAAAAGTATTGAAATACCATAGGAAATAATTTATTAACATTTTTGTGCGTGACTGACACTACATTCAATTAGTGACTGACACTATATTGTGAATTGTGTCACATATATGTAATTTTAAGCAATAATAACACAACATATGTAAATAAGTTTGAATACGGTAAGTTAAAAAGTGCATAAATGGTAAAATTATGGTTTGGAAAAGTTACGCAATGTCCCCTAAAGTTTCTGGTAATTTCTTGAACTCTAATTTTTTTCTTCGAAATGCAGTAAGTCAACATTCTACCTGTGCTTATTTTAATTATAAGGTTTAAAGAGCTAAATCATTTAACTGCAAAAAAGTATTGAAATATCATAGGAAATAATTTATTAACACTTTTGTGGTGACTTACACTACATGTAACTTGTGACACACTACATCATGTGAATTGTATCACAGAAATGGAAAATTTAGGCAATAATAACATAACATACGTAAATAGTTTTGAATATAGTAAGTTAAAAATTGCGTACATGGTAAAAATATAATCAGACAAAGTTACACAACGTCCCCTAAAGTTGGTTTCTGGTAGTTTCTTACTTCTTTCTTCGATAGAATTTTCTGAAAAACCTTCCTTCTCAGGCCACGCAAAAATACTTACCGACCATTGCAGATGTTTCAGTTTTATTGAATAATCATCTTTACTTAACATTTGTCCACAAAATATTTAACGATAATTTAGCTACAAAAGGTAATAAAGCTCTTTTTCCAGCATCAAGTTCATTTTCAGAATTTTGTTGAGAGATATTTCTTTTTACAACATTTAAATTTGTTTAATTAACAGTGTAGTATTTTGGGGGATTTAATGAAACATTGGCAGTTGTTTTAAGTAGGTATTTGTTTAATTTTAAAAAACGGAGCAATTTTTGAAAGTCTAGGAATCGGAAAGTTTAACTTCCTTTAATGAGCATATAGAATTTAATCTGCCTATTTTGCCCTTTACACAGGTGTCAGAAATGTAGAATAGTGATATGTTTGGGCAGATTTCTTATGCAAAGTGAAAAAATCTTTAGCAAAATGTGGGTCAAATTTCATAGAAAGTGTGACTTCTTTTATCCCCTCCTCACTGTATCACGAAGTCCATCAATTGGTAATTTACCATGATGGAATTCAAAGATGACCATGACTTTTGGAAGTGAATTACCACCAAGGTAGTTAAACGATTGGAGGATTGCAATAGAGGTAGAATACTTTTAATTGAAGTGTTTTCAGTTAAGTGGGTTTTACTTTCATTTTCCTTAAATTCTTGAAATTTATCCCATCTTAAAAACTTCCCCTTTGCTCTCTTTTTTCTTTTAGCTGTTGATATAGCCATCTTAAATCAAAATTATCAAAATATAAGAAACCCACAAATATTATAGCTAATCTAAAACATCTAGATCAAAAAGAAGTTGTGAC
Organism: Hylyphantes graminicola; assembly: GCA_023701765.1. Taxonomy (NCBI): domain Eukaryota; kingdom Metazoa; phylum Arthropoda; class Arachnida; order Araneae; family Linyphiidae; genus Hylyphantes; species Hylyphantes graminicola. The sequence continues at coordinate 63,215,916 of CM043120.1, read as the reverse complement.
TGACACTACATTGCGACTGACACTACAAAGTTAAAATGTGTTATAAATAGATAAAATGCTTTTTATTTTCAAATTAAAAAGGTGTGGAATTGCACAGAGGTTACTATAGTAAGAAAATATAGTAAAAAATTTGAAGCAAAGCCTTATTTTAAAAAGTTATGGAAACTTTTATATCTTTTCGTGACTGGCACTACAGTCAAAAATGAGATTTTTCTCTTCCTAATTACATATCGTTTAGTTATAAATACTAATTAATAATGTGTTTTTAAGGTAGTTCTAATAGTGTATTTTAAAAATTTTACCAAAAAATCAGACAAAATGTGTTTCTTACCTTAAAATTTATTTGTTCCAAAATGATGAAAAAACACGAGACCATGCTTTCAAAAAAAAAAAAAAAAAAGCAGCCATTTTGAAGCTGCTGTGTTGCCAAAGATGAAACAATAATAGTTGTTGATACAAAAAAAATAAAATTCAATCCTTTCTAAAGCAAGTATAAAAGTTTCTACTCTAGAAAAAAATATTTTATTTTCGCAGTCGTGGTCTCTTCTGACGTGGAATGACACATCATTATAATTTATTTTGAATGTTTTCAATACTATAGATAAGGTTATTAATAGAGGGTTGCCAAATTGAAAAATTACATTCAAAGTTACATTATTATTATTATTATTAATTACATTCAAAATACATTATGGGTCGAATTAAAGTATTAAACACACAAATAAGCTTAGATACAATACTACAATTGTTTGTAGCTCTTTCAAACATACCGAGTATGTATATTTGAACATGTGCATTAAAACTCAAACTACAATCGTACAATACACGATCCGTAATGCTGTTTTTAAAGAGTAATAAGTTTACTATGAATATTGTGAAATTTAATAAAATGATTTCGTTTTCTTGTGTAAGATAGAATAAAACACTCGTCAATATTAAGAAAAACTTAATCTTAGTACTTTATGTATATAATTAACATAGTTCACTTTTTAACATTTCACAATCTTGCACAGTGAGATGCTACGAGAGATTTTCAGATCACCATAAAATAATAAACGAGAATTAAAATTATCAAATATGTCATTAATAAATAAAATAAAAAGCAGAGGTTGAACACCAGACCCTTGTGGTACCCCAGATGTACCGGAAAGAGAACCAGAAAAAGTAGTAATATATGTATCTTACATGGTAGCGAGAGTCGCTCAAGAAAAAATGGCAAAAAAATGGCTCTCATAGGCAATGCCGTCCAATTTGCGTCTTCTACCAGGGCCCTCCAAGGGGGCCGTCCCCAAGGGGCCCCGAAGGAAAACCCGAAGGAAAGACAATTTTCTCGAATTATTCTCAAAAACATGTGTTGGAACATTACCTTTTTCTTCACAAAACCAGTTAATATTATCATGAAGGCATTTACAGCATATACCTACGCATTTACAAATAAACTGCACTATTCTAATTACTAATTATTTCCAATTCCAATCAATCCTACTTCACGGCCAGTACGCATCTAGCGATTACTCAAGCCAATCATCGTTCCAATGTCAAGCTTTCACCGCCGAACAAGAACAAAAAACATGTTGACATTTGTTGTTGTGTGAATTGTTTTTTCAGGTTTCGACAAATTTCAGGAATGTGTTGAAGACGGTTTTCGTGCAAATAGAGTCCTGGAGTCTTCTTCGGAAAAACTCGATGTCTGCAAAGCGCCAATGCTATCAATACTCTTCAAATGGTAAATTAGAAATTTTTGAAGCATTGTCTTTAATTGCAAGTGACATCAATCAACCAATAGACACTAGAAAGGAAGGTCAAAGCCTAGCAAAAAAAAAAATGGAAACCATTGTCGTTGTGAGGAAACTTTACGAGTCTCTGATCAGTTATGTCAATACCGCAGGCAATAATTTTGATCAGTACGAAACGGCTGCTAAAGATAAAAATCCATATGCTGACTACAAAGATACATTTTGACAGAAAAAGATTTCGCTCCTCAGCACACGTATCACTTTTTTTTAAGGATCTTTAGAGACTGCACTGTTGAGAGGCAAGGAGAAGTTTCGTAGATACTTTCATTTCCATAATTGACAAATTAAATACACATTCAAAGAAATGTCCGGCAGCATACCAAGATATTGATAGTCAATTTAGTTTTCTTTAAGTTAGTTTTCTTTCAGTTAACAACAATTGAATCTGGTGAGTTGACCAAAAAAATGCATTGCAGCGTTTTATCATGAAAAAATTAATGCAGATGACATTAAAACAGAATGTTTTCATTTTAGCTAATATAGGTCGATATAGGAAAGCGCGGTCCTTCAACACACACCAGAGAGCATGGTCCTTCAACACACGTTGGAAAATGAGGTCTTTCAACACACACCGGAAAGCGCGGTCCTTCGACACACACCGGAAAGCGTGGTCCTTCAGCACACTCAGGAAAATGAGGTCTTTCAACACACACCGGAAAGCGCGGTCTTTCAACACACACCGGGAAATGAGGCCATTCGACACATACCGGAAAGCGCGGTCCTCCGAAATATGCTAATATTTTCAGTCGTAAAGAACATAAATAATATAAACCTTAGTGTAAATTAATTGTAAAGAGTTACTACATGATTTAATAATATGAGAACGGGTGTTACAATACATAATTGGATATAGCAACTGAAGAATAAATAACTTAATGTATTCAGCTATTTTACTTCGGAATTTTTTTTAAAAACGTTAACAGAATACTTTTTAAAGGAATAGTTTAGAAAGTTATAAAAAATTGCATTGATATGTATGGTATTTTCCTTTTTTTATTTAAAAAATTAATGTCACTAAAGACATTCAATGTCTTTTTTCAATGCCTTAGAACGCAATTACGAAATCATTCGTAAAAGTAAAATAGAATAGTACTGTCATAAATTATTAAACAGCTATTAATTTTATTTTATAATTACGTTTAAGTTTATATTAGTCATGTGCTCTGTCATACACGTTATCATATATTAAAATTTGAATAGATAAGTAAAAAATATTTTAAAGAGCTTTGTAAAATATTATTAAAAACTGACTGCATAAGTATTCGTTATTACTGTATTCGTCTTAGTACAAATTATTCTGTGAAATCGAACGGTGTGTATTTTAACTAAAAATACATCAGAACCGAGGACAAGCCACGTGATATGTTTTTACTTCGATAAACCGAGGACCCGCATTTTCCCCTGGAAGATACACACTTTCCTTTATACACCACACGCTAAAAGCATAGGTGGTGGAAAAGGGGGACGAATTTCAAATTGCCCCTGAGTTTGATTTCAGACATCAGAATGACATCCCGAGACCCATCCCGTAGCCAGTCAAACCGAGGACGTCCTCGTCTTACCGGAGGTCCTCGGTTGGAGGGTGTGTAAACTGGATTAAGTCATCGGTTTCCACGAAACACACACACACACTCACATGCACACATATACGTGGCAGATGCTGCCATCTATCACGCGCCACCTCCACAATTTGGACATGTCCCTGAAGGGGAGGGGAATAGTCTCCAGAAACCTGTACCCGTGGGAAACTGTGCAATGACCGCCCACAGGACTTTCGGTAGCAACAGATTTAACGAGCACGTACTCCGCATATACTCGGTGAGTTGTTCGGTGAGTGGACTCGATCGCGGGTCCTTCCGATCCGTAGAACGCGACACTGACCACAAGGCGCCTCACAGCCCGTTATTTGTGATTTTGCTGAATCTGCTCTTGTGAGGAGAATGACGAGGACATCTATCACACACTCCTCGGGTGCACACATCAACAGATGTTAAAACAACTCAGTGAGCAAAGGGTCATACCAAAAGCGACTTTGGCCTTTAAAGGGTAACAATTGATGAACCATTTCTCCGAAGTAAATCAATCAATAACTTTTTTTATTCATTGACATAACTACCTTGTTATGTGTGTAAGCATTGAAAAATTTAAATGGTTTTTTTTTTTTGCTAACGATAAGTATAAAGCTAATAATTTTTAAAATCAAAACTAAAAGAAGATGAAGTAAGTTACCTTATAAAAGAGTTTTGTTAACATTTTGCATTAATATGATAAACTATCTACGTTAAATTACAAAATAAAATTATGATAACACATTCTCTCTATATATTTCCACATTATTTTGAAGAATTCCATTATTATATGTAATGTTCTTACCGTGCCAAAATTTATTGTGAAATTTAAACTGTTTCCTGGGGGTTGATGGAGCGTTAGGGAACACTAGGAGAATTCTAACAAATAATCAAAACCCACTTAAATTTTTATAATATACTTTAAATGTAATTTAAGGGTCATCCATTGATCAGCAAAGTACATTTAGAAAGCTAAGTTACGGCAAATGGATCAATTTATGGTAATCTAGTATGACTGACTCTGTACACACAATCGCAATAAGGAAGAAAATATGGAAAGAATCCCTAGATGGACCAGAAATGAGGTTGTTCACTTTTTAATTTTTAGCCTACTTTTCTTTTTTTTTAATTCTTCGAATTAAAAAAAAATGAAAAAGTAGGTATTGACATGCTGTCGATGTCCGTCCGTCTGTCTGTCTGTCCGTCCCCCCCTTCTAAAATCGGTTCCATCAATCCTATCTTAAAAATTCTTTTTTTTATTAGAAAGGTATAACCTAAGACACCCAACTTTCATACTTTTTGTCCGTCTGTCTGCACGATCGGACGGGCATAAATCTACTATTTGTCGACAAATTTCCCATTGAATTAGCATTAAAATTCAATTTCGAGTCATTTCAATCGATGAATTTAACTACAAATTCTACGGACAAGTGATATACGTCAAAAAATTCAGCATATCCAAATGAGAATACATTGAAAATTTCAGAAAAGAATTCGAATTTTCTAAGTACTTCAATTATTTAAAAAAACTTCAAAATTTAATGCCCATTTAAAAAGCATAGGAAGCCATTTTTATTAGAATTAAATCCCCATTGCCATCGCAACAATTGCTCGAGAAACTTTAATTCTTTTAGACAATAAATTAAAATCAATTCATTTTAGAGACATCAATCTAAAATGACGTCAAATATATTTCACTAGATTATTTTTATGTTGAAATAAAATGTTTTCATTCTATTTAAAAGCGAGAAATATAACATATTTATTCGTTGAAATATAAATTTTTGCAAACGATTTAGGTAATAATTATTTAATTTCCGAAATAAAATAAATGAAACTAGCCGAATTTAACGGGTAAATGTTGGAATTAATGCTGTGTTTGGCGCCTTTTTACCTGTTAACCCGCTTCTAAACAACAGTTGTGTTTAAGTGACAGATTCTGTTACAAACCTACTTGTTAATTTACATTTTATATTTTAAGTGTATTTTGGAGTAGTTTTATGGGTTTTTTTCAACGAATAATTAAAAATTTATTTATAACTGCAATTAAATCATGCAAACGATAAGTAAAGTTTATTTCACTTGCGATAGAAAATTAATGAAAATAATTGGCTTTAAGAAAATGAAGTTATAGCTGGATGCTGTGTTTAGTGAAATTTATTCTAATGTATATAAATTTGATGTAGAAACGGTTGTTGATGTCACTTACTGTAACGGACCTAGTTTTTTCAAGATAAGAATTTTAGTAAGTATTTAAGTAACATGAAAGCAAGCTATTTTAGTTCTTTTAGAACTTCTTGTTACTTTTACGGCGACATCATTTAGTTTTTCGATTTTATTCTCAATTTGCGCTTTTACGTTAATAAATTACCATAACGTCAAATTTGTTGAAAAACTCCTGTTTAGATAATATTTTGTGCTGTACTGAGAAATTAAGCGAAATTGTTGGACAGCAATTTAATGTGATGTGCGTACAGTGAAAAGCTTTAGTTCTACCGAAACAAAAAAAGCTTGAACTCAACATTCGTTTTAGTAAGGTAAGGAAAGATTGCACTGTTCAAAACAAATGCAATTCCCAAAGGACTAAGAATGTAAACAATATTAATTGAATTGTTGGCCACTCACAACATTAAACATAATCATTGCTTTATAAAAATGTGGGAAATTATTAGGGCACCAGAATGGAATTCCACCTTTTTATAAAAAAATAAGAAAATTTAATTGGCATACTTCTATTTTCTAATACCTCAGCCATCATGATTTTTGATTAATGATGTAATACCGACCTTGCCTAGTCAACTGCAGTATCCCAAAAACGACTTTTATCTTTTAGATATGCAACACTTATTTTCTGATGCATATTTCAATTCTTTAATGTAATTCAAAACCAATATTATCTAAGTAAGTTTTGTAGGTACTGCTTTTAATTAGATCACGGTAAAACATTGCGTGCCCTGATAGTCAGTAGAAATAATAAAAAGTAAGCACCTAAAATTAAAAATTGATTCACGTACCTTTTGCAGATATTTTCAGTTGAAACCATTTACCAATTATTGCAAACAACAGTCGACTCTTGATTCTCACTCATTTTTTTAGTAAAAAATCTTTAAATAATATACGAACAGTCATTAAAAATGTGACTTATTTGCAATCGCCATACGCAGTTGTAATCATACTGCTTCTCAACTACTGATTAAGAATTCCTGTCCTGCTGTTTAACAAAAACCAGATTCTTAGCAGACCGGTCAGGTTGTTATCAAAGGATCTTTTGCTTTTGACTTTCTTGTTATGATCGAAGGACAAATGCTTATTGTTCTGCTATTTTTGGCGAAGTATTGTCGATTTGGCCAAAAGGAAAACCCTCTTTATTATATTTAAAATGTAATTTTAATGTAGCTAAATTTGATACCCATGTATTGTTTAATTGAAGGGCTTAAACAATAGGCTATAAATACTAGGTATGTCTAATTGAAATGCTTAAACCCTTAGCTTTAAACCCTAGGTTAGTTTAATTGAATAGATTAAACCCTAGACTAGGCTATTAATTCAACTATCAACTATCTAGATATATAAAAATTTGGACTATTTGTACAGTATTTATATTTTTTAAAACAGAACAACGTTAATAAAATACGATTTATGAAAGTGTAATGATGATTTCTAAGTCGAAAAGTTTACCACTAAAACAAATATGGTTTGGCTGGATTTAAGACACTGGTATAAAGTCCATGTCCGCACGGACATGGACAGCTTTCACACGACGACCGATTAGACTTTTCATTAATCAATCTCGTGAAAGCTACCCGCGTCTGTGGTCAGGCGCGATAAGTGGAATAAAAATGAACTTTTACGGAAATTAGAATCAAGAAAGAAATAATTTCAATATAATTTTATTACATCATACACTCTCAATAAAACAGTAAAATAATATACACAATCACATACGAAAAGCCATACAATGAAGAGCAGTTTATATCTTAAACCCTAAAATCATATCACAATACAATGACTAATTCGAATACAAAAATTGGCATACATTCACAACGACGATTACAGTCTAGCTTCGTCAACAGATGCAGATTCCTGTTAATGAAATATATTATTTGTCATTTGACTAGCGATTGTAAAATAAGTGATTGCTTTAATCCATCAGATAAAAAGCAGAAAAACTCACAGAAATTTCAAGTATTTCAGCAGTTTCAGAATCAGAATAATACTTTAAAAATACATTAAAATATTTCGTTCGATAGACAATGCAATTACATGGCACTCTCAAATAAAAACCTTATACATTTTAAGTACAATTTGAAGTCATTTTTTTAAATAAAAATAACTATTTTTCTAATTATTTCAACTTTATGCTGAAAACAATCATATAAATATAAGTTGTCCACATATTTAAAAAATACAATTAAATTGTCCACTTAAAATATTAAAATAGCATTTAGGTTTAAAATTGTTTTACAGTTATCTTCAGACTTAGGTTATCATTATTGATAACGATGATCTTTTGTGTCAGTCAGATGAAAACGTAAAATTCAATCCACTTAAAATTAAAAATGAGACACATCAGTTTGTTGAAGACTTATGTACTCCCTCTTTTCTTAGGATCGTGCTTCCCTCTAGGCAGCAGCAAAGGAAGTCAGTCTAGGCATATACAAAATATTACTTTACAAAACCGCGTTAGTCAAACTTCACTTATTCTAGTTCCAAGTTTTGTAAGACTTTCGTTGATCTACTGATAAGCTTAACAGTGCTTCTATGTTTTCATGACTCTTGCAAGAAATTTTGCGAAACAGAAGTTTCAAAAATAGTCCAGACTTTGCATCTGCTGCATTTTCAAACAGTGCACTCTAAGAATCCTTTTTAACACTCACCAACCAAAAGCTAATCTAATATCCTAACTTTGTTAGATGTGTTGGCGCCCTTGCTCGGGTCGTGCCTCTCCCTACAGTGGCACATCTGCAGCAGTCCTCTGACTTTGGACGAGAACGAAAAGACGACGAAGATGAAGAGGCCCTGCAGGGTATTGAGCACGAAGAAATTTGGAAATTGCGTAGGCATTGAACATTTAGGAATTACAACAAATCCAAATAGTTTACTTCCAAAAATTCTCGCACAAAGCTATTCCAATATCCCACTTTCTTCTATCAGACTCGCGCCGATATGTGCAATATCCTGACCGACGCACTGCCGCGCTTGCTGGGGTCGTGCCTCTGATTACAGAGGCACACCTGCATCAGTCCCTTGACTTTAGACGAGCACGAGAAGTCGAAGAGTCCCTGCAGGGTGTCGAGCACGATTAAATTTGAAAATTGCATCGATAATGAACATTTGGGAATTGCAACATATCCCAAATTGTTTACTCTAACAATCCCTACAAAAATCTATTCTAATATCCCAACTTTCTTTGTCAGACCTGCGCCGATATGTGCGATATCCTGACCGACGTGCTTCCCCGCTTGCTCGGGTCGTGCCCCTGCCTACAGCGGCACGCCTGCAGTAGTCCCTTCACTTTGGACGAGCACGAGAAGACGACGAAGATGAAGAGGCCCTGCAGGGTGTTGAGCACGATGAAGCCGTACCACAGGGACACGTGGTCGGCGTACCCGGCCACCAAGCCGATGATCCATGTTAGCCCCATGATGAGGGCGAGACGCATGAACATGAAGAACCTGTTGGCGAGAAAAAGTAAAACAAGTTGAGAATGAGACCAGCCGTATATGAATCGGTGAGTGCAGAAACAACGTCAGTCAAATTTCAAATTTTTCCTTGAGAAAAAACGTAATAGCTTCTCCTCTACTTCTGCACTCAACACTCGAAACAAACGTCCTGTATTTATGGAACTACTCGACAGACTAACGTAGTTTTTACACCCAGCACGCATCCTGCCTTTTTACGCTTATTTTCATTGAAAACGAGTTTTCGGATTTTTTTTGACTGAAGTGATTTCTGCACTCACCGATTCATATTCATATACAGAGTGGCGCAAATGAAAGTGGCCCACGGCCAACTTCAACAACAAGGCCGGAGAAGCTTTCCCAAACATGAGCTAGACCAAATTTTTGGCGTCACTTTTCCGAGTGCCGAAGATTGAGAAGCTAGTTCGGATGCTTTCGGAACCCTAAAAATGTGGTCAGCCGTAAACGAGTGTTTCCTAACAGGTTTCGAGACCGGTTATCTTCACTTTCGGAACAACGTCCCTCGGAACTATGACGTTAAAAAATTCCGTCCTCGAGCATGTTTAGGAGAGCTTCTTTGGCCTTAGTATTTGAGTAGGCCGTGAGTGGCCACTGTCGTAGAGATAAGGATGCATTGAGATGCTTGGCGGGAAAAACTATTGAAGCCGTCTGAAAGCCTTCAAGCCGAAATAAAAAGTTATTCAAGCGTGAAATGGCTTCACTGAGCAAATCTGTTTTTACATTGGTTGGATTGGATTAGCATCACGTTAGAGCTACTCAATGATTATTGGCGAGTTCAGATCTATATTATATGAAGACGGCCTCTTATGCAAATTTTGTGTCTTATAAACAAAAAGTTCCGATTCTCTAGGATAAATAATAATGGTCTAAAAATCACAAATGGGATTGTTTTGAACAGCTGTACAACTTTCAGTTTATATTGCATTTCAACTAACTTGTCAAACCATAGCATAGTTGCCGGACAAAAAATTCACCAAGGCCTAATATTGAAGCAATCAATACAGCAAGAAGTTGACATTAAAAAAATTATTAAGTAAAATATTCTTAGAAAACTCATTTTCGATTACCAAAACAGCAATTCCAGTAAACAAATAACAAAACATTGAAGCTGTTGCCATCCACGACAAGATTATACCATAGAAATATTTCACTAATATTAACCATGGATGTATATTAATGGATGTACTACTGAATGTTAAGAAAACGCAACCGTTGTCAACGGCTCGAGAACAACTATTTTGCTTCTTTTCTAATTTGGGGCTTTTATTTGGCTCTAATTCTTCCAGCGATTTCATCGATCTATAAATGTTGATGGAGAGACCGAAATTCGTATGCCCACTTTTCAACTTTCAGTTGCTATGATAAAACACAAATTAGAATAACAAGAGATATTAAAAATATTCCAATTAATTAAAATAATAACTTTCGAAGGGAAAAATAATTTTTTTTTAGCAAACGATAATAAATGTAGAAACAAAAATTCATAATATCGACGATTGATTTCTGCGCATGCTCACCAACCCTCATCATCAGTGCCGATTGCAGAAGTAGATGTGTGTTGACACTAGATCACAACTTCCCAGTAATATTTAGTTCGAAAATTACATTTAAATTAAAAAAAAATTGACTTTGGCGGTCAAGTTTGTAAAAATCGCCAAATGACGTCATTTTTCTTTACTGCGCATGCTCATAATTGACCTCGAGCTGGTGGCAACGGCAGCATTTTTTCTGATCCATTGCGATTTGAGCGAGACACGGTCGATATTAACTGACCTCTTTCTGAGCGTGGCCTCATGGGACGTCTTGATGGTGGCCCGACTTATGACGCAGGTCACATCCAGGAAGAAGGCCGCGTTCAGCACCATCACCAGCACTAAGGGGACGGCGAAGAAGACCAGCAAGGCCTTCCTCGATCCGAACCAGCACATCCCTTCGGTGCCGAACCTTGGTGTTCAGAAACAGTAAAGTTTAGTTAAGACCTGTGGAACGGCCGTTTCGATAGAGCTGGTGTTTTTGTTTATAAAATAGAATTAAGAATCTTACTTTAGAAGAAACGTACACTCTTAAAACAAACGAGTGATTTTAACTCAGTCTGAGATAACTTTTACTCATTTTAGTGTAGCACTTCCCCTATAGGAGTTTCATTCCTTTGTTTAGTAGTTAACGAACGACGGGATCAACAAACGAGTGATTTTAACTCCGCCTGATTTAATTTTAACTCCTTTCCAGTGCCGAAAATGCACTTCTATGGATTTCACTCTTTTGTTTTAAGGGGTCATAGGAGTCTTAAAAATGTGCAAAGAAGGTACTACAAAACATAGTTTGATCTTTCATGTAATTTTTGAACTACTGAATGTGTAAGTATAATTTTTTATATGTAATTCTACAAGATTTATTTATTATAAAACAAGTTTTAAAATTTATGAAACTTTAGCCAAAACTAAAATAAATGATATTAAACATGAAGGTACTTGAACACACTGATTAGGCTTGCGCGGCAAATTGTGAGGTCAAAATTGAAAAAATGAATAAGAAAATGACTTTATATTATATATATCTTTATTATATATCTTTATATATTATACCTAAATTCTCAGCTCAATTTTAATTAGAAATTATTTTTAAAAAAATTTAAAATCAAAATTTTTAAATTTTTATTAATTTTTTTAGAAAAAGTTTCTAAAATAATTTCTAATTAAAATTGAGCTGAGAATTTAGGTATAAGTCCTTGTTTGTACATATTTGTACAATATAAAGTCATTTTCTTGGTCATTTTTTCAATTTTGACCTCACAATTTGCCGCGCAAGCCTAATCACAGTGTGTTCAAGTACCTTCATGTTTAATATCATTTATTTTAGTTTTGGCTAAAGTTTCATAAATTTTAAAACTTGTTTTATAATAAATAAATCTTGTAGAATTACATATAAAAAAATTATACTCATCTATTGAGTAGTTAAAAAATTACAAGAGAGATCAAACTATGCTATGTAGTATCTTCTTTGCACATTTTTAAGACTCCTGTGACCCCTTAAGGAGTCACAGGAGTCTTAAAAATGTGCAAAGAAGGTACTACAAAACATAGTTTGATCTTTCATGCCATTTGTGAACTACTCAATGTATAAGTATAATTTTTTTATATGTAATTCTACAGGATTTATTTATTATAAAACAAGTTTTAAAATGTATGAAACTTTAGCCAAAACTAAAATAAATGATATTAAACATGAAGCTATTTGAACACATTGTGATTAGGCTTGCGCAGCAAATTGTGAGGTCAAAATTGAAAAAATGACCAAGAAAATGACTTTATATTGTACAAATATGTACAAACAAGGACTTATACCTAAATTCTCAGCTCAATTTTAATTAGAAATTATTTTTAAAAAATTTTTAAATCAAAATTTTTAAATTTTTATTAATTTTCTTAGAAAAAAGTTCTTAAAATAATTTGTAATTAAAATTGAGCTGAGAATTTAGGTATAAGTCTTTGTTTGTACATATTTGTACAATATAAAGTCATTTTCTTGGTCATTTTTTTTTCAATTTTGACCTCGCAATTTGCCGCGCAAGCCTAATCACAATGTGTTCAAATAGCTTCATGTTTAATATCATTTATTTTAGTTTTGGCTAAAGTTTCATAAATTTTAAAACTTGTTTTATAATAAATAAATCTTGTAGAATTACATATAAAAAATTATACTCATTTATTGAGTAGTTAAAAAATTACAAGAGAGATCAAACTATGCTATGTAGTATCTTCTTTGCACATTTCTAAGACTCCTGTGACCCCTTAAGAGTGTAATGTTCGTCTTTAAGTTAGGTTTGAATTATCGTCGCACTAGAGCTGCACGAGGACTATTAAGTTTTTTAAGATATTCAATTGTTTAGTTAACTCTTCCAGTCCCTATAATGCCATTTGGCATCATCATTTTAGACAGTTTTTCGGATCATAATTAAAAAATACAATAGAGCTGACATTGATTGGGATTAATAAAAAATGTTTTCTAATAGAAAAAAGTTTGAAGAATCGAATGATGTGCTTTTTGATATCATAGAGGGCTACAGACGATCAGAAAAAAAATTAAAATGATGTCAAATTGCTAATTGGGACTGAAAGGGTTAAACGTCATTTGTTGCTTGTTGTTCATGTTTGTCATTAAAAGTCCAGTCAAGAATTTTCTTGGCCAGTCTATTTCGTTTATCAACATTACCTTGGCTTGAGGTCCCACGGGACCACGACTGAGGAAGACGAGTCCAGGGTCTTGACTGTGGCCACCAGGAGCGCGGGTACCGCCCATGCGTAGAGGGAGTAGAGCAGGAAGCGGCGCCAGGGCACGCGGTGGCTGGAGATGCGAAGCTCCCGCATCACTGATCTATGGAAGGGGGAAAAAAGGATAGATTAGGGTTGTTTGGATTATCGTCGCACTGGAGCTATAGGAGGGCTATTGCAGTGGACGTCGTATTTTGGAACCACAGTCAAGTGACGAGCCAACATTTGAGCAGGCACCCAACGCAACTGAAGAGTTCATGGGAAGAGCAAATTGATCTATTTAGAAGGCTTTCCTCAATAGGCCTCTTTGGTAATGATAGAGAGAAATTGCCTAAACTGGTATAAAGAAACCGGTTACTCGCTTTTTTTATTTCGCGGCAACCCTGATTCACGCCAGAGATCAGTGGACACGTTTGTACCGCGAACGAAGTACCAAAAAAGAAAAACCGGTTTCCTGTCTCCAATGTCCGCCAAGTAGACACATAAGGTAAGACTCCTTAAAGAAATCAAGTAGTTCTACCCGTGTACACTCTTAAAACGAACGAGCGATTTTAACTCAGTGATTGATTTTTACCCCTCCAGTCCGGAAAATGCACTTCTCCTTTTGGAGTGGATCCTTTGCGTGTTAAACATCCGACAGGATCACTCCAAACGAGTGATTTTAACTCAGTCTGATTTAATATTCACTCCTTTCCAGTGCCGAAAATGCACTTCTACTGGAGTGGATTTCACTCTTTTGTTTTTAAGAGTGTACTCTTCATATATGTAGACAAACTACTACGACTTACCTAAAAGACCTCCAGACGTCGAAAGCGATGACATTCATCCAGAAGAAAGACGTCAGGAAGAAGTAGTACACGCACATCCCAAGATCAGCACAACTCTGCTTTGATGTGTCCATCAACGCAACAGCCAAGAAACACACGTAGGCCATCAACAGAGACGCGCTCAGAGACGCCAGGCAGCAACCTGGCAGATTCCTGGCCGAGGACACAAGACAAAACACCACCAGGTGCGAGAGAAGACTTATGATAGATATGGCCAGACCTGCATAGATGGATAATACATTTTATTGTAATGGGCCTTGACCATGGCCTTATCAAGTACTAAAGCCTTGGAGTCTGTCACCAGAAAAATGCGATAGCTATTAAACGCGGAAGACGCCACTCTCCGAACTGTAAACCGGCCACCGCTTCATCGGAACGTTACGTTGACACGAAACTGGAAACCTAGTGAACTCACTCAACTCCGTTGTTGTTTTGGTTTTCGTTTTTACTTGTCAAAAATGGAAAAATTAGGTTCTTCGTAATTTCTCACAAAATCAATTAGCATTTCTTCCTCGGCAAGCGTAAAACAAATCTAGCCTTCCGCCAGTTCCTCAAATTTTGAATATTTGGCAAGCACAACCGACAACAGCAAATAACGTTGTCATCAGGATTTCCCAACTCACTCAACAGCAACTCAATCTGGCGGTCGTGTTGAGTTGTCCCTAGGAAACCACTCTAGCGTTATCAACGTCAGTAGTTTGTCTCGCACCGCACTTGTCCGACCGCTTAAATCCGTTGACGGACTCCGAGGCTTTAGGCCAAAGAAGCTCTCCCAAACACGCTCGGGGACGGGAAGCTTGACGTCATAGTTCCGAGTGACTTTGTTCCGAAGATGAAGAGAACCTGTCTCGAAACCAGCTCGGGACCACTCGTTCACGGCTGATCACATTTCTAGGGTTACGAATGTGTCCAAAGTAGTTTCTCCATCTTCGGCACTCTGAACATTGACGTCAAAAATTCCGTCTGCGCTCATGTTTGGGAAAGCTAATTCCCCGACCTTGTTATTTCAGTTGGCCGTGCCTTGACGCGTTTACAATGCTTGGCGAAATTGTGACGGACCTGCCTAGTTGTTCTACGAAGTAATTCAGATCTGGTGCAATTTAGCCTTTCAACCCTGCACAGATCATTTCATGCCTTAAGATTTAAACAGCATTTATGAATATTATTATCAGGCAGTATGAATATTGACAGTGTTTGTGGAGGGGCGTCTCCGCTGGTCTTAATAGTATGATTTGTTTATAGCGGTGTTGTTAATAGTGTCTTTTTTTAGATAGCAAGCAGATGAGTTTTAGCGTTTATATTTTTGAAATGTGAAAGTTCTTGATATTCTTGCCAATTGGGGAATGCGAGAACGTCGGCCAGCCATTTTTGACATCTTGTGATCTAGTGCATGACCTGGCTCGTCTACTCGCCGATGTCAGCTGCAATATCCTTAGTTTATTTCGTTTGCTTTAAATATCCCCCTGTACCTCATTCCCTAAAGTATTTATTAAATATCCTAATTCATTTAAATTGCTTTTCTGTTTTAATTTTGTGTGTGACCTTTTCTGCCATTATTTACTCCGCCTGGGAGCATGGTTTTAAAGTAATAAACCGTGCTAGGCCATAAGCTTTTCCCAGAGACGTTACAAAATCTACATATTTCTTACGAAAAAAGCAAATGAAATATATGTAGTCCGCCTATCATTTTTTAGCGTCTTAAATATTCCAAACTAGTGCGATATAGAAAACTAGTGATTCTAAAACTAGTGCTTTAGCTTTATGGAACAGACAAGTGGCAATCCCTCTATAGTAACAGATCTCTCTACAATTCTAATGGGGAAACTTGACGTTTTCCAAAAAAAAAAAAAAAAAAAAAAAAAAAAAAAAAAAAAAAAAAAAAAAATGTTTAGTAATTATTCACAAAATTTTTAGTAATTATTCACAAACTATAGATGGCACTAATGGGATGTAAATATCTAAAAAAAAATCCTTTTAATTATAAATAAGTATTATCTTTAAAACAATACTAATTAATTATTTTAATAGCTAAATAACTTTTTTGGTAAATTTTAGTGAATACATGTCGCATTAAAAAAAAATCCCACATTGGAATGTTATTGAGATCTGTTACCATACAAGATCCTTAACCCTCTAGTGCATACTGTTGACATATGGCAACAACATAATCCACTTTGTTCTATTAAAGTATAGCTCCCTCTCGACAAATTTACTATTCGTTATGTACCATTCGTTATTTGTATAAAAATGACCGTTTTTAAGGAGTTGCTGCTGGCATTGATGCCGTTAAAAGCATTTTTTTCGAAAAAACTCCAAAATTAGGCCCATAATTTTAAATCAGCGCCATCTGACCGCCGGTCTTAAAGGGCTAACAGATGCATCAACATTTGCCAGACCTGCGTAGGTCACGTATGTGAATTCCGGCGGGAATTTGTCCAGGGTGTGGCTCTCTTCCGATCGGTTCCTCTTCATCTCGTCGAAGGCCGGCAGGCAGACGTAGACGCCGTTGGTAGTCATGTAGTAGTCGCGCGGACCGTAGTCGTGGCGGTAGATGTCTATGTAGACGTGGCTGTTGTTCAGGAGTTTGAACTCGTGAGGGTGGATCAGGATGTGGCCGCAGGTCAGGAACTCCTCACTGAAAACAGAAGACAAAATATTTGACTAAATTGCCTCTTCTGTAGTGTAAGTCACGTGTGTAAAGTGATTAGCACTACAACTTTAAA
This sequence comes from Hylyphantes graminicola, assembly GCA_023701765.1. Classification (NCBI taxonomy): domain Eukaryota; kingdom Metazoa; phylum Arthropoda; class Arachnida; order Araneae; family Linyphiidae; genus Hylyphantes; species Hylyphantes graminicola. The sequence goes on along the minus strand of CM043120.1, from coordinate 63,199,029 downwards.
CATTCACTGAAAAATAATTATCGAAATATCTGATCTACACTTGAAAAAACTAAATGTTGTTGACGAGTGCCTGTAGGCCGTTGTCTAGAAGGAAAGAGGGTTGCAGTAGCATCCGTTGGCACAAAGGCTTTGAGTACTCATGTGAGCGTGGAAGGATATTTCTTTAAGGTTTCGAAACAGTTTCTCAACAGGAGGGTAGTTCGAACTTGCATTGGGTTATCTAGTATTGCACAAGTAGAATTTTACTTATAGTGTTCCCTGAGGTGATACTGAATGTGTTAAATAATACATACTATCGATGCAAATCTATTGACGATAAAGTCTAACTGCATCAGGATTCACAATATGGCGAAACATCGTCCAAACTGGTGTAAGGAAAACTGTTACTCACAATGTTTATATCTCGCGGCAACCCTGATTCACGCCAGAGATCAGTGGACAGGAGTCACACGTTTGTACTGCGAAAGAAAAACCGGTTTTCTGTAACCAATGTCCGAAAAGCCTAAAAGAATACTAAAAGATTCCCACACAATGACGTTTTTCCTCAGTACTCTTCAAATGCATGTGCAATTGATGACGGTCCTCAGCAATTAACTATAATCCTCCTTTTACCAATAACCCATATATAGTTGTGACACATTATTTACAACCCAACTAACCCAACAATCCCTCATCAAACAGCTGGGCTGGAGAGCACAGTCGGTCAGGCACTCGCCCGGCATGCGAAAGGTCCCAGGTTCAGGTCCGGGCATCGCCAAAATAACTGCCTATAAAAAGGCCCGTGCAGCCCAAAATGTCATACGAATAATACCCCGTGTAAGGGAGTGCACGTAAAATATCCTTCAAAGTCCTAACGCTGCGTACGATGTCGCCCTTAACGGTAGCGTTGGGTGCCTACTCAGGTGTCGGCTCGTCACTTGTCTGTTGTTCTAAAATAGGACGCATTTCTCCAATAGCCCTCGTGTAGCTCTAGTGCGACGATAATTTCAACCTAACCTATCAAACAGCATGGGATTGACAACACTGCCTTTAGCCCCGGTTTCCTCGGAGTCCGTCAACAGATTTTAGCGGTCGGACAAGTGCGGTGAATGACGTCATACAAACTACTGACATTGATTACGCTAGAGTGGTTTCCTCGGGAGCGTTGCCGGACAACTCAAACAACCGCCAGATTTCGTTGCTGTTGAGTGCTTTTGGGAAATCCTGATGACAACATTTTTTGTTGTATGTTGTGCTTGCCAAAAATTAAATTTGAGGAAATGACTGAAGGCGAGAGTTGTTTTACGCTTGCCGGGGAAGAAATGCCAATTGATTTTGCGAGAAATCACGAAGAACCTAAATTTTCCATTTTTGACATGCAAAGACGAAAACCAAAACAGCAGAGTAAAGTTGAGTGAGTTCGCTAGGTTTCCAGTTTCGTGTCAACGTAACGTTCCGACGAAGCGGTGGCAGGTAGAGTGACGTCCTCCACGTATAATAGCGGTCGAATTTTTTTGGCGACAGTCTCCGAAAAAACCAAGGCTTAATTCAGGTTCTCTAACTGTTTTCAAAGAGGACTCGCATACAACCAAAATATTTGAGATGTTAAGAAGTGACAGGCAGACTATATTTACCTCAAGTCATGAACAAGGGACTCCGTCATCGTTTCTTTTTCCTCCGCACACAGGAACACGGTGTCATTGGCCAGGTAGTAGGTGTCGATCTCGTGGACAACATCTGAGCCGGGAATCAAGAGGCTCCCGTTTTGCAGCAGGAAGAAGTCGTGGTGGGGCTCGTAGTACCTGCAGTCGGGATTGGCATTCGAGTGCTCGTATTCAAACGCCTGCAAAAAGAATAAGAGGCGTTGTGATCTTGGAACCATATTATTGCTTTTCAATTGATTGCGTTGGTTGGTTGGTAGACATATTTTCAGGCTTGTGTGCTTGGTCAGAGACCCGCTTATAAGCCTTCGTCAAGTAAGACCGACACAACACAGACACATCTACGCGACAGATGCTGTCATCTATCGCGCGATACCTCCACAATTTAAACATGTACCTAAAAGGGATAGAAGTAGTCTTCAGTAACCTGTATACGTGGAAAACTGCGCAATGACCGACCACAGGAATTAAGGACCCAACAGATTTAACGAGCACGTACTCCGCATACACTCGACAAACCCAAACATCCATGCCTTATAGATATTCGTACCCGGACCCAGAAGCTCCAAAGGCTATCACTAACAATTGCGCCGCCGGGTCGGCCTTGATAAAGTTGTCGTGTGATTAAGGGCAATAGCCTGAAAAGCAAGAGGGGTGAAGTAGCATATGTTGGCACATGGTTTTGAGTTAACGTGAGAGATGGGTGGATTTGTTTTCCTTCTTAAAAATATTAGCATCTTTAAAAAAATTTTAATGCCGCTGTTATTGTTCGTGAAATGTGCGTCCCAAAAAAATTTGCAGCTCTATGTTACAACCTACTTTGCTCCCCCCACCCCCTATTTAAAAAAACCGGCCTGTCATATTTGCTTTACAGTGGTGGAATCGTAAGCAGTAAAATTCAAACTCTACTTAAACAAGGACTTCTAATGGAAATTTAAGTTGAAGAAAAGTGCCTGAAGAAAAAGTAATTTTTTTTCTTCAAAAATTATTTTCTATTCTTCTAATCTAATTAGAGTGGAACTAGATTCTATTTTTGACACCATAATTCGCACTAGGAATCGTTATGCAAGTAATAATTCTAACGGGACCTTTATTTAATTCATCCCCTTTTCTCCAAATATTTATAAAATAACATGAAGTAATTATTTAAAATATTTCAGAAAAGTTGTGAAAGATACATACTGGCTGCTCAAAGTTTTACAAAAATTAAACCAAACGACAATACATGCGAGATGTTGAAGAGCATAGAAAAAGAACGCGCTAAGTGACATTTTTGAAAAAAATTGAATTTCTTCTGTAAATGAACACATTAGTAACTCCTTTAACGGTAACAAGTTTTTCCCTTCCCATGAACTTTAACCCTATAATGCATACGGTTGTCATATGGCAACAAGCAACATAATCCACTTTATTCTAATAAAGTAGAGCTCCCTCTCTACAAATCCGTGTTTTTTCATCTAATACATTCCATTTTGAAGTTTTAGTTACTAATAATACTCGTAACAGTAGTAAAGTGTATTTAAAATTAAAGAGTGAAGTTATTAACTGTTGTGAAATTACGTCTTTGGCAGTATTCAAAGAATAATAATATTAGTAGTAAATACTAATAAATTGTTTTGAAAAATTAATCAATCATAGTTAAAAAGGGTTTTTTTTAAAAATATTTTTAGTAGTCTTCTAGTCATTATTATTAAAATTGGAATTTTGCAGTTGGTTTTTGTCAAAGAAAATTTTTTTTAAATTGAAATTATTTAAATTCTAATGCAGTTAAATTTTTTTTAGTATTTTTCCCATTATTAATGAGTATCAAAAGATACAAATATATAACTTCAGGATGAAAATAAAAATCATGCATTACAGGGTTAAATTAGGTAAATTTTTTACGATTTGCAAGTACAATTTTAAACAGATCCGAGTGCAAAAAAAAGTTTAGCTCATTTTTTCGTTTTCAACTTTTTGCCACTTAGCACGTTCTTCCTAGATAAGCTCTTCATTTATAAGAATAATTTAGGCTTCATGGTAATGTAATGTAACGTAATCGATTCCGGCAGCTTATTTCTAGCCTTCTTTATTTGTTCTTCTTTGGGAAGCCTTAACACACCCAAATAATGTAATCTTACCTTCATGTTTTGCATGGAGACGTTGAACTCCATGGGAGAGTCTGTGCCCTGAAGAATGCTGCATGATGTCGTGATGACTAGTAATATCAACGCTAAAAGTGGCTTGGGAATTAAAGTTGAAGCCATGGCATTAGTGGAAAGTAATTCCTTGTCGTCCAGTCTGAAATGAAGAAGGGAATATTAAGGACTCTCTTGGAATTCCACATCTTGAAAATGGTAATGTTATTCCTATGGAAAACATTCGCAAGTCAATTACCGCCACTATTTTATTAAAAGGTTACTAGTTTCTTGTATCATTGTATCTTAATCATTGTAAAGAACGAAAGAGACTAAAAGGATAAAACTAATTTGTTTTGTGAAAATCACACATATTTAGTATGTTTAATAATTTTTTGATGTTAGTAAAAAATGGAGTAAGCATTAAGTTCTAATTTTAAAAAATTATTAAAAATACTAAATATGTGATTTTCACAAAACAAATTAATTTTATCCTTTTAGTCCCTTTTGTTCTTTACAATGATACAAGAAACTAGTAACCTTTTATTAAAATTGTGGTGGTAATTGGCTTGCGAATGTTTTCCATAGGAATAACATTACGATTTTCAAGATGTGGAATTCCAAAGAGAGTAATCTTAAGTCAGTTGTGAATTGTGTCAGTTGTGGGCGACCTACACGAAGGCTATTGGCGACAATTTAGAGCCACCGTCAAGTGACGAGCGTATAACCGAGCAGGCACCCAGGCAACGCATCGTCCGCAGCATTGGGACTTTTGAAGCATATTCAACGTGCACTCCCTCTACGCGAGGTATTATTGGTCAGATTTTTTTTTCTGCAGGGGAATTTTGTACACTCTTAAAACAAACGAGCGATTTTAGCTCAGTATGAGTTGATTTTCACTTCTTTCAGTGTCGAAAATGCACTTCCCTTATAGGAGTGGATTCACTCTTCGGTTTTGTAAAACCTTCAACAATCTTAACAAATGAGCGATTTCTAAGGCGATTAGGAGCGATTTAGGGCGATTACGAGCGATTTAGGAGTTAATTTTCACTCCTTTCCAGTGTCGAAAATACACTTCTCCAAAAGGAGCGGATTTCACTCGTTTTAAGAGTGTAGATCGGCAGTTATTTTGGCGAGGCCCGGACCCGAAATTGTTACCTTCAGCATTCAAGGCGAACATCTGTGAATTGTCTGGGCTTTTCCCAGCCAGAAAAAGGCAAGATACTAAATTTAGTCTCATAAACTTAAATCAGCGCCATCTGATCTGATAGCCGGTCTTAAAGGGTTATGCTTAAGGTAGGCAAATACTCAAAATTCTAAAATTTTTACTATTACTTTAATCTTTTCCAAATTTGGCATAGTGATTTCAAATATAATGAGCAATGCTTTTTGGGCATTTTTTTTATTTAAATATAATTGATTTACTTTAAACGGTGTTTTTCAACTAAAAATAGGGGTCTACGCCAACACTTCTAGCATAGAAAGTTTTACATTATTTTACCTGAAATTTTTCACAGATGCTATTTCAATATATATCTGTGCCATGAACCTCTAACATCTGGTGTAAGCATACAAGTTTTTTTTAAATGTCCAAGTGTAAGTTATTCGAAAAAAATCCTTTTTTATGGTTAATTTATAACATTTTTCTTAATAACTTTTTTTCTTGTAATTTGTATGTAACTCTAGAGGGTCATTGCACGTATCAGTTCAAAACGGAGAATTTAACACATAATAAATGTTCATTGGATGAAAATTCAATGAGGTAGACTTATTGGCGTAAACCTCTTTTTTTAGTCGAAAAACACCGTTTAAAATAAATAAATTATATTTAAATAGAAACCAAAGCCTAAATAGTATTATTCATTATATTTGAAATCACTACGCCAAATTTGGAATAGATTAAAATAATAGTAAAAATTTTAGAATTTTGGGTATTCGCCTACCTTAAGTTTATCTGAGTAATCGAAATATGAGACAAGTCATTTGTCAATGAACAATATATGATAAATTAAGCCATAAAAAATTATGTTTCACATGTAGCAACGTGCGTGGAAAAGTGACATATCAGACAAATGTGACTTTTCATATTATAAATGCTAAAATATTAAAGTTTTAAATATCTATAGTGATTAGAGCAAATCCAAAATCAATTGGTAGAATTTTTAGAGTATAATTAGAAGATCCTTATTTTTCTATTTATACACTGGAGGGCCCATTTGGCTTGGGTTGTCTCGGAAAAATTAAAATCTCGCCGTACTTTATCATCCGCAGAGAGCTCAAGATTCATTGTAATCAGTGCGTCAAAAATTGTTAGCGAGAGCCGCCTAGATGGTGCCACCAAAAAATGGCTCACAGTTCTGAGGAATATGCCGAGTCTGCAAAGGCTTGACCGCCAGTATTGCGGCCCCATACGAGAGAAAAAAAGTTAAAATTTTTTTAAAAAAAAATCAATTTTACGTTTTTATAGGGTCCAGAGGATGTTAATAAGTTTACGAATATAGTGAAGCGAATTCAGAATACGAGGATCGGCTACATGGCGGATTTCGGAGTGAAACAGATATCTATGCTCGCCTACTCTTTATTTCATTCTTCTCGAAAACCACGATACATTATAACCCTGTTATAACGTCATCAAAGAGACAGCGATGTTAATGACGTTAAAAAACGAGTGACGTTAAAAACTAGGTTGAATGTTAAGTATAAGAAATCCTGCAAAATGCGTATTATGTAGTACTCATTTTATTAATCAAAGATAAAATGGCATTATTGAACATTATTTTCCGGAAATAAATTTCAAATTTGACTTTTTGCATCATTTGCCGAATAAAATAACATTTGATTAGTGCAAACAAATTTTTAAAAAATTATCTCTTTATAAGAAGGCATTTTGGATAATCACATAATCTTACAATTTCAACATCATAACTGGGGAACATTGACGTTATAAGCAAAGTAACGTTAAAATCTATGAGCAAGTAAAGGTACAGAAAATGAAAGGCGTTAAAAACGAGTTGTTACAAAATCGTTGTAACTGAGTTTGACTGTATTATTAGTTAGGCGTGTTTTTTACTTGGATTATAAGTCGGTAGTTATTTTGGTAATGTCCGGTCCCGAACCTTCCGACATTTCGCATGGACGGCCATCGCCTTACCGACTGGTCTCCCCCAGTTCCCTTATCTCTATAAGGATAGAATTATAGTCACGCTATGGTTCGAGCCCCGGCTGAGTCGTCGGATTTTCTGGATGGCAAAATCCTGGGTGCGCATGTCATATGATTATGTGGCATGTAAAAGATCCCTGGAGGGCCCATTTGGCTTGGGTTCTCTCGGCAAAATTAAAATCTCGGCGTACTTTAACATCCACAGAGAGCTCAGATTAATTGTAATCTGGGCGTCAAAATTGGTAGCGAGAGTCGCCTAGATGGTGCCACAAAAGAATGGCTCTCAGTTCTGGGGGAATATGCCGAGTCTGCAAAGGCTTGACTGCCACTACTGCAGCCCCATTATAAAAAAAAAAAATAAATAAATAGTCACGCTATCACGAGGGCTGTTGGCGATGGGCGTCGTATTTTAGAACCACAGCCAAGTGACGAGAAGGCACCTGAATAGGCACCCAACGCAGCCATGCAGCCATTAAGGCGACATCGTACTCAGCGTTAGTTATCCTTAAAGGATATTTAACGTGCACTCCCGCTACACGGGGACATTCGCCGGACATGGCTGCACGGGTCCATTTACAAGTCGGCAGTTAGTTTGACGATACCCGGACCCGAACCTGGGACCTTTTGCATGCTAGGCGAGTGCCTAACCGACTGGGCTCCCTAGCCTGTTTGAGTTCCTAAGAAATATTATACGAAAATTTTTTAGTACAAAAAAGCTCTCAGCGGTAACCCTCATTACATTTCCTAAATTTATTTCCTATTGTTATTCTCTTTAAAATATAAATAGCTCTTGCATAAAAATAATTATTCATTAAATAAGAGTATTTACTATTGAAATTAAAGTACAAAAATGCAAAACTGATTTCATAAGTAAGCAGATACTGAAAAGTTTTTGAGAATACTTCTTTGTATAGATTCAGTTAGAATAGCTTTGCAGTAAATAATTTTCGATACAGGTCAGATGAATTTGATACATTGTAATTTCCCAATTTCAGCAATTTAACCTGATAGTTAGGCAATAGTAGAGTACGATCAGTTCTGCAAGCATCTTGAATAAATTGGTAATTCAATATAATACATGATCATTGTGAACATTTGTCTGAAATAACTTTTCCTGGCAACGGACGAGTTGTTAACCCTCTAATGGATGAATTTTTATTTTCATCCCAAAAAAATATATATGCATATTTAATACTCATACATTATGGGAAAAATACTGAAATTTTTTTAGCTGCATTAGAATTTAAATTTAAATTTAAATTTTTTTTTCCATATGACAAAAACGAACTAAAAATTTTCAATTTTGATAATTAGTGACTAGAATACTAAATATATTTCAAAATAACCCTCTTGAACTATAATTATTTTTTTTAAAAACAATTTATTTGTACTGAGTACTAATATTAGTATACTTTGAATACAGCCAAAAACGTAATTTCACAACAGTTAACAACTTCACTCTTTAATTTGAATACACTTTTACTACTGTCATCTATGAGTATTATTAGTAACTATAACTTCAAAATGGAATGTAAAATGAAAAAAAAAGCCAGATTTGTCGAGAGGGAGATCTACTTTAATAGAACAAAGTGGATTATGTTACTTGTTGACAAACGGCAACAGTATGCATTAAAGGGTTAAAATAACTTCCTGACAACGGCTGAGTTGTTAAAGCACCAGTTTGCTGAAAGCCATATAGATTTTGAGTTTGAATTCTATTTTTCCATGTAAGTTTAAGATCTTTTTTAAACAGTAGCCCCTATCCTATTAGGATTTGTAATAAAAAAAAATCCCAAATAAATCAAAAATATACCCTTCAGTAAACACAGGAAATATATAAATTTAACAATACTTTAAGAATTATCCGATTTATTTATTTATCATCTTAAAAAAAAACTTATGATAAAAAAAAAGTAGAGGTTCAGTAACCTTATTTCGCTGGGGCAAAAATAAACACGTTTTCTATTTGTCCGTAAGGTGTATATTTCAAACATTTTTGCGATATAACTTTCGTCGAATTCCTTAAGCTATGGGATATTTTAATTTATTCTATAATATAGCTTTTTATTTGAAAGTACATACATCATGATAATTTAATTGTATATTATAATTGAAAAACTTAGTAAGATAATTTACTCTTTTTACTTTTTTCTTTACTTTCAGTCCCAGTGATGCCATTTGGCATCATCATGTTTCTGATCATAATTTTAAAAAAATAGGGTTGACATCTATTGGGATTAATAAAAAAATATTTCGAATAGAAAAAAAAGTTTGAAGAATTGATTGATGTGCTTTTTGATATCATACATGGCTATAGACGATCAAAAGAAAAATTCTAAAATGATGGAGCCAAATTGTCATTGGGACTGAACGGGTTAATAGGACATCTCTTTCGCTAGAAAGTGTTAAGTTGCCAAGTATGACACTCTTTATACGTCACCAGTGGTTTATTTTTTGTTACTCTTTTGTTCGATGTTTGCATGGAGGGTGCAATATTCTACACTTTCAGTTCGTAAAGTGAGTTTATGCTAAGTGTGAAGTAAATTTTTTCAGTGCACAGTTTTTAAGGTTTGGCTAATAATTTCTCTATAATAGATTAGTTTAGTTTGAATTATCATCGCGCTAGAGCTACACGACTGTTATTGGTGACGGGCGTCGTATTTTAGAACCAAAGTCAAGTGACGAGCCGACACCCGAGTAAGCACCCAATGCAACCGTTAAGAGCGACATCGTACGCAGCGTTGGGACTTTGAAGGTTATTTAATGTGCACTCCCTCCACACGGGATATTATTCGTTGGACATTTTAGGCTGCACGGGCCGTTTAAAGGTCGGCAGTTGTTTTGGCGACACCCGGACCCGAACCGCGGACCTTCCACATGCTAGGCGAATGCCTAACCAATTAGGCTCCCCAGCTCCTATAATAGATTTAATATGTATTACCCAGCCTTTTTAAACGCTCTCAAATCAGGTTAGGCAAGTTTAAATTTAGACGTGTTGAACACAAGATTGTATGTGTCAAGATCATTAATACTTTTGCTGAAGATGAAGCCCTAGCGCGTCATCATGAACTAAAAATTCTTAATGATATTCCCATGACATGTTACGCGATAACAAAAAATCAATGCACCGAAAATTGTAATGAATTATAATGTAGATTGGAGCGAATATATTAGCATTTAGCAAGTTACAAAAATTAAATGCCAGCTGAATTTTAAAACTTACAATATCCCAATAGATACCATCAAAATAGAAAAAGCAATCTTTTAAAGTTAAGGTTATTTTTAAAAGAAAGTTATCACTCATTAAAACTTACTTACCTATTAAATATAATCCAAGGGAGCGTCCAAGCGAATAAAAGCCAATTCAACACACAAACACCTGACGATTCCGAGAAGGTGTTTATCGTCCGTAAACTCCACCCCCTTTGTTCTATGAGCCGGCGCAGAAGGTCAGTTACGGTTGCGAGTAATATCGAACCTGAGCGGAATTAATTGGAGAGGGAAAGCACTGGGCTCAAGGGAAGGTCACGAGAGGATAGAAAGAAGAGCTCGTGAACAACAGAAAAAGATGAGTTTGTGCCATGCAGCCACCTGAATGCTTATACAACCAAAGAGTTCTTCACTCTTAAAACAAACACTCCTAATTTTACTCAGTCTGAGTGAATTTCACTCCTCCAGACTGGAAAATGCACTTCTCCTTTTGGAGTTTATCCTTTGTGTGTTAAACCTCCGACAGGATCACTCCAAACGAGTGATTTTAACTCAGTCTGAGCTAATATGCGTGCCTTTAGGGTGTCGAAAATGCACTTCTCCAACTCGAGTGGATTTCATTCTTTTGTTTTAAGAGTGTATAGTAGGGTAGATGACCGACTCGTGCTGAGCTGCCCTCGCCAGCCATGGCTCACTCTAGGGAGCTCGAACAGAGTGGCAAAAGTGCTAGTTAATTCGTAATTTTGATACTGAGAAAGGAAGTACATCCAGGGCAAAGGAGTGAATCGAACCCGCACCCGTTACAGGTCGCGGACTGCTAGCGTTATGGCCTGCGATCCAAACCACTCGGCCATTTAGCCCCACATGCCACCCTATATTGTCTCCGTGCTCGTCCATGGTGCGGTTGTGCCAAGGTTCAGTCCCTACCCTACTTAGAACTCTTTTTTTTACAGAAAACTAATTAACGAGTTCCGTCACCATATGCCCTCGGGTAGCTCTAGTGCGACATTGTTTCAACCCAACCTATGCTAGGTTAGGTACCGCTGCACGCTTTCGGCTGTCCATTCACATCCAACTACGCTGCAAAATTTAAATCCTCGATCAAGTGACGAGGTAAACGACAGAGATGCAACAAAAGAGTTTCTCACTGCCTGTTCACTGTTCAGCTCCTTAACCATCCAATTGGATGGTCAGGATAGAGAAGAAATCGTAAACAACAGTGGCTGAGTTTGTATCATACTAAACAGGTAACCTGATTGCTAAATAGGTGGCTTGAATTTACGATTTCCGTCGCCAATGGACCTCGGGTTGCTCTAGTGAGACATTTTTCAACCAAACCAAATATGAGAGTCTACAGAGGCATACAGAAGGCCTAACTTTCAACATTGGAGCCCGGAGAACACGCAATATTGGATAGAGCACAAGCAAGACAGAACGTGAATTAAAATATTTATGAATCTGATTTTTACAGCTAAGTTTTTACAACAAAATAACCTTTAACAATTATTTAAAAGACACGTGTAAGCCATCACCCTATTTTACATATTTAAAAAAAAAAAACTTTAATACATACATACTATATGACATCAAACTTATCATACTGTCATAAATATATCGTCATAACATAACATTTTAAATACATACATATTCATATTACAAGAGTTTTTATAATCAAGGGATATGCTAATTGCGGAGATTCGCTGTTGAAAAATTACTCTAAATTTTTGTTATTACTTTCTAAAATTGCTGCTTTCGGTAAGGTTAAGTTAAACACTTCCGGTTATTTTTTATAGCCTCCAAAGAGATTTAAAGCAACCAAATTATGCTACGAAAAATTAGATCAGTCGTCAAGTGACGATATTGACACCTAAGCTGGCTTCCAACTGAACTTTGAGTGACAGCGTATGCTAACGCCATCGGGACTTTGGACTCCTCAGATTTAACGAGCACGTCGTCGGCTGCTTTATGTGTGAAAATCTTCATCTGCCTTCTCTCCGGTTAAACTGTATCACTCATTATCCACTTTGTCAAGTGCTTTTATCAAATGCATGGCACAGCTTTTAATCTTTCTAACCCTTTTCGACCGGCGGTCAGGTGGAACTGATTTAAAATTATGAGACAAACTTTAGAGTTTTATCGAAAATAATGCGTTCAACAGCATCAATGCCAGCAACTCCTAAAAAACAAAAGTCATTTTTTATACAAATAACGAATGATACAAGTCAGCTGCTTCGTTATCGATATTTTTGAAGAGTTTGAACATTCTCTTCCGCACGATCGTGCCAGCCCGGTCGGAAAGGGATATATTTCGATTTTTTTTCCTCTTATATAAAAACTATCACTGTAGAAAAAATTCAGTAAAACGACTTTTTCGAAAGGCGACCTTCCAAAATATCTTCCCTTATACAATTATTTATGAGGTCACAGAAGAAGTTCACATAAATAATTCATGTTCACAATTCTATAAAAATCTATGTTGGATACATTTTGAAGAATTGATATATTAATTGTAAAGTAAAAGTTATAATACCTTTATTAACACTTTTTATGGTCTTTAGGTGATATGGTAACCTGTTTTGGAGTATGCACTATCTATATTTTCTTTTGATGTCTTGTCTGAGTAACCAGAGTAGCTTTGTTTTTATTAAAAGTAAAGCGACTAAAAAACTTTACATAATATACAAGTCAATTTTTACTTTTTATTTATACAGTAGAGTCCCGTTTATCCGAATCCCGGTAATCCGAAAATTGGTTTATCAAAAGAAAAAAAAAAGAGCCTTTCGGTTAAAATAAGAAATGTATATACGCATAAATAAATACACAAAAAATAATTGCGTACTTACAAAGTTGGATTTATTTCTCAAAATATGCAGTAGTTTTTTATTTTTTCTGCTCAATTTTGGTCCCGTACCTTTCGAAAAGCGGGACTCTAACTGTATGAAATCGATATTTTCTGTTATGAAACACAACCCTAATTTAATGCATGTCATATGAATATGTGGAATGTAAAACATCTCTTGAGTACCCATTTTTCTTGGGTTCTCTTTGCAAAATTGAATTTCGCATACTTTATTAGTCACATAGAGGTCAGAATCATTGTAATTTGAGATTCAAAATTAGGGGTTGGGGAGCCCAGTCGGTTAAGCACTCACTTAGCATGCGGAAAGTCCCAGGTTCGGGTCCGGGCATCGCCAAAATAGCTGCCGACCTATAAACGGCCGGTGCAGCCAAAAATGTCCGACGAATAATACCCCGTGTAAGGAAGTGCACGTTAAATATCCTTCAAAGTCCTAACGCTGCGTACGATGCCGCCCGTAACGGTTGCGTTGGGTGCCTATTCAGGTGTTGGATCGTCACCTGACTGTGGTTCTAAAATACAACACCCGTCGCCAATAGCCCTCGTGTAGCTCTAGTGCGACGATAAACCAAATTGAGCTTCAAAATTGGTAGCGAGCGGCGAGAGTCCCCTAGATGATGCCTCGAAAAATTCTTTCACTTCTGAGCAGGGCCTGTTCTTCCATAAGGCCCATTTGGCCCGGGCCTTGGGCCCCCAAATTTTAGGGCCCCTAAATTTCAGTTTCTATTATGCTAAATGCTCTAAATAACCAAAATATGAGTTAACTAAAAAAATCTGATACTCCACTTTGTATTTTGCCGAATTCTGACTAAGGAATCAACCTAACGTGATTGTTTTGATCGATGTTTATAAGGAAGCCTATAAAATTGTAGTACAAATTTGGTGCATAGGTCATTTTGCATTATCATTACTGGAAATCGTACACACAATTTTTCGTAAAGGGGCCCCAAAATAGGTTGTGCTAATAGTCCGAAATTTCCTAGAACAGGCTCTGCTTCTGAGTAATGTACTTAGACTGCCGAAAGACTTCATTCGTCAAAATTTAACACTTGTGAAAAAAAAGCATTTGACTACAACAAGCATTCCAAAACGTATAGAGGAAACTTCTAAAAGTGATATTTTTTTTGCTTCGTCACATAAATGTTTATTGTTGTATCACTATAAGGATACACCAGAGTATACAATGTCATGTAAACCGAACGCTAAACAATCTGCAATGCACGCGATATAATTCGCGGTATTATCGTAACGCAGTTTTTAGCTATCGCCTACAGTTGTTGGTAATTTCCTTATTTAAAAATAAATATCGGTAATTCCCAAATTAATAATAATTAGGAACTTCTAGAATGCAGATTCCAAAATAATACGCAAAGAGGATATTTAAATATGCTTCCTTGTTTGAGGTATTCCACACGCGAATCATTGATAATAGATTACGTCATAAAACATATTTTTTAAAGAGAAAATTGTAAAGACATTGATCATGGACTTGAACTTAAAAAAATAAAAAATAGAAAAATAGAAGGGCTTATTTTTTAAGGATACTGGGACGCCCCGATTACAGCCCCATCGGGTACATTATGACGTCATAATTCGTACTATCCAAATTTATATTCAATCTGAATTACGTCATACAACATTAAGCAGCCATATCCATGAAGATTCTTTTTCAAAAATTCACAAATATTTCTGTTCTAAAATTTGTTTTGTAAACATGAACACATTCGTTTGAAAAGAAATACAATATTGACGTCAACTAGTATAAATATAGGAAGATATTATACTAAATTTATACTAGTTGTGGAAAGAGACTTAATATTCTTAACACATTAAGATGTGATTTATATTTAACTGAATTTTTAGAGGCATTAATTTTTTTTTTATAAAAATCGTTGCTGGGGTACAGATTTTAATCAAACAATGTTTAACTGAAAAATCCGAAAAACATTGTTTTTTTTATTCGAAATTTGAAGTGTTAAAAAGTGAACTTATAAGACAATTTTTTCCATGGATTTCATATGCAACCGAGTCAAAGTAAAGAGGAAGCGAAACGGTTCTCGAACGGAACCTGAAGTAGGGGAATTTTTTGTAAAAGCGACGGTTTTTTGCAGTGCATTGTTTTTACACTTGTGTAAACACCATTTACTACTTTTTCAGTTGAAAATGACAAATTACAAAAAACGTTTTTTTTGTTTGACCTTCACCATGAGGGTGTGCAATCCCAGAAGGGCGAGGTCACATGCAACAAAATGAGTTTCGATCGAAACGCCATAATTCCAACAGTGGCATAACTACAGGAAGCTAATGCTCCATAAATTCACGCAAACTCTAAAAAAAATTCATTATGTTGGTGGGTTGGTTGGTAGACATAGGAAGAGTACACGAAGCGATTGATTTATTAGGCGAAGAAGCGATTGATTTATTAGGCGGACACACGCAATTGTCTGCTTGGCGACATAAAACCGGTTTCTCTTTTTCTTCTTCGCTTGGTCCAAGCGTCGGGATCACCAATCGCCTGAACTTGGTAGCTAGGAACCACAGAAATAGTAGTTAAGTGGCATATCACGTGACCTACAACACTGACTTCATTGGGGCTCTTCTGGGAGCTCCTTGCGCGTCCCGTCGTTAGCATTGGAGGTCACGTGATCTGCCACTATACTACTTTTACTATGATATCTATGGTAGGAACTGGTTTCCTTACCCAAGCTTATGCGATCACTCGCTATCATCGCCAAAGCGGCCTGCTAAGGAAACTTCTCTGAAAAATCAATCGGTTTTTCCCGTGTACTCTTCATATATTTTCAGGCTTGTGTGCTTGGTCGCAAGGACCCGCTTATAAACCATCGTCAAATAGGACAACACAGGACACACACATACGCAAATGACAGATGATGCCATCTGTCCCCACCTCCACAATTTAGACATGTCCTTGAATTTTAGGGAAATTTTCTCCAGGGACCTGTACCCATGGGAAACTGCGTAACGACCGTCCACAGGACTTTCGGACCCAACATATTTAACGAGCACGTACTCCGCATATACTCGACGAACACAAACATCCATGCCTCAACGGGATTTGAACCCGGACCCAGCAGCACCAAAGGCTAACGTCCTACCCACTGCGCCGCCGGATCGGCAAAAATTCATTAAGTATTGACTAAGTATTGCCGTGTACATGTATTCGTATTGCTAAAAAATACTATGAAGTTTGGTGGGATATGATTTTTTTCCCCTGAATAAATTAAAAAAATACCACTAGGTATCTCAAATCGTCAACAAAAATGCGTGTTTGCAATTAATCAACTAGTTTATGTGTTGTTGTCGCTCATCTCCTAGGTTTAGCAGAGCTAAACCAGGTCTATGATGTTAGTCACTTGCAAAAAAGCGTGTTTTCAATTAATCAACTTGTTTATGTGAATAAATCATTCAAAAACATACAAATAAACAAGGGGCGTTAACTTAACACAATGCCCTTTATTATTTTTTTCAAGCTACATAAGTTTAAAAGATCGAAAATAATTCCCCCATTAATGCTGTTTTTAGCCTACTTTTTCTTTTTTTTTTTAATTCCAAAGAATTAAAAAAAGAAAATAAGTAGGTATTGACATGCGGTCGATGTCCACCCTTATCCCCCTTCCAAAATCTGTTCTATCCACCCGATCTTAAATTTTTTTTTTTGTTGGAAAGTTATAACCTCAGAGACGCAACTTTCATACTTTTTGTCCATCTGTCTGTACGATTGGACGAACATAATCTACAATTTCGACGCATTTCTTATTGAATTAGCATTGAAACCATTGAGATCTTAATTAAAGTATTAGAGTGGGGGCTCACGTGACCTCCAATGCTAACGGCTTGACGAGCATGAAGGCCGCCATATTGTCGAAAAGTGGAGAAATTGGGCCAGTGTTGCCAGTACAAGTAGAAAAATTGTTGAGAAAAAATAAATTTAATTCTAAAATTATCAAAAAATATCATAAAAATAATAGCTGCATTATGGAATATTTTTATTGGCTTTTAAAAAACTTGAAACGCTTTTCTAGTATTTTTATTATATTTATTTTGTAATTTTAGAATTATATTTTATTTTTCCGAGTATTTTTCTTAATGTGGCGTAATACTACGAACCTAGTTGTTTCACTATAAGAATTTCAGTATTTTTTCTGCATACAATTCTGTTTCGTTTTAATTTGCATTTTTTTAATGCAGTTTGGTGTAGTTACACTGTTTTTGATATTAATAAATGTTTAATTATTCTTCGAACTACAAATAAATAGAGCGGACTATAAATAATATTAAATTAATTTGCGAAAGAATATTAAGGAAAATAGTTGATTTTTTGGTTTTAGAAGTTTAAATTACACCTGAATGCTGTGTTTAGTGATTTTTTTCTAATGTGTATAAATCTAGTGTAGAAACGATTGTTGATGATATTTACTGTTAGGAGCCTAGTTGTTTGCCGAATAGATTTTCAGTAATTATTTAAGTAACAGAAAAATACGCTATTTTAGTTCTTTACGAACTTCTTGTTTGAAATGCATAAAAGTAAAAAGCTTTGTTTTAATGTAGAATTTTATAACAAACCACTGTAAAATATGTTGGAATATGAATATAGAGACATTTCTGAATCATAACGAGATGTTCAACTGCTAATTATTTAAATTATGTACATGAATGGAGTATTTGCTGCTTAATTAGAACGCAGAACACGATTTTTGACCACCATTTTTAAAAATATAACTTATATCACTGGAAACTACGGTGAAAATTAAGGCTTATCTTTATGTCGGATATTAATATAGTGACTTTGCTGGAACACACAGGGATGTTCAATTGATTATATTCAAGTTATGGTATGGTATGGTATGGTATGATACATATATATTCCAGCTTGTGTGCTTGTTCATAGAACCGCTTATAAGCTTTCGTCAAGTGGGACAGACACAGAAAGAAATTTTACAGTCACAAAGAAATGAATAACACATAGACAAATAACAACATTTATTGACTGACACAAACATCCATGCCTGACCGGGATTCGAACCCGACCTCAGCAGCTCCAAAGGCTAGTACACTAACCATTCGGCCACCGAGGCGGCTTCAAGTTATGCTCATAAATGGAGTATTTCTGCTTAAATAGAACACAGAACAGGATTTTTGACCATAATTTTTAAATATATAACATACATCACTGGAAACTACGGTGAAAATGAGGCCTAACCTTTAAGTCGGATATTAATATAGTGACTTTGCTGAAATACACAGGGATGTCCAATTGTTAAAAATTTAAATTATGTTCATTAATAACGTATTTCTTGCTTAATTAGAACACAGAACACGACTTTTGACCACCATTTTTAGAAATACAACTTATATCACTGTAAACCACTGCTGTGAAAATGAGGCCTAACTTTAGGTCGCGTGCACGGGGTCACGCTTCCATGGTTTCATTACCACAATACATACGAGATTTCCCTTCAAATTAAGCTCGTGACTAAACAGTGGGAATGGCTTAAGGGGCGGTAGACGGGTCTCCAAAACCAAAGTACTTTCTCTATTTTAACCAAATGGGGGAAAATGATTTTCAAAGCCACATTTCTACAGATGTATTGAATATTTTTATTTTAATAAAATGGGGAAAAGTTATTTTCAAAGCCATATTTCTACAGATGTATTGAATATTTTTATTTTAATAAAATGGAGAAAGATGATTTTTAAAGCCACATTTCTACAGATGTATTGAATATTTTTATTTTAATCAAATGGAAAAAAAAATGATTTTCAGAGCCGCATTTCTACAGATGTATTGAATATTTTTATTTTAATCAAACAGAGAAAAATGATTTTCAGAGTCGCATTTCTACAGATGTATTGAATATTCTTATTTTAATCAAATGGGAAAAAAAAAAAATGTGGGGGGGAAAAAAAAAAATTTTCAAAGCCACATTTCTACAGATATATTTAATATTTTTTCAAATGTTTTTTATTTATTATTATTATGATGAATGTAGCTTACTTAAAGATCTCTATAATCCCACTTTTTGAAATGGGTTCGAAAATATACATTTTTTGATTTTCAATAAAGAATTTAACAGCAAAAACTATTCGTACCCATTGCAAAAAGTGAGGTTATAGAGACCTACAACTCAAATACATTTATCGTTTTGAAAACAGTTTGTAAAAATATTCAATACAAACGAGGAAATGAAGTTTAGGTTCGGTTAAATTTGAATTATCGTCACACTAGAGCACACGAGGGTTATTGGCGACGGGCGTAGTATTTTAGAACCACAGTCAAGTGCCGAAAGCCGACACCAGAATCGGCACCCAACGCAACCGTTAAGGGCGACATCGTACGCAGCGTTAGGACTTCGAAGGATAGAAGGATATTTAACGTGCATTCCCTTGCACGGGGTATTATTCGCCGGACATTTTTGGCTGCACGGACCGTTTATAGGTCGGCAGTAGTTTAGGCGATGCCCGGACCCGAACCTGGGACCGTTCGCATGCTAGGCGAGTGCTTAACCGACTGGGCTCCCCAGCCCCAAAAGAAACTTAGAAAATATTTATCTCCCATTGGATTAACACAGATGCGCTGAGGTTTGGAGACCCATGATTACTCGGTTTTTGTTCGCCGTTAAATATATACGAAGGAGGGCCTCATTCCCTTTTTGTTGCTAATGATAAATTTTGATTTTGTATAAAATAGTAACGTGGCATTTAAGTGACACTATGAATGGCTAAAAATAGTTCTATTTTGGGTGATGGTTTTGGTGATTTGAAGCATTAAATATTTAAAGCTTCTCGTCAAAACTTTTTTTTTGTAAAAATAGTAACATGACATTTAATACGCAGTGCGTGGTTTTAAATTGTTCTATTTTGGGAGAAGGTTATGGTGGTTTAAGCATCAAATATTTAAAGATCTTTGGTATACCTCTTTTTAAAGATTTTATGCTATTTACCTTATATAAAAGCTCACTAGATAATAGGAAACGGAAGGATTAGTAAAGCGTGACAAAAATAAATTTCACGTTTCAATGGGAATGTTGGTTGGTAGGTTGGTCGACATATATTTTCAGGTTTGTGTGCTTGGTTCAGAGACCCCTCTAATAAACCTTCGTCAAGGTAAACAGGAACAAGACAGACACAACACACCACATACACGCAAACACACGTGACAGGATGCTGCCATCTATCTATCACGCGCCACCCTCCACAATTTTAGACATGTCCCTGAATGGGAGGGAAATAGTCTCCAGGGTTCTGTACCAGTGGATGGAAATGTTTCCGCTGATGTGTAGCTGCTGTTATTTTTCTGCATGCTTCCATTTTCGACGCTGCCGGTCTGATCATTCTAAGCCCTAAGGAAACAACTTAAGAGAGAGCCACTGACTCTGTAGTGTCCACAAACTGTTCGGGCTACAGATAAGTATTGTGGACTCACAATTAACACCTAGAGACTTGAACATCATGATAAATTTGTAAACCGTTATTCACTGAATGATACATAAATTTTCCACGGATTATTACAAAACCTCTTTTTAATTTCTATTTCTGTAATAAATAGTTTTAAAAAATCCTTGACTTTAAATTCTAAAATTGTATTAAAGTATAAATTTATATATTTAGCTGCTAGCACAGAGAGTCCCTACATGTTTCTATCGCTCTGCACCCATTAGGTAGTTAAGAATAGTGTCTGTTATTTAGATGCATCAAAATTTTCGTTTTGAAAATATCGTATACGTCAAATAGTTAATTGGCTTATAACTTACAACAAAAGCCCATATATTCCAAACTTATAAATATTTTATTAATAAATATAACTAATAATCAACAAAATTAAAACTTTTCATTTAAATATGTAAAATTTTTACCTTTTGAATATCCAAAGCACATTTCGTCCCAAAATGAGCTTCTTTCAAAATTTAATATTCTTCATTACTGTTTAACAACAAGAATGGGAATCTCTCGGCAATTACATGTCACATATAATTTATCCTAATCACAGAACGATACTTTTCTTAGGTCAAATATGCATCTTTTTCTATGAATAATTGCATACAAATGTCTCTTTAAAACATATAGTTTTTTTTCACGTCGCAGAATTAATACTCCTTTTTTAAA